>CM070476.1:42708399-42760899 GCA_036324585.1 Champsocephalus esox | reverse complement strand
AAGTACTGACTAAACTCCTTTACTCAAGTAGAAGTACAGATACTCGTGTTTCAAAATACTCTGGTACAAGTAGAAGTACTGACTAAACTCCTTTACTCAAGTAGAAGTACAGATACTAGTGTTTCAAAATACTCTGGTACAAGTAGCAGTACTGACTAAACTTCTTTACTCAAGTAGAAGTACAGATACTAGTGTTTCAAAATACTCTGGTACAAGTAGCAGTACTGACTAAACTTATTTACTCAAGTACAAGTACAGATACTGGTGTTTCAAAATACTCTGGTACAAGTAGAAGTACTGACTAAACTCCTTTACTCAAGTAGAAGTACAGATACTAGTGTTTCAAAATACTCTGGTACAAGTAGCAGTACTGACTAAACTTCTTTACTCAAGTAGAAGTACAGATACTTGAATACAATAGAAGAGAAATACAGTTACAGTTAAAATATTAAAAGACATATGCACGTTTAAATATTAAAACATATATATACACATGCAAGAATTATGACTATAGAATAAAATACAAAAATATACTTTAAAAATGTGTAAAGAATATTTAAAAAAACAAACAGAAATAATTACAAGAAACATTATTAAATATTAAACAACACTATGAAAACAAACTTTTGTATCGTGTTGGTCGAATGCACGTATTGTAAGTGGCTTTGGATGAAAGCGTCAGCTAAATGCCATGCAGTGTAAAACAAACGCGAATCATAAAGAAAGCAGCAAAGCCCTCACCTCTGACGGAGTTGATGTAGTTCCTCAGGTCTTTGTAGATCCGGTTCCCGTCCGTCTGCACAAACACAGATTACTGTCCTCTCACCTTCAAGACTTTCACACTCTGTGAAGAACATCCATTACATCCACCTGATGGCTGATCATGCATCTAGATATCATATCCAGAGGAGAGGAGTACAAATACTTCCTTACTGTACTTAAGTACATGTTTCTGGTATCAGTACTTTACTCCACTACTTATTTTTCTGATTACTTTTTACTTTCTACTTCTTACATGTTGAACTCAAATACCTGTACTTTCTACTTCTTACATGTTGAACACAAATACCTGTACTTTCTACTTCTTACACTTTGAACTCAAATACCTGTACTTTCTACTTCTTACATGTTGAACCCAAATACCTGTACTTTCTACTTCTTACATGTTGAATCCAAATACCTGTACTTTCTACTTCTTACATGTTGAACTCAAATACCTGTACTTTCTACTTCTTACACGTTGAACACACATACCTGTACTTTCTACTTCTTACACGTTGAACACAAATACCTGTACTTTCTACTTCTTACATGTTGAACTCAAATACCTGTACTTTCTACTTCTCACATGTTGAACTCAAATACCTGTACTTTCTACTTCTTACATGTTGAACACAAATACCTGTACTTTCTACTTCTTACATGTTGAATCCAAATACCTGTACTTTCTACTTATTACATGTTGAACCCAAATACCTGTACTTTTTACTTCTCACATGTTGAACTCAAATACCTGTACTTTCTACTTCTCACATGTTGAACTCAAATACCTGTTCTTTCTACTTCTTACATGTTGAACTCAAATACCTGTACTTTCTACTTCTCACATGTTGAACTCAAATACCTGTACTTTCTACTTCTTACATGTTGAACTCAAATACCTGTACTTTCTACTTCTCACATGTTGAACTCAAATACCTGTACTTTCTACTTCTTACACAAATACCTGTACTTTCTACTTCTTACAATTTGAACTCAAATACCTGTACTTTCTACTTCTTACACTTTGAACTCAAATACCTGTACTTTCTACTTCTTACATGTTGAACCCAAATACCTGTACTTTCTACTTCTTACATGTTGAATCCAAATACCTGTACTTTCTACTTCTTACACTTTGAACTCAAATACCTGTACTTTCTACTTCTTACACTTTGAACTCAAATACCTGTACTTTCTACTTCTTACACGTTGAACACAAATACCTGTACATTCTACTTCTTACACGTTGAACTCAAATACCTGTACTTTCTACTTCTTACATGTTGAACTCAAATACCTGTACTTTCTACTTCTTACATGTTGAACACTAATACCTCTACTTCTTACATGTTGAACTCAAATACCTGTACTTTCTACTTCTCACATGTTGAACTCAAATACCTGTACTTTCTACTTCTTACATGTTGAACTCAAATACCTGTACTTTCTACTTCTTACATGTTGAACTCAAATACCTGTACTTTCTACTTCTTACATGTTGAACTCAAATACCTGTACTTTCTACTTCGTACATGTTGAACACTAATACCTGTACTTTCTACTTCTTACATGTTGAACACAAATACCTGTACTTTCTACTTCTTACATTTGAACTCAAATACCTGTACTTTCTACTTCTTACACTTTGAACTCAAATACCTGTACTTTCTACTTCTTACATGTTGAACCCAAATACCTGTACTTTCTACTTCTTACATGTTGAATCCAAATACCTGTACTTTCTACTTCTTACACTTTGAACTCAAATACCTGTACTTTCTACTTCTTACACTTTGAACTCAAATACCTGTACTTTCTACTTCTTACACGTTGAACACAAATACCTGTACTTTCTACTTCTTACACGTTGAACTCAAATACCTGTACTTTCTACTTCTTACATGTTGAACTCAAATACCTGTACTTTCTACTTCTTACATGTTGAACACTAATACCTCTACTTCTTACATGTTGAACTCAAATACCTGTACTTTCTACTTCTCACATGTTGAACTCAAATACCTGTACTTTCTACTTCTTACATGTTGAACTCAAATACCTGTACTTTCTACTTCTTACATGTTGAACTCAAATACCTGTACTTTCTACTTCTTACATGTTGAACTCAAATACCTGTACTTTCTACTTCGTACATGTTGAACACAAATACCTGTACTTTCTACTTCTTACATGTTGAACACAAATACCTGTACTTTCTACTTCTTACATGTTGAACACAAATACCTGTACTTTCTACTTCTCACATGTTGAACACAAATACCTGTACTTTCTACTTCTTACATGTTGAACACAAATACCTGTACTCTCTACTTCTTACATGTTGAACTCAAATACCTGTACTTTCTACTTCTTACATGTTGAACTCAAATACCTGTACTTTCTACTTCTTACATGTTGAACACAAATACCTGTACTTTCTACTTCTTACATGTTGAACACAAATACCTGTACTCTCTACTTCTTACATGTTGAACTCAAATACCTGTACTTTCTACTTCTTACATGTTGAACTCAAATACCTGTACTTTCTACTTCTTACATGTTGAACTCAAATACCTGTACTTTCTACTTCTTACATGTTGAACTCAAATACCTGTACTTTCTACTTCTCACATGTTGAACTCAAATACCTGTACTTTCTACTTCTTACATGTTGAACCCAAATACCTGTACTTTCTACTTCTCACATGTTGAACTCAAATACCTGTACTTTCTACTTCTCACATGTTGAACACAAATACCTGTACTTTCTACTTCTTACATGTTGAACACAAATACCTGTACTTTCTACTTCTCACATGTTGAACTCAAATACCTGTACTTTCTACTTCTTACATGTTGAACACAAATACCTGTACTTTCTACTTCTTACATGTTGAACTCAAATACCTGTACTTTCTACTTCTTACATGTTGAACCCAAATACCTGTACTTTCTACTTCTTACATGTTGAACTCAAATACCTGTACTTTCTACTTCTTACACGTTGAACTCAAATACCTGTACTTTCTACTTCTCACATGTTGAACTCAAATACCTGTACTTTCTACTTCTTACATGTTGAACCCAAATACCTGTACTTTCTACTTCTCACATGTTGAACTCAAATACCTGTACTTTCTACTTCTTACATGTTGAACTCAAATACCTGTACTTTCTACTTCTTACATGTTGAACTCAAATACCTGTACTTTCTACTTCTTACATGTTGAACACAAATACCTGTACTTTCTACTTCTCACATGTTGAACACAAATACCTGTACTTTCTACTTCTTACATGTTGAACACAAATACCTGTACTTTCTACTTCTTACATGTTGAACTCAAATACCTGTACTTTCTACTTCTTACATGTTGAACTCAAATACCTGTACTTTCTACTTCTTACATGTTGAACACAAATACCTGTACTTTCTACTTCTTACATGTTGAACACAAATACCTGTACTCTCTACTTCTTACATGTTGAACTCAAATACCTGTACTTTCTACTTCTTACATGTTGAACTCAAATACCTGTACTTTCTACTTCTTACATGTTGAACTCAAATACCTGTACTTTCTACTTCTTACATGTTGAACTCAAATACCTGTACTTTCTACTTCTCACATGTTGAACTCAAATACCTGTACTTTCTACTTCTTACATGTTGAACCCAAATACCTGTACTTTCTACTTCTCACACGTTGAACTCAAATACCTGTACTTTCTACTTCTCACATGTTGAACACAAATACCTGTACTTTCTACTTCTCACATGTTGAACACAAATACCTGTACTTTCTACTTCTCACATGTTGAACTCAAATACCTGTACTTTCTACTTCTTACATGTTGAACACAAATACCTGTACTTTCTACTTCTTACATGTTGAACTCAAATACCTGTACTTTCTACTTCTTACATGTTGAACTCAAATACCTGTACTTTCTACTTCTTACATGTTGAACTCAAATACCTGTACTTTCTACTTCTTACACGTTGAACTCAAATACCTGTACTTTCTACTTCTCACATGTTGAACTCAAATACCAGTACTTTCTACTTCTTACATGTTGAACCCAAATACCTGTACTTTCTACTTCTCACATGTTGAACTCAAATACCTGTACTTTCTACTTCTCACATGTTGAACACAAATACCTGTACTTTCTACTTCTCACATGTTGAACACAAATACCTGTACTTTCTACTTCTTACATGTTGAACACAAATACCTGTACTTTCTACTTCTCACATGTTGAACACAAATACCTGTACTTTCTACTTCTTACATGTTGAACACAAATACCTGTACTTTCTACTTCTTACATGTTGAACTCAAATACCTGTACTTTCTACTTCTTACATGTTGAACTCAAATACCTGTACTTTCTACTTCTTACATGTTGAACACAAATACCTGTACTTTCTACTTCTTACATGTTGAACACAAATACCTGTACTCTCTACTTCTTACATGTTGAACTCAAATACCTGTACTTTCTACTTATTACATGTTGAACTCAAATACCTGTACTTTCTACTTCTTACATGTTGAACTCAAATACCTGTACTTTCTACTTCTTACATGTTGAACTCAAATACCTGTACTTTCTACTTCTCACATGTTGAACTCAAATACCAGTACTTTCTACTTCTTACACGTTGAACCCAAATACCTGTACTTTCTACTTCTCACATGTTGAACTCAAATACCTGTACTTTCTACTTCTCACATGTTGAACACAAATACCTGTACTTTCTACTTCTCACATGTTGAACACAAATACCTGTACTTTCTACTTCTCACATGTTGAACTCAAATACCAGTACTTTCTACTTCTTACATGCTGAACACAAATACCTGTACTTTCTACTTCTTACATGTTGAACTCAAATACCTGTACTTTCTACTTCTTACATGTTGAACTCAAATACCTGTACTTTCTACTTCTTACATGTTGAACTCAAATACCTGTACTTTCTACTTCTTACATGTTGAACTCAAATACCTGTACTTTCTACTTCTCACATGTTGAACTCAAATACCTGTACTTTCTACTTCTTACATGTTGAACCCAAATACCTGTACTTTCTACTTCTCACATGTTGAACTCAAATACCTGTACTTTCTACTTCTCACATGTTGAACACAAATACCTGTACTTTCTACTTCTTACATGTTGAACACAAATACCTGTACTTTCTACTTCTCACATGTTGAACTCAAATACCTGTACTTTCTACTTCTTACATGTTGAACTCAAATACCTGTACTTTCTACTTCTTACATGTTGAACACAAATACCTGTACTTTCTACTTCTCACATGTTGAACTCAAATACCTGTACTTTCTACTTCTTACATGTTGAACTCAAATACCTGTACTTTCTACTTCTTACATGTTGAACTCAAATACCTGTACTTTCTACTTCTTACATGTTGAACTCAAATACCTGTACTTTCTACTTCTTACATGTTGAACTCAAATACCTGTACTTTCTACTTCTTACATGTTGAACACAAATACCTGTACTTTCTACTTCTTACATGTTGAACACAAATACCTGTACTTTCTACTTCTCACATGTTGAACACAAATACCTGTACTTTCTGCTTCTCACATGTTGAACACAAATACCTGTACTTTCTACTTCTCACATGTTGAACTCAAATACCAGTACTTTCTACTTCTTACATGTTGAACACAAATACCTGTACTTTCTACTTCTTACATGTTGAACTCAAATACCTGTACTTTCTACTTCTACATGTTGAACTCAAATACCTGTACTTTCTACTTCTTACATGTTGAACTCAAATACCTGTACTTTCTACTTCTTACATGTTGAACTCAAATACCTGTACTTTCTACTTCTTACATGTTGAACTCAAATACCTGTACTTTCTACTTCTTACATGTTGAACTCAAATACCTGTACTTTCTACTTCTTACATGTTGAACTCAAATACCTGTACTTTCTACTTTTTACATGTTGAACCCAAATACCTGTACTTTCTACTTCTTACATGTTGAACTCAAATACCTGTACTTTCTACTTCTTACATGTTGAACTCAAATACCTGTACTTTCTACTTCGTACATGTTGAACACTAATACCTGTACTTTCTACTTCTTACATGTTGAACTCAAATACCTGTACTTTCTACTTCTTACATGTTGAACACAAATACCTGTACTTTCTACTTCTCACATGTTGAACACAAATACCTGTACTTTCTACTTCTTACATGTTGAACACAAATACCTGTACTCTCTACTTCTTACATGTTGAACTCAAATACCTGTACTTTCTACTTCTTACATGTTGAACTCAAATACCTGTACTTTCTACTTCTCACATGTTGAACACAAATACCTGTACTTTCTACTTCTTACATGTTGAACACAAATACCTGTACTTTCTACTTCTTACATGTTGAACTCAAATACCTGTACTTTCTACTTCTTACATGTTGAACTCAAATACCTGTACTTTCTACTTCTTACATGTTGAACTCAAATACCTGTACTTTCTACTTCTTACATGTTGAACTCAAATACCTGTACTTTCTACTTCTTACATGTTGAACTCAAATACCTGTACTTTCTACTTCTTACATGTTGAACACAAATACCTGTACTCTCTACTTCTTACATGTTGAACACAAATACCTGTACTTTCTACTTCTCACATGTTGAACACAAATACCTGTACTTTCTACTTCTCACATGTTGAACACAAATACCTGTACGTTTCTACTTCTCACATGTTGAACTCAAATACCAGTACTTTCTACTTCTTACATGTTGAACACAAATACCTGTACTTTCTACTTCTTACATGTTGAACTCAAATACCTGTACTTTCTACTTCGTACATGTTGAACTCAAATACCTGTACTTTCTACTTCTTACATGTTGAACTCAAATACCTGTACTTTCTACTTCTTACATGTTGAACTCAAATACCTGTACTTTATACTTCTTACATGTTGAACTCAAATACCTGTACTTTCTACTTCTTACATGTTGAACTCAAATACCTGTACTTTCTACTTCTTACATGTTGAACTCAAATACCTGTACTTTCTACTTCTTACATGTTGACCAAATACCTGTACTTTCTACTTCTACATGTTGAACCCAAATACCTGTACTTTCTACTTCTTACATGTTGAACTCAAATACCTGTACTTTCTACTTCTTACATGTTGAACTCAAATACCTGTACTTTCTACTTCGTACATGTTGAACACTAATACCTGTACTTTCTACTTCTTACATGTTGAACACAAATACCTGTACTTTATACTTCTTACATGTTGAACACAAATACCTGTACTTTCTACTTCTCACATGTTGAACACAAATACCTGTACTTTCTACTTCTTACATGTTGAACCCAAATACCTGTACTTTCTACTTCTCTCATGTTGAACTCAAATACCTGTACTTTCTACTTCTTACATGTTGAACACAAATACCTGTACTTTCTACTTCTTACATGTTGAACTCAAATACCTGTACTTTCTACTTCTTACATGTTGAACTCAAATACCTGTACTTTCTACTTCTTACATGTTGAACTCAAATACCTGTACTTTCTACTTCTTACATGTTGAACACAAATACCTGTACTTTCTACTTCTTACATGTTGAACTCAAATACCTGTACTTTCTACTTCTTACATGTTGAACTCAAATACCTGTACTTTCTACTTCTTACATGTTGAACTCAAATACCTGTACTTTCTACTTCTTACATGTTGAACACAAATACCTGTACTTTCTACTTCTTACATGTTGAACACAAATACCTGTACTTTCTACTTCTCACATGTTGAACTCAAATACCTGTACTTTCTACTTCTTACATGTTGAACACAAATACCTGTACTTTCTACTTCTCACATGTTGAACCCAAATACCTGTACTTTCTACTTCTCTCATTCTCTAAACAGCTGGTTCCTTTAGTCTGAATGTGTGTTTGGTGCGTGATCATTATTCTTTAGAGTCACTGCGTGCCTATTGGTTGGAACACGATCCGTGTATCCATCACTTCCTGGTCTTCTCTAAAGAAGAGGGACCAATGGAAACGTTGTCATGTTGCCGTTGGTCACCATGGAAACATTCATTAGCTAACAATGACATTATTGTTCTATTGATATAAAGGGAGGTCAGGTACTCTTTAAAGCAGCTGCTAGCTATGGGGACTTTTTACTGAAGGACACTTCAAAGCCTCTTTACTTTGACTTGAGGAAAGAAGTTTAGTCAATACTTCTACTTTCAACAGAGTATTTTTAAAAACGAGTATCTGTACTTCTACTTGAGTGAAGGATGTGTGTACTGCTATCTCTGATCATATTCCATTTACTTGTATATACTCTTCTTGCACTATTTTGTATTTTATTTGTATTTAATTGCACATCTCAAAACATTCTCTTGCTCTATTGTATCTGTTGTATTTGTTTTATGTCCTACAGTATATCCATAAATCCTCCAGCGTTCACAGAACGTAAATGTTTTTCTATTTCCCATACTTTGTATTCTTTATTCAGATAAAACACACATATTATCTATAGACTTTTTTTCTATGCTAGTATTTTTTTTACCCCATTTTTTTTTACAATGTAATTATATTTTTTAATGTTCCGTACTTATGTTTCTTGTATAAGTATTTTATAAATATTTATTTGTTTTTATTTTGTATTCATATTATTTTATTTGCATGTCAATGTTTCTTGTACATCTTTTTTTAAACTATTATATTATATTTAATTGAATTTTTCTTTATTTATATTTCAGGATTTTTGCAAACACGTGTAATTGTGTTTCCCTGAAGGAGCGATGGATGTGTTGCGCGCTGTCTGACCTGTTGGTCATTGAACTGCAGCAGGAAGTATTCAAAGTGCTCGTCTCGGCTCTCCGTCGTCTTCCCGAGTCTCTGCAGGACCTGAAGAAACACACGTAAACATAAATACATGAACAGGGAGTTCAAAGCTTTGAATCTCAATCAGATCCGATCAGATTCTGAAATCCCATGTTGTGATCCAGGATCAGACAAGTCGGCCAGATGTTGTCCAGTATGTCAAAGCAGTTCGGGATAGGATCACCCTGATCCAGATTACGACTTTTCAAGATGACTAGATCCTGAATATCAGTGCTTTAATCCTACCGAGCGCCATCTAGTGGACATGAAAGGTAATACAAGGAAGACAAAAGACCACATTGCAGACATTTATAATGTCTAATAATTATGTTTTTATTTGAAAGGTGATGACAGATGATGGACTTTTTTTTTGTTGAAGATAATTTTTCTTTAATCTAAATTACATTTGTGATACTTTCATGAGCACAAACATTTATGTCATCAACATTTGGTTGAAAACAAAATAGGCCCCCACAAATGTGAGCAAAAAATGAAAATAAAATGTATTTCCCATGAAGGCTAAACATGGTGTATTATTTCAGTTAACAAACTTTGCCATCTAATTTAAATTGAAATCTATTTTTAAATACATGGTACAGTACATGTTGCTCTGGTAATCCACTGGAAACCCACCCTCTGGTGGTATCAGGATAATCCAGTTTCCTGTGTGGTCGGTTTGAACTACCGTACTTGTCGGACTACAAAGCGCACCAGCATATGAGCCGCAGCAGCTAAAGTGTCCGTCTGTCTCGCTCTCGTTCCGTCTCTCGGTTCCACTTTTACTTTAGCGCGCTACATGTCTCACTCTTTTCCGGCCTCCAGCTTTTCCTGCTGGAGCCCGCCGCTTAAAGGTGGCGGGCGCGGACCGGTCCTAGAGCCCATAGCGTTAAAGGTGGTTAATTTTACCTGTAACATCCATAGATTTAGGAGGTCCCCCTAGTGGCCGTTAGCTGTACAAACACAATGGGGGGAAAAGTCCTCACCTTCTCTTTGCCTCGACTCAGCCGACGCTGGACTTTCTTAGCAAAGTCTCCAGAGCCGCCTTTTGGATTCTCTGCCATCTTTTACAATCTATTGAGTCGATTCCTGAAGAAGAAGAAGAAGAAGAAGAAGAAAAGAAGAAGAAGAAGAAAACAAGATTACATATAATTAACCTCCTGACCTCATGACCTCTCTGACCTCCTGACCTCTCTGACCTCCTGACCTCTGCATCTATAGACAGACTTCACAGATATATTGACCTCCTCGGTTCCCCTCCTCAACTCCCCTCCTCGGTTCCCCTCCTCAACTCCCCCTCCTCGTGTCTTAGTCTCGCTCGCAGGAGATGCGAGCGGAAGGAGTCGAGGAGGGGAACCGAGGAGAGAGGAGTCGAGGAGGGGAACCAAGGAGAGAGGAGGGGAAGCAGCAGGCGGTTAGAGAAATTAGATGTCATTCAACATGGCGCGCTGAAATCCATTCCCGGGTCACTACCGGAGGACCAAGGAGTCGAGGAGTCGAGGAGTCGAGGAGTCGAGGAGGGGAAATGAGAGAAATGAGAAAGGGCCAGAGAGATGTGTTTGATGAAAGCACAATGTCTGCTTTTATATATGTGGAGTTTAGTGAAAGGAACATGTCTTACATTTAAATGGCTCTTTCTGCAGACTTCTCCCTCCACTGGTCCTCTAATAACTACACTACCCAGAGTTCCCTGCGGCATAGCTCCTCCCACATCCAGGATTATATTTACAGCATTCCCACTAACTGTTCTTCTACGGACACATTTTTATTATTATTCCGCCGGTATTTTGGCCCTCTTCTTCTCCCGCATTGAACATCGCAGAAACTCCGTTCAAACATCAAAACGTTCAGCTCGGTCGGGAATCGATGGCTATTACTTTTCTCATTCATAACTTTCATAATTCCAGAGATACATCCCATAATTCATCACATTTTTAACATGGAAGTCAATGGAGGAAATCGTCAGACTTCAACAAATCTTCATGCGACTTCAACTGCTAACTGTTCATTCATACTTTCACTCAGAAACCTCATTCCAACTTTAAAATGTTACAAATCATTCTGACATTAGTCGTGTGAAACAACTTTTAAATCTAATGCTTACTTTTAGATATATTAACATTTGTTCAGACCTTGTTTTAGAGGTTTTATTCACATTTTAACATTGAGTGCGTGATGTCACAGCTAGTGGGTGAGAAATCTTGAAATTTGCCTTCATATATTTTTTTAAACTGCCATAATTCCCAAACCCTACATTCCTGGGACTTTTTCATGATAAATGTAGGAAAACATCTCGTAGCTTGAAATATGACCCCCATTGTAATTTCAGGCAGATATTTCCTCACGGTAGCAGCCGCACACCTTTAGTTAAACTGCCAAAAAGGCCACATTATTAGCCCGAAAGTACACACAAATTACACTTCAGATACTCAACTTGCTTGACATGCTTCACGTTTTGAAATTTCACAGATATCTGTTACGGTTCTTCCAATGGAAGACCTGTGATCTCCACAGAGCTCGTTAGCTCAACTATAAACACCTGTGTAATGGAACACGATGATGTCATCACTCCAACTGCCATGCTCAGAGCAGCAGACCTCAGATAGCAGCGTGCCAACAGTCCAGCCTTGAGATTTCTTCAAATGCCGTTGCCATGGCAACACAATGCTAGCCTTGAAACATGGTTTTCTCATAGCTTCTGTGAAAATACTCCAAACAGCCCAGAACTTCACAGGTTTGATAACGATGCAGCCATCAATGCATCTAAGCGTATGGGGTGTCATGAAATGCCGTTGCCATGGCGACAGACCACTCGCCATGAAACACGATGAGGCTGTAAGTCCAATGGACACAGTCCAATCGTCCCCCAATCTTCACTTGTATATCACCGGTCCATGCCTCAACAGCTCTACGCCAAATCTGAGATCTCACCATATGCCGTTTCCATGGAAACTCGCAAACACAATGCTCGACTTGAAATACGGTTTTCTCATAACTTCAGTGAAATTACTCCAAACAGCCCAAGACTTCATAGGTTTGGTAACGATGCAGCCATCAACGCATCGAAGCGTATTATCAAATGCCGTTGCCATGGCGACAGATCATTCGCCATCAACTTAGTTCAGAAGTTTGCGGTTCAAATATTCTGCTGCTTTTCCAAGCCTTTTTACTTTATTTTCTTCTCTCATCACACATTCAAGCCCCCGGTGTTCATGTGTCATTTCAATCTAAATTCGATCACTTTCTTCTTACACATTTCATTTCATCAATCACTTTCTACACATTTCATTTCAATCTAAATGATCACTTTCTTCTTACACATTTCATTTCAATCTAAATGATTCACTTTCTTCTTACACACTACATTTCAGCATAGCAGTTTAGCGTCAGCTTTTCAGCATGGAGCATTCCCATCAATTTCTTCAGGAATTGCGTTCTCTAGTTTTATAAATAGAATTTGGCAAAATGAAAAAATAAAACACAAAGAAATCTATAAATATATAAAATAAAAAATAATAATAAAAAATAAAGAATTCAATAAAAGTAAATTAAACAAAAAGTAAATAAATAATACAATACAAAAGCAAATACATACAAAAAGAATCAAACAAATACAATTAAAATATAATAAAAAACAAATAAATTCAACTATGCATATATTTTATTCAGAGGAATTAATTTTAATGAATAAATATTTGTTATTCTTTTACCAAAGTCAGTTTTTGCAGTCTAAAGGATCTGCAGACTTCTCCCTCCACTGATCCTCTAACAACTACACTACCCAGAGTTCCCTGCGGCACAGCTCCTCCCATCATCACAATGGCAGCTTCGAACTTTAGCCAGAGCAGTTAACACTCCTGCTGCAGGAGGAGGAGGAGGAAGAGGAGGAAGAATAAAAGGAGGAGGAGGAGGAGTGGTTGTTCCTCCATGATCTCCCCCGGTCAGTTGTTCTATTTCCTGGCCGCCCTGCAGGACCTCATAATGGGCAGTGTTCTGCTGAAGTGCGCCGCCGCAGACCTGGGGCTCCAGTGGGGGGGCTGGGCTCTGGCTGCTGCCCTGCGGACCGAGAAGTTCTACGACCTGGCAGGTAACCCTTTAGAAACACCCGAGGCCGCGTGCTGGTCACTCAAATCAGTCCTCGCTTGTCATTGTGTGGATGTCCATGTTGTCCCTGCACACTCTGCACTGGGTGTCTATCCCTGCCCGCTGATTGGTGCTCGAACTGAATCAAATTAGCCTTGAATTAGCTTCCTTAGCAGTAATTCAGCTGTGTGAGTTTTAACTTCATTACATAAATGTTTTTTCTGCTGTCATCGTTATGAAACCTGCTATCTGAAGCGGCTTTGTTGTGAAACAGGCAGAGAGCTCCGCCTTCAGGTTAAGAAACAGCATCACGTGATCCAGTCAGATCCAATCAGAGCAGAGGGATCCGGGACTTCTTAACTAAGTAGAACAAGGCCCCCCAAATGAGGATTAACACCGCCTGGCTGCTGGGGCTCACTTTGCATTTGAACAATTAATGAATCAACACAGTATTTAATTAATCTGATAGGAATAGGGTCAGATCGTTAATTATTTTATAAGAATACTGACTGTTATTTTAGTAATAATCCATCTTAAAACATTTAGGATTTTTTATTAAATCAATTTTTATATCAATTTTTTTTTCACTTATTAATTAAAAAATATTTTAGCATTATTTTAAAGAAAACATGAGGACGTTTTTAATTGGACAACAGAAGCGCCTGCTTAATAGAAACGACCGTATGTCCTGATTGAATTCTAATTGATTTTATTAGCCGATCAACAAGTCATCTTTCCGGCTAAAATCACTCCTAGCTTCTCAGCTGTTTGATTTCCTTTCCTTTCATTTAATAATAAAGTGCATTTCTTGCAGTTTTGAACAGCTGTTCGGACAAAGCAAGCATCCAACTAGCATTATTAATTTATAAAAGTCTCTAAAGCTGAAGTTACTAATTAGACGATCATCAAAAAATATTTTTAAACATTTATGTTATTTTTCAGCCTAAACTGAGTCCTGGCTTCTCATTTGTGTGGTTTTCACGACAGAGCGAGCGTTTAATAAGCATTATTAATTCATTAAAGCCTTTAGAGCTGAAGTTACTTATTAATTAGCCGATCGGCAGACTTTCATTTGAGTAGTTTTTCAGGCTAAAATCAATCCCAGCTTCTTAATGCGAGGATTTATTTTGGTTTCATGCGATAATTAATTTAATTTCTTGGAGTTTTGATCGAACAAAACAAGCATTTAATTAGCATCATTCATTTCTAAAAGTCTCTAGAGCAGGAGTGACTAGTTTAGATTACTTAATTAACCCATCGACACAAATCATTCAAATACATTTACGTCATGTTTCGGCCTAAAATCAGTCCTGGCTTCCTCATTGTGAGCATTTCCTTCTGTTTCAAGTGATAACTAATTGAATTTCTTGGAGTTTTGAACAGTAGCTCGGACACAACAAGCATTTCATTCGCTTTATTAATTTAATTCTTATAAATGTTTGTCATTTTTCCGCCTGGCTTCTCATTTGTGTGGATTTTCACAAAAGAACAAGCATTTAATTAGCTTCCATCAAAGCCTCTGGAGCTGAAATGACTAGTCGATTAACGAACCAGCCGATCCACAGACTTTAATGAAGTCATGTCTCAGGTGAGAATCCGCCCCAGCTGCTCATGGGGTAACAAGGT
Source organism: Champsocephalus esox (assembly GCA_036324585.1). Taxonomy (NCBI): domain Eukaryota; kingdom Metazoa; phylum Chordata; class Actinopteri; order Perciformes; family Channichthyidae; genus Champsocephalus; species Champsocephalus esox. The sequence goes on along the minus strand of CM070476.1, from coordinate 42,745,491 downwards.
GAACTCCCTTTGATCTGTTCGCAGCGTTGCGAAGGTGCGACCCTGAGCGTTGGGAAACATTTTACAACACTCTTTAAATGATTTATAGACTGCAGCAGATTAATGGGTGATGCACACACTGACCGATATAACTTTTATTTGCAGCCCTTCTAGACTTCTGTGAGTTTTTGAAAGGTAAATGACGATAAAGTTTAAAAACGGCTTTTCGGGTTGAACCCAGAGATCATGTTATCAGAGCAGCTTACCCGATTCCTTTATACTTCCTCCAACGCTCCGTCTCGTCCGCTCCTCGGTGCTTTTGCCCTTGGACTTTGGACCCGGCGTCTGCAGGATCCTGGGTAAAAGATCTATTGAACACGCCTTACCATCCTCCAGCTCGACCTCTATCTCTCTTTTTATTTCCTCCAGGCTCCGGCACCTTTATACTGCTGGCCCACCTGAGCCGGGTGTGGGGAGGAGCTTCTCACCTGAGGCAGAACGTTCAGACGGGCCTGGTGACGGCGTGGGGGCTCAGGTAGGAAACACCTCGCTTCTGGAGTCATTACAACTTCCAGAAATCTAACCAAGTGTTGAATCAGACGTTTAGTTCCACCTGGAGTGAATCCACCAGCTAGTCTTCAGTCTACCAAGTGCTTCAGACTAGCTGCACCTTCACCAGCTCTGAGAACACTTGATCAATCATTAATATATATTATTCTGAAATGGACCAATCTGCACAACGACTACTTTAACTGTCGCTACTTTCACTATATTTAGATGAGAATACTTTTACTTTCACTTGAGGAACATTTTGAATGCAGGACTTTTACTGTGACAGAGTATTCCTACACTCTGGTACTTCTACTTTTACTCAAGAACAAGATCTGTGTACTTCTACTTTTACTCAAGTAGAAGATCTGAGTACTTTTACTTTTACCCAAGTACAAAACCTGAGTACTTCTACTTTTACTCAAGTAGAAGATCTGAGTACTTCTACTTTTACTCAAGTACAAAACCTGAGTACTTCTACTTTTACTCAAGTCCAAGATCTGAGTACTTCTACTTTTACTCAAGTACAAAACCTGAGTACTTCTACTTTTACTCAAGTACAAGTTCTGAGTACTTTTACTCAAGTACAAGATCTGAGTACTTTTACTCAAGTACAACATCTGAGTACTTCTACACCTCTGAAGGGATCTCACAAAAAAGGCAAATGACAAACTGTAAATATGATAAATTATACTTGATTGTGTTTATATTTGTTGTATAAGTACATCAGTTTAGAAGCACTTGGGCCAGAGGAGGGGGGTGTTCCAAATACTTCTACTCGTGATCCGAGTACTCCTCCCCCCTCTGTATAAAAGGCATACTGACAGAGGGAAAGGACTCTATTGCCTGATGTTCACCGGGTCCCCGCATGTGTCGCACCATTTGGTCGTAAACAAGTATATATAATGCAGCGTTTCACACAGTTCCTACAGAATAATGATATATCTTTGTACATGTCATGCTCCTTTAGTGCTGCAGGGTCGAGCTGGAGGTCGGAGCAGGAACTAATGAATGTGGAAGCTGAGCGTCTGTTAATGAATAATTCTCCTGGTTAATGTCGTCCGCTCAGACTCGGGACTTTCCTCTTCATGCGGATCTTGAAGGACGGCCAGGATCGCAGGTTCAACAAAGTGAGAGACAGCCCGGGGACATTCTTCGTGTACTGGAACGTCCAAGGTGCAAATATACCCTCCCGCTGCGCTCCTTGAACGCATAATCATTAAAGGTCTCCTGTCATGCTATTTTTAGGCATATATTATAGGTCTCAAATATATATAAAAACATGTCTATGAAGTGTTTTAGAAATCCCTCATATCCCTCTATTCCAACCTGTTGGAGAAACGCAGATTCTGGGTCCTTAGATTTATAAAAATATTTTTTAAAAAGGAGGCGGAGCTAATGCCTGCTCAGAATTCTAGTACCGGCAGATGCTCAGCTAAACGCTGCCGTGATGAAACGCCATCATGTTCCAAACCACATCAAGGATCCTCTCTGAAACAGTCTGGAGCTCAAAGGCTTTCTCTCTTGCCGGTTACACCACAAGCTGAGTTCCTTTCTACTTCCTGCTTCTTCACACACATGCTCTCCAGCACAGGTTAGCTCTGAGTGCTAGCGATGCTAACGTAAACACCGACCATATTACGTCCAAAGCAGTCGGGCATTGTTTCTCATAGCAACGTCTCTGATTGGCCCGTGGGTGTAAAGCCCGCCCACATTTTAGTAATGTCGTCATATCGGACGCAAATCTGGATCAGCTCCGTTGTTCCCCGTTTTTAGAGATTTGGGTACGGAGGAAAAGAGATGGTTTTATTTCCTGACGCTGCGCGAGTCCCCCGACCCACCGGGGAACACGCATGTGCAAAGGACATTTTGCATGATAGGAGACCTTTAACTAACGGAGGCATTCATCTCTGTCTGCTTCCCCTCTCTCAGTATGGATGTATTCTGGTGCGTTGAATTCATTGAGTCCCCAGTTGGAGGTGATTAATGCTCCCTGTCTCCTCGCAGCGCTGTGGGTGTTCATGACGCTGCTGCCCACCCTCGTGCTGAACAGTGAGAAGAGAGACGCCCCCCTGGGCCCGAGGGACTTCATCGGCTGGGGCCTCTGGGGCCTCGGGTTCGCCACTGAAGCCATCGCTGACCAGCAGAAATGGATCTTCAAGAACGACCCGGGAAACGCTGTAAGTTCTAGGGCAGAAAACCCAGCGCTCTACCTCCAGCTGTGGAGATGTCCTTCAGCATGTAGAGGTACAGAGGTTTGGAGATCAGGCTCAAACCAGATCAGATGCACTTTCTTAATTCGGACTAGGCTCTGTGTTTGCAGAGAGACAGCAATGCTTCCCATTCACATCGACGTGTTGCATAAGGGCCGGGAAGGTGCAGTCGGTGTTCACTTCCTGTCTTCTTCTGTTGAGTTCTGTCGTCCAGCTCGCTGTCTGTTCTTAACCGGGTACAGTTCAGCCGTCATGAACCCAAAGATGCATAACAGCTACAGTGTAGTTATGGCATTGAAGAAGTCCCAAGCACCTCCAACAATGCAACATAAATGAGACTTAAAACATTAAAAATAGTGCAAAAAGATACAGAAAATGATACATCTCATCACACTGTTCCCCGAGTCTAACTGTTAGAAACTCTCTCTGGTCCCCGGCTTGAGCTTCAGCCTCAGGACCCATGTGTCTGGGATCCTCTCCAGAAGGAAGCAGTCATCACATACAGAGCATCAGCTAGTTCCTGAGCAGTGTCCTTCACAGTGTCCTTCACATGCTGATATCAAGAGAGGGAGTCACACAGTCTCAAGATGGAGGACAGAAAGCAGTATTCAATGTTTACTTCAGATTAGCTCCACGTCAGAAATGAGCATGCTTGATGTCTCTCTCCATAGAGGCTGAATCCTCATGTTCATCACATAGCTATCACCTGCCTCAAACAGTCCTGATGCTCTTCCAGGTCATCACACATCCTGTCATGTTCACAGCTACAGTTGAGATACCTTTGTAGCATGCTACTCTCATGTTGGAAGAGGACACTAGGTATCTTCCAAACACTAACCGTCTCGTCTGAATCTCTTCAGGGGAAGTTCATCCAGAGCGGCCTCTGGGCGTACAGCCGGCACCCAAACTACTTTGGGGAGATCCTGCAGTGGGGGGGTCTGTGGCTGTCGGCCTCCTCGGTGATGAAGGGTCCTCTTCAGCTGCTCAGCGCCGCCTCGCCGCTCTTCGTCTGGTTCCTGCTGCGCCACGTCAGCGGGATCCCCATCCTGGAGAAACAGGCGCTGAAGAAGTGGGGCGCGGACCCTCAGTTCCAGGACTACGTCAGGAACACCCCCCTCCTCTGGCCCTGGCCCAAGTGCTTCTAAACTGATGGACTTGTACAACAAAAATAAACACAATCAAGTGAAATGTAATGTTTTTTCTGTCATTTTGTAAAAATAAATTCATATTTACAGTTCGGCATGTGCCTTTTCTGTGAGATCTCTAAAGAGGTGGGAGAAGTACTCAGATCTTGTTCTTGAGTAAAAGTAGAAGTACCAGAGTGTAGGAATACTCACCCAATACCAAACCACGCCCTACACCAGGGGCGTCAAACTCAATTTCATCCCGGGCCACATCAGCATTATGGTTGCTCTCAAAGGGCCGGTTGTGACTTTAAGAATATATAAAATGTATTATAATGCATAATTTCCTCTGCATTGGACTATTATCGGATCGGGTAAAAACGTCATTAACTACGTCTGAAAGCAGAAGTCGAGGGCAAATAATTGCAAGTCTCTTCAGTGCGCATGTCACAAAACAAGATGCATTGTGGGACATGTAGTTTATGGGCAACGTGCCTCTGTAAAGTGGCATGTAACCATATAATACACGTATTATATTCTTTGCATGCTCTTGCGGGGCCACATTAAATGAAGTTGCGGGCCGGATTTGGCCCCCGGGCCTTGAGTTTGACACCCCTGCCCTACACCCTACCCCTCCGTGACCTAGTGAACTCTGGAGTCCACTCGCAGCTCAACGAGGCTCCCTCCTGTCAGATGGAGTAAATACAGCGGCACGCTTTGGGACGGCCTCCCCTCTCATGTAACAACGGTTTCAAATCAGCTCCTAGACAAACAATTAAAAACTCCAAACATCTTTAATTGTGTTTCTTTTTTGTACAACTCTTAGTTTTAAACCTGATGTTTATAAGCTTAGTTTTTAAATATACACAACGTTACCTTTTTCTAGACTAAACACAGGTACGATCCCAAGTTAAAACATGAGGTTGTTAACATCGCAGTTTATCAGCGGGTGTTAGCTGGAACTACTTGTAAACCGCGTGTTTCCTGACGGACACACACAGCGTAGAGACCGGTCTCCAGTCAGCACCATGGATGGATAGGTCTGCATCGGTGCTGACGTTCTTATTATGCATCCATGCTCCACACTCGTTGGTTTGGAACAGCCCTTAATGTGGCGGACCCTCCGCGCGAACGGAGGAGTAGTGTGTAGGGGGTGGTTTGGGATTGGGCCTAAAAGTCCTGCATTCAAAATGTTCCTCAAGTGAAAGTAGTCGTTGTTTGATTGGTCCATTTCAGAATAATATATATGATATGTTTTATAATGATTGATCATGAAAGTGTTCTCCAAGCTGGTAAAGGAGCAGCTAGTCTGAAGTACTTTGTAGACTGCAGGGTAGCTGGTGAAGGAGCAGCTAGTCTGAAGTACTTTGTAGACTGCAGGGTAGCTGGTGAAGGTGCAGCTAGTCTGAAGTACTTTGTAGACTGCAGGGTAGCTGGTGAAGGTGCAGCTAGTCTGAAGTACTTTGTAGACTGCAGGGTAGCTGGTGGAGGTGCAGCTAGTCTGAAGTACTTTGTAGACTGCAGGGTAGCTGGTGGAGGTGCAGCTAGTCTGAAGTACTTTGTAGACTGCAGGGTAGCTGGTGAAGGAGTAGCTAGTCTGAAGTACTTTGCAGACTGCAGGGTAGCTGGTGGAGGTGCAGCTAGTCTGAAGTACTTTGTAGACTGCAGGGTAGCTGGTGAAGGTGCAGCTAGTCTGAAGTACTTTGTAGACTGCAGGGTAGCTGGTGAAGGAGCAGCTAGTCTGAAGTACTTTGTAGACTGCAGGGTAGCTGGTGGAGGTGCAGCTAGTCTGAAGTACTTTGTAGACTGCAGGGTAGCTGGTGGATTCACTCCAGGTGGAACTAACGTCTGATTCAACACTTGATTAGATTTCACATCATTCATCCAGATCTGAGAAGTAACTAAAGGTATTAATACATGTAGTGGAGTAGAAGTACACCATGTACCTCTGAACTGTAGTGGAGTAGAAGTACACCATGTACCTCTGAACTGTAGAGGAGTAGAAGTACACCATGTACCTCTGAACTGTAGAGGAGTAGAAGTACAAATATGCTCACTGTTTCAGGACAGAAGGTGATTTGATAATCAAACCATTGTTAGTCTCTCCCTGAATCAAGCCTCTGCGCCGGACACAAGTTACGACTGAGACCCGGATCGGCGACATTTTTATCTGCTTTTGGTAAATCATTTTTAAAAAGTGAGACAATATAATGCAACATTTATTTAATTTACGGTTTATAAAACAATTAAACATCAATTAAGGGCATTTTTAAATCAATGAAATCAACGCATTAAGATTCAGAAAACTATAAAACAAAACACAAACACAGGAGACAATTTTGGTACGAAATGTATTTTATAAGTTACAGGTCTTTTAGAGCAAGTGTACAAAATGTTGTGCTAAATATTCAAATAATGCCACGGCAACTTAAACTGGCTAATCTTACAAAGTAATGGCCTTTAGCATGCTAGTTAGCTAGCTAGCATCCTCCCACAGTCCAAAATACACGGAGCCAGATTAAATGATCCTGCCTGGGAACAAAGTACCGGCAGTGGAGATATTTTAATTGTGCGCCCTTTTTCTCAGAGACTAATGCCAAGTATCAAACAGGAGCGGGCCCGAGAGCGCGTAGACAATACAGCAACATTTACTGGAGGATAGAGACGATCAAAAAACCATGGAGGCCGACGGGAGCCAACGCGCTGCAGCGGCTCAAACCTCTTCCATCAGGAGAAACATCCCGCCGCTTCAGAAGGGACGCCGAAATAAAAACACTAATGTTCCACACGAAGAAACATCTTCAGCAACTTGACAACACATGCAGCGTTTAGAGGACATTCAGCCACTCGAGGAGACATGGCAGCGTTTAGAGGACATTCAGCCACTCGAGGAGACATGGCAGCGTTTAGAGGACATTCAGAAACTCGAGGAGACATGGCAGCGTTTAGAGGACATTCAGCCACTCGAGGAGACATGGCAGCGTTCACTAAACGCTGCAAGAAGCTCAAAGCACTACGGAGACCAGGGGACACTTAAAGGTGACGCACACGGCTGGGAGACCAGGGGACACTAAAGAGTGCCGCACACAGCTGGGAGACCAGGGGACACTTAAAGGTGACGCACACGGCTGGGAGACAAGGGGACACTAAAGAGTGCCGCACACAGCTGGGAGACTAGGGGACACTTAAAGGTGACGCACACGGCTGGGAGACCAGGGGACACTTAAAGGTGACGCACACAGCTGGGAGACCGGGGGACACTAAAGAGTGACGCTGGGAGACCAGGGGACACTTAAAGGTGACGCACACAGCTGGGAGACCAGGGGACACTAATGAGTGACGCACACAGCTGGGAGACCGGGGACACTAAAGAGTGACGCACACAGCTGGGAGACCGGGGACACTAAAGAGTGACGCACACAGCTGGAGACCAGGGGACACTTAAAGGTGACGCGCACAGCTGGGAGACCGGGGGACACTAAAGCGTCTGGTTCCTGCAGCTTTCAGTAAACTCCGCCATGTCTCCTCGAGCGGCTGAATGTCCTCTAAACTCCACCATGTCTCCTCGAGCGGCCGAATGTCCTCTAAACTCCGCCATGTCTCCTCGAGCGGCCGCATGTCCTCTAAACGCCGCCATGTCTCCTCGAGCGGCCGCATGTCCTCTAAACGCCGCCATGTCTCCTCGAGCGGCTGCATGTCCTCTGAACGCCGCAGGTGTCGTCAAAGTTGCTGGAGATGTTTCTCCATGCGGAACCTTTGTGTTTCCACATCGGCATCGTTTCTCCCGATGGAAGGGTGCGGTGTCGCCGTGGCACGTTGGCACCCGCCGACCAGCGTAAACCTCAACACAAAGTCAAATACACACGGCGAAAGAGAGAAAGGACACTGGCCACCTTTGATTCCAACCTGCAATGAAATGCCTTACAAAAATAAATCCGTCCTTCAACCTCTGAGTGACACATGAGTCGAGTCCGGAGCAGGTCGCAATCAAAGCGTAGCATATATTTTCAAAAAGAGTGATCTATAAAAAGGAGTAAAAGGTCCGGTTACACATTCAGCAGATAAAGACACGCGTGGCATCCTTTGCAGACCACCAGAACACCCTTTGCAGACCACCAGAACACCCTTTGCAGACCACCAGAACACGCGGCGAAGCAGACGGGGGCTTCGGAGAGGGGTATCGCAGGGCGAACAAAAGGTCAAGCGTTTCTTCTTCGTTGGATCATTTCAGGGACGGAGATGCAAAGAACTTCCCCGGGCGATTAAACCCGACCGCCGACTTTGTCTTGCTCCCGAATCTGAAACAGAGTGCATGATGGGATTTAACGGAATAGGCAGAGGGTCAATAGAACAGAGTCATCGGTAGGGATGGGCATCGTTAAGGTTTTAACGGCACCACTACTTTCATCGATACCGCTTATCGGCCCGGTCCTTTAACGGGACTCTCGTCGGCCCGGTCCTTTAACGGGACTCTCGTCGGCCCGGTCCTTTAACGGGACTCTCGTCGGCCCGGTCCTTTAACGGGACTCTCGTCGGGCCCGGTCCTTTAACGGGACTCTCGTCGGGCCCGGTCCTTTAACGGGACTCTCGTCGGCCCGGTCCTTTAACGGGACTCTCGTCGGCCCGGTCCTTTAACGGGACTCTCGTCGGCCCGGTCCTTTAACGGGACTGAGTGAGTGAGTGAGTGAGTGAGTGAGTGAGTGAGAGTGTGTGTGTGTGTGTGTGTGTGTGTACCTGGGGGTCAGAGAAGACTTCATGCGTTGCCCCAGAGAGCTGGAGGACGGGGTTTTATTGAGCTGGTGGTCCGGAGTGTTCAGAGGTCCCAGAATGCTCACTGCAACACACACACATAACAATCAATCAATCACCAACAGATCACACACACACACACACACACACACACACACACACACAATCTGGATTTAAAAATAGGAAAGGTCATACTTCTCTCGGGGGTGGCGTAGCAGTTTGCGTTCTCGATGATCAGGTGGTCCCGGTTGGGAGTTCCACATCCCGCCGAAACAAACTGAGCCCAGTAATCAACAGGGAGGCAGAGGAGGCGCTCCACCACCTGAGGGGGGGGGGAGAGGGGGAGAGAGAGAGAGGGAGAGAGGGGATCATTACAGCGTGTTGCCTCACCCTCTGAGCAAAACGGGGGGAAATAAAACTAAAAGAGTTCTAACCGGTTACCTTGACGACACACTTCGCCTCACATTGACTATATACAGTATTGATTGTCCTTCCTCCTGGTCTTCCAACCATTTGGACGCAGACTGGCATTTCCCCATAACGATGTTGCTTAGCAACCGGCGTAAAAAGTGAATATATAGTTTGGTATTATGCCGTCAACACGTGGTCTCCGTGGTGTGGGTCTGCCCGTCGCTAAGTAACAACATCGTGTTCTTATCCCTTAGTATGGTTCGGTTGAGGCTAAACCTGTACGGCTTTGAATGTCTGTCATCATATTTTCAAAAACGGGACTTTTTTTGGGATCATCAAACTAATTCTTTAATTTGAATAAAAGCTTTCCGCATGTCCACTGGCACACACAGAAATGCACATAATGACCTGCATGTTCGTGGTACTCCTGTGAACCCTGAATGACTGAGTGGCTGCTTTGCAGATGCTACCTGCCCCAAGAATTCTGGGAAATGTAGTCCTGAGCCACGACGTTACAGTTTGCAATACAGGTGAATAAAGTGACTAATATCTGGAGGACCATGCCTACCTTGGGCTGCCTCTTGGTGTCCTGCAGGATGCTCATGGGGTCGGGGTTCGGGACGGCGTGACCCACGAGGGTCGGCCCGAAGACTCGAGCCAGATTACTGACGTCCATCCTCGTGTCCAGACTTTCAGCAACTCTGAGACATTAAAGGAAGTCGGTTATCACTCCGTTGTGCCAATATAACACACAACACTTTCAAAGGGGTGAAGCACAGAGTGGTACAGGGATGTCCTATTTCTGCAGTGGGCCCTGAAGGCAGCATGTGCAAATCATCGTTGAAGCGAGAACAGGAAGTACAAAAAAGACTGAGTCCTGCCCCGCTCCACCAGGGCCACTTTAGGGCAAGATTAATCCACTACGGAGCAGGTGAACGGGCGGCAACGCTTCGGAGGAAAAGTAGTTCCATTCTGAGGAAATAAATATATATGTTCTTTGTCATTTTGTAACTTTAGAGACGTTTCTGTTCCGTGTCAGTGAACAGGCCTAACGTCAGAGTACCAATGCAAGACTTCAATCTATTGCAATTCAGACGTTCTTTGCTTTTAAATATCCATCGCTGCAGCGTTCAGACGAGATGCCGTTTATTACATTCTTAGCACATCTCTGCCTGAAGCAACCCAATCAAAGTCAGAACACGCAGCATTTAGGGCTGTCAAGTTAACGCAAATAATAATTACGCCACTAATTATTTTAACGCGATTAACGCATGTGTATTGTTTGTCCTCGGCCGCCCCGTAGCTTCAGAGCGCATCGAGTTTAAAATACCATCTACAAGCTGATGCTGACAGCCCCGCTCCTGCTGCCCGCTTGTGGCAGACCACACTTCCACGCTCACCGGCAGGCACCGACTGGCCATCGGGAGGGGGTGTGTGTGTGTGTGTGTGTGTGTGTGTGTGTGTGTGTGTGTGTGTGTGTGTGTGTGTGTGTGTGTGTGTGTGTGTGTGTGTGTGTGTGTGTGTGGCCCGAGAGAGAGAGACCTTACATGCATTGTTGTTGTTAGCATCTAAAATGTGCGATTAATCGCGATTAAATATTTTAATCGACTGACAGCTCTAATTTTACTATATACGCTGCTTTGTTGGAGGAGCTCGGGTCGGAAGAACGTCATACCATTTCTGCTCTGCAGCTGCTGAGCGTGTGACGATAGAACCTTTGAATCTTTTAAATCTTGAATAAATAAAAGCATCTCAGAAACAGAAACACTCCTGAGCTTTCATGAAGCTCGACCGAATGCAGACCGGCTCTGATTGGCTGTATTTAGTGTTACCTCTGCAGGCGGAGCACCTGATTGGTTCAGTTAGTGTTACCTCTGCAGGCGGAGCACCTGATTGGTTCAGTTAGTGTTACCTCTGCAGGCGGAGCACCTGATTGGTTCAGTTAGTGTTACCTCTGCAGGTGGAGCACCAGGAAGGCCAGCGTGTCTCTGTTGGCCGGCGGCAGGTCTCCCACCGTCTGGTAGATCAGAGCGATGCTGTTGTCGTCGTCTGACACCTCTGAGGAGACCAGGAGCAGAACAACAACGTAGGTCAGAGAGAGATTTAATAACAACATGATGTCTGCCGCTCCAGTTACTCTGCATTCATATCATCATCAATACACCACGGGATATCTTTAAAATTCTCTCTCACTCACTCCCCTCTCCCCTCGCCCTCTCTCTCTCTCTCTACCCCTCTCTCTCCCCTCTCTCGCTCTCTCTCTCTCTCTCATCTCTCTCACTCGCTCTCTCCCTCTCTCCCCTCTCTCCCTCTCTCCCTCTCTCCCTCTCCCCTCTCCCTCTCTCCCTCTCACTCTCCCTCTCTCCCTCTCTCTCTCTCTCCCTCTCTCCCTCTCCCCTCTCTCCCTCTCTCCCTCTCTCCCTCTCTCTCTCCCTCTCTCCCTCTCCCTCTCTCCCTCTCCCTCTCCCTCTCCCCCTCTCTCTCTCCCTCTCTCTCCCTCTCTCTCCCTCTCTCTCTCTCCCTCTCCCTCCCTCTCTCTCCCTCTCTCTCTCTCCCTCTCTCTCTCTCCCTCCCTCCCTCCCTCCCTCCCTCTCTTTACCGGCGGCCTCCATGAAGGCCCGGTTGAGTCTGAACGTGAGCAGCGGCTCCTTCAGGTTCCTCAGGAAGTCTTTGAGCAGTCCTGTGACGGCGTTGATGTCGTCGACCCGGCTGAGCACCGGCACCGTCTTACTGCGCAGGAACTTCTCCTTCAGGTCCTTCACCGTGCGGTCGGAGCCGGACAGACGGTACAGACCCGCCTGAGGAGAGAGGGGGGGGGGTTACTCACCATCGTTGTATTTCCTCAAGTCATCGTGCACGGGACACTGAGACACAACGGCTCCAGGCCGAGTGTAGAAACTAGGGCTGCACGATATTGGAAAAAAACCGACATTGCGATTTCCCCCCCGCTGCGATAGAGATATATATATAGCGATATGAAAACAAACACGAATTGAAGAAAAGCCCGATTTTTCTAACTATATTTAACCGGATGAAGGATTTTAGTGACGGACGTCTGGATCTTCAGTCATCAGAGCAACGAGCTGAGCGAGCTCGGTTAGCAGCGCCGAACTGGAGAAACACGTGAAACCACTTCATTCAGTTTGCTCTGGAGATTGGTGGTAGGGCTGAACGATTAATCCATTTTAATTTTTCTTCTTCTTGTGAGTCAGTCATCCACACCAATCAGAAGTGCTCCACATGTACCAGCCATTGTTAACCAATCAGAAGTGGCCCTTGGTAGAAGGTGATGGACAGATTGATCCAATCACCTGCCAAGTATCCTTGAAAGTGCCGGCCCTTTCCAAATGGCTTCCAGTGGAGCTCTAGATGGTTTGGTGAACCGTCTGAGTCAGGTTAGAGACGCTCCATCACGTGTTTCTATCACAGCGTGAATCTTAAACTGAAGCTCGACTTTAAAGCAACGGAAGCTTCATGTAAGTTTAGTTCTTTCACTCGTAGCTCGGGCTGCGGGGCGCTAGAGACGGCAGCACGTTGATGCGACCTTCCTAGCCGGAGTTATGGCCGCATTTTACAATAAACTTCCATTGGGTCGCTTGAAAACAAATATCGCAATTCGAATCGCAGTCAGAAAAATCGCAATTTGATTTTTTCCCAAAATCGTGCAGCCCTAATCGGCGGTTTGCCGTCCTGCGATATATCGCGCAGCCCTAGTATAAACGCCTGCCGCCTCGTTACGTTCACGTGATGCTAAGCAGCAAACAAAGCTTTTCTTAAAACCCAACGGTCACTTTCCAGAAATCCAAATCCCAACTGGGACTCCGTTTTCCCGCAGAGCCAAACGTCATTTATTCCAACGACTCTCTCGACATCTGCAGTTACAACAATGGGCCTGAATTTAAAGAACTATAAAAAACATATTTGAGAATATTCCAGACCTGTGAAAGTCAACGACTAAGAGATGTGAATACTTTTGAAAAAGGACCCTCGAAAATGTAATATTCGTTTAGAGGTGAAATCTCGAAGTGGAACCTTTCTTCAAAGCTCTCATGTTGTCTAATGGACGCTAGAGGCTTAAAGATCAACCATGTACGTCTTGTCAGTTGGTACAATAGTAGAGACGTGAGCTGAACACTCGTAGCGTTGAACGGTTTGTGACTGTGGTTCCTATCAATGAACCGAATGTCTTTTCTTCGCGTCTTCAATTCAAATATGAAAACAAAAAGGACCCTCGGATCGGCGCTCACCTCGTGCAGACCCCTCTGCTCGATCTCACTGATGCAGTGCACGACCAGAGGAGGGATCATGGGAGACGTGTCGGGGACGTAGTCTGCGAGGACGCCCTGGAGAGAGAGAGAGAGAGAGAGAGAGAGAGAGAGAGAGAGAGAGAGAGAGAGAGAGAGAGAGAGAGAGAGAGAGAGAGAGAGAGAGAGAGAGAGAGAGAGAGAGAGAGAGAGAGAGAGAGAGAGACACACACACACCATCAGAACTGGGAGATCATTACTGAGCGGGAACACACACCTGCACATCCAGAGAAATGCATTACAGTCAGAGTGCCACTCCAGGGTTAAACAAATGCAACGTAATAAAGTTGGCCTACCGTAGAAAATAAGACCATTAAATAACAAACAAACAAACAAACATAATATTGATGGAAAGTGAAAACAAGTCGTTGTCAGTGCTCACTGCAGGCCCTTCGCTTGATAAGCGTTTCTGTAGGCGCAGTGAACACGCTCTCTGCTCCATGTGGTGAATAGAAATGACTTTACAGCAGACGTGTGGAGCGCTCTACAGAATTATAAAGCTATCTTTCAGTTCAAGAACTTTTATGAATGAAGAAAAGGGACTAAATGAGAATACGTTTATGCACCGAGGTAAATGTGTGATGTCTGTTCTTTATCGGCAGGTCCCATTATCATCATTATTATCATGATGCGCAGCTTTCCCTCTGCTCCTCCAGGTGGACTCAGATGAGGGTGAGGCACTTTTCCTTGTTCATGTGTTGTTGTTGTTGTTGTTTCTTTCCGTTAACTGTCAAGTGGGAACTAAGTATTTGTGTTAGTTCGTGTTTCTCTCATTATCCTACGATGCTGTGATGTGTGGCTGTGAAGGGCAGACCACCTGTTCGTGTGGTTAGAAAGCGGCCGGTCACGGAACATCATTCTCTGCTCCTCTCCGGTCACAGGCGACTTCATAGAGACGCGTTTTGTAAATACGTGTTATACTTTAAGTTGTGCATGCCATGAACGGAACGAATACAAAATAGAAAACAGTGAAAAATCCCCCTCTCACCTCTCCGATCTTGACGGGCGTGGCCCCCAGGTTGGGGATGCACGGCAGAGGGGCATCGCTCCCGACACTCGGGGTGAGAAACCACTCTGCAGTCGCGACACTTCAGAGAGATCTTCCCGAACTTGATCCTCTTCCCGCAGGGAACGCACGACTCGGGCTTTATGACCTGGGACATTCAGGGGGGGGGGTCAACTTAAAGGACTACAACAACTACACTCAAAACACACACAGACGGACGGTGATGACGAATAATGAAACTTAAGCGCCTCCAATGTCTCTAGAGGAACATGACTCTTCTCTTCCTAGTAGTAAAACATTGCAAGAAGTAAAGAAATGAACCGTAAAAAGACAATTCCATACGTACAGATTAAACGTATGCCTTAGGGGTGTTGAAAATAATCGTTTTTTACGATGCATTACGATGCGGACGATTCGGTCTCGATGCAGTGACGGAAGATAATCGGTTATAGAGTAGCAACGTTGCTTCCTGATTTTCCTGATCCTAGAACGTTTTTCTGTCACTTTAATATCAAACCGGTCGGTGACGCAGAGATCAGGGAGCAGACCTGACAGCGGCACAGCAACACGGAGCAGTCTGCTTTATCCACCAACACAAGGACACCAGTCCAGAACCGACAGCAGAACGACCCGCTCCGAATCACTCCGTGTCGCTGCGGCTCAGAGACACAGGGATTTATGTTTTTCAAAAATAATCGCGTTACAATCATGTCAGGTTTCTGGTGGATTTAATCAAGTCTTGGATTGCAGAGTATGAATGTCCTCTAGCAATTTGCAGACCATATATACGTGTGTAAAGTTTGTGAAGGCAGGAGGAAAAAAGCTTCCGCGATCACCGTCTCCTCTCCGTTCCTCCAAGCCCCGCCCCCTCCTGAAAATAATGAGTGACAGGCTGACAGTGACCCGATAGAAACTTTGTTATTCACTTAATCACTGAGATATAATGAAGCTAACTTAGTCTCATACATTCATGGGATTTATGTAACAGTGAGACAGAGAATGTGAGTGTGCACCCACATGCAGTATTTTAGTTTGTATATGCTGTTGTAAATACTCCTGTTGTCTGCTGTGTTCAGACTCAAGTCCTGTGTGTGATGCCTCATTCAGGACCTTCAGTGTCCTTCCTTTAACAGAAGGCCGTGACTAGAAGCTGCAGCTCGACTGCAGGAGCATTAGCTGTTTGTTTTTGAGGATGGAACAACTTCACACACGGAGGCTAGACCTATACAATTCATATCGAACCGAATCGAATCGTTGACAGGATAATCGTAATCGTAATCGAATCGTGAGACCAGTGAAGATGCACAGCCCTAGTGTGTATGTATGAAGTTTCAATCCATCCTATTTTGCCGATGGACGGGAAGGGTTGGTAGCATCTCCCCGTGTGTGTAAATGGTGAACAAACAAATATACAGAACCCTAAACGCACGATAACTCCAACGGGACAGTCCGTCTCAGCGGTGACGCGCCGACAGGACGGAAAAAGACGTGGCGCGAAAGAAAGCGCTTTGCTCCCGTGTCAGATTAAACGTGTTTCTCGCACACATCGTCTCCAGACCCAAAACACACGTCGCTCTCGCCGGGGCGTCATTATTCCAATGGTATTTGTGTTGTTTATACGCAAGTGGTTACAGAGAGGTGGACCACATGACTTTTACACATCAACGTGTGGGAGTGGATCTTTAACTGGACGTCAGCGCCTTTAAACTGAAATGGACAATTTAAATAAACTAATTAACTGGAATTTATACATTTTTACTCCATCTTTCTTCCTTTCATGACTTCGACTCGGCCTCCTTTCCGGGGGGCGCAAACCGTTTTCTGAAAGTACTGAAAATGCTTTTTAAAACCCCCCAAACTTTGGTGCGAAGCGCGCCGACCTCGTTAGCCGCGGTGCAGTGACCAGGAGCACGTTTCTAAAGGTCGACGCCGGCCGTACAAGTCTCGTCAGATCGAATGCGTTTCTCACAGTTTTGGAGACAAAGTCGTGCAGCCGGACCCCCCCGAGGTTCTGAGGTGTCCCTGGTAATGCCCGTCTCTCCTGAAGGACCTCCGGCTGCTTGAAGACGTCCTGAGACTTCACCGACTCAGAGTCCCACTCCATGTTGGCTGGACGGCAGGAAACAAAGAAACAAAACTCAGCGTTAACACCATCATGCAGCTCTAATAAAACATACTGTCCATCATTTCTGCTGCATGTCCAGACTCCGTCCAGACGTTCATACAATCATCTTAAGCAACAGGTAGATGTGCCGTCGTTAGATATGATTTCAGCTGCATCACACAGGGTCTGCGCGGGAGTCCTGAAGTCACATGTAAGACCTTTAAAAGACCCTCTCCATACATTTTAAGACCTCATCTCCACTTTGAGTTCTAACCGGTTACCTTGACGACACACTTCACCTCACATTGACTATATACAGCATTGATTGTCCTTCCTCCTTATCTTCAAACTATTTGGACGCAGATTTGCATTTCCCCATAACGATGCTGCTTAGCAACCGGCGTAAACGGACCTTAGCGCTATCAAGCCGTGAGCGTGCGACGTCCCGTTCAGATGACGTCACACCCAACGGGATGCCATCAATAAACTCCACAGACTCACACTACACACCTACGCCATGACTACATTCAGGCAGACGGTAGAATACAACCTCTTTGGACCATTTAGATACTTATTGAAAACAAGCTACAAAATATAATGCCTTGGGAAATGCCGTTTATTACTTTGTAAGACCCCGCGGACCCCCCGTTTGAATGCTCCATGTTTGCTCAACTCCCTGCCTCGTGATGCCGCCTCGGCCCGTCTGTGGGAAGTCTGGGTCGAACAAGAACCCTAATACAAAGACCCTCAGTCCCACTGAATGACAGCCCTGACGTCTCACCGGTCTTCCTGCGGCTGCGGGTCCAGTACGGCACCGTCTCGATGGTGGAGACGGCCTCGACCGGTCCTCCGTCCGCGGGCACCGTCACCGTGGTCACCGTCACCAGAGTCTCATTCCCCTGCAACAACAACACGATACACTTTCTCACCAGTGACTCCTCCAGGACCGTTACCCAATGTTCCGCTTTCTCAGCGCTCCACTGGAAATGGTTTGTTTGAACGCGGAACAGGAAAATCAGGTCTGAAACATGTTGCGTCTAAATCAAACCCAACAGGCTCCCAGGCTTCCACGCGCTGAAGCAACTCAAGTCTCTCCCCAGCGAAACACCTCGTCGGTTAAAAGCCATTTTACGTTTCACTACTAAACGACACAGTATTTATTATCGTTATAGTGTCACTATTTCGGCGATTAGATAAAATATAAATGATATTTGATGCAACTTTAGTTACATTTCCATGACTTTCCCAAAACGTGGGGGATATATAGTTTCCTACGCGGCCTGGAATTTTGAATTTCCATGACTTTTTAATGACCGGAGGAAGAACCCTGAACACGATGCAAACAACCGCCTGAGTAATCAAGGTTAGTTTATTTGTAAAGCACATGTTCATCGTTGTGTTTGAATGTTGGACTTGATAATATAAGGATTTAGAGCAAACTACGGTAACTAACTAACCAAGGTTTAAAAGATGTCTCACTTATTCGGGCGTCTGCATGTCTGTGTGTGGCGGGACATTGGTTCACAGCTGATTGTGATTAGACGGGAGAGTCTTGTGACCGTGTCCTTTTTGAACTTTGAGTTACTTTGAAGCGAGGAAGTTTGTCTTGATGTTTGTACGCCGCCCGGATCAATGAATACATCTGACGTGCTTCAACGCTACAACGACCTCCGCAAAGAGAGGCTCGTCGTAACCAAGCGGCAAACTCAGAGCCGGGACGCCGATAAGGAAGTGCCGCTGCAGGTCATCCATTGGCCGAGAGGCGATGGCTGCAGAAAGGAGGAGTTTCCATAGACCCGCATGTTAAAATGCCCGACCGTACAGCAGATATAACCATGTTTACCCGTGGATGCAGTAAAAAGTATTCGGGATATCGTTAGATTCCACCTTAATGATTATTAATTGTCGAGTGAATTGTTTTATAACGCGACCCTTTTATTTAGATTAGGTCTTAAAGTGTTTGCTAAATTAGGGCGTGGTCACTTTGATGGACAGGTGCCTCACCGTCAGCCAACAGCTTGGTTCGCCTGCAGCGCGCTGTAGTATTAGCTAAAGAAATTATGTTGAACAAGGCTCATTAAGCTGAACATGTTCTGCTATGTATCGGTACTTATTTTCTTAACGTGTGAACGACAAGCATTAAGAATAACAAAATAGCTAATTCTCTCATTTGATTATGAATGTAACGTTTATAGGGGAACGACACTGTTAGCAGTAACGTGGTATGCATGTCTTTCATGTTAGCTTAGCTTCTTAGCCTGAGCTAGCTCTGGTTTCTTCCAGTTCGGAGGCAGCCGGTCCCGCCTCTTTGCCCTTATTTGGAGCAGGCGGGATTAGACTCTGACGTCACAGTCGAGCCGTTAGTGGCCGACTCCGCCCACTAAGGGCTTCACGGCAACTCTGCAGAATCCTATGTGTGACGTCACGGACACTACGTCCATTTATACATACAGTCTATGCTCTGAACCCACAACCCCGATAGAGGATATTAAATGTAGAAACGGATTAAAAGGCCACGAGAGCACATTTTAAGACACAGCGGCAATTCAGAGTGCTTCACATCGGGCCTTTAAACACATGTTCTGAGGGAAGGACCTCAGAGTTATTGCTTGTTCCAGACGCGTGGTGCGAAAAAGCCAAAAGACGTCTCGGTTCTGACAACGAGTAAATCACACGAAACAAACCACGTGCAGTCCGACCAGAAAGTGTTAAGAGCAACTAAACCTCCCCTTACGTCGGCGAGGCTGATTTCATTTAGTTTTTTCTTCCTACATTTAAAAAGGTTACGTTTTAATATAATAAAAAGTCCTTTGACATGAACTTGTTGGAAATGATTCCATCTGAACGTGAACTTCTGGACGCGGTGGAGCTCCTGAAAATGTTTGGATCACAGAAACTAAATCGTGTGAATATTGATTCAGAAACATCATCAATGAAGCTTTGAACTATAAAAAGGGATCTGGAATCCACCCCTACCCTCTCTGCGTTCCTCCCGTTGGACCTGGAGCGCTTGGAGGCGCCCGGAGGCCCGTCCACGTGGTTCCTGGAGGAGCGCTGAAATAAAAAAAAAGCATCGATGAGTTCCCGTGAAGTGACACGCGGACGGTCACGGAGCACCGGATGTCGAGTTCTGATCTCACCCTCTTCTCTCGTTTCTTCAGGCGCACCGTCCTCACATTGGACGAGTCCCAGTCCTGCCACAGAGCAACGTCACATTCTCAACATAGAAGCAGGTTATTTTTTAAATGACGATTAAACCGAGGTGGCGAAGCGCTCACCATCGAGTCGTCCGTTTTGTCGTAGCTGATGTCCGACAGGATGGAGGCCGACTCGTCGATGGTGCGCAGTCTGCGGGAGACACGGGAATCGTTACTTCTCATGTTGCCTTTAAAAGATATTGTGACGACCCCTCCACACCACGTGGGGTGCCATCTCTGTGGGGTGCCGTCTCTGTGGGGTGCCGTCTCTGTGTGTGCTGTCTCTGTGGGGTGCTGTCTCTGTGGGGTGCTGTCTCTGTGTGTGCTGTCTCTGTGGGGTGCTGTCTCTGTGGGGTGCTGTCTCTGTGGGGTGCTGTCTCTGTGGGGTGCCGTCTCTGTGGGGTGCCGTCTCTGTGGGGTGCCGTCTCTGTGGGGTGCCGTCTCTGTGGGGTGCCGTCTCTGTGGGGTGCCGTCTCTGTGGGGTGCCGTCTCTGTGGGGTGCCGTCTCTGTGGGGTGCCGTCTCTGTGGGGTGCTGTCTCTGTGTGTGCTGTCTCTGTGGGGTGCTGTCTCTGTGGGGTGCTGTCTCTGTGTGTGCTTTGTGTGTGTGTGTGCGCGCTCAGGTCCACAGGTTCAGGGGCTGAGGAGGAGCCCAGCCGGTTACGTCTCGCGGACTCCTCCGGGCCGTCTCTCCGTTCCAGCCTCGGACCCGTGGCCGACCTGTGGCTGGTTCCGTCATTACATTGTTTATAAGAGAATAAACCGTTGTTATGTCCGTACCCTTCGTCTCGCCTCCCTGCTCTTTGTTGCAGCCCGGGAGCCGGGTTGTAACAATGTATATACACATGGTAATGCGTGTAAGGCTCACAGTGGGACAGCACAAGTGAGGTGTGTCCTGAAACCTGGAGGTCATTATTATATTTTGATGACCAAAATATAAAAAAACTTAAATTGTAAATACAGGAAGAGAAAGTACCCGGAGATTTTTTTTATGTTTGGATATTTTTTTGAGTGAGAGAAGCTGCGGTTACTTGGTGCAGTTTTTTGAGAAATATTAGTTATTTAAAGGCGGGGTCGGTCATTTTGGAGAAAGCAGCTCGAGATCGCTAGAATCTGAAAATACACAATCGGAAAAAATCTGCCCCTTCCTCACAGAGCCCCTCCCCCAACACACAGGAACGCGCACATGACCAATGAGGGCACGAGATCAGTGTGTGCCCCGATGGCAGGCTGACAGGCAGGTAGGCCGTCCAGTTACTTTAGCCGGCTCAGATGATTGGTCGAGCTTTTTACAGCGCCACGGCTTCTATAGATGATATTTCTTTATGGATTTTTTGTCAAAGCCCTTCAGATACTCATCGCTATCGGGACGTTAAGAGCATCCCATGGAATATAACAAGTGTAGGGTTAGGGTCTCGAGCCGGTTTCTCAAACTTACCGACCCCGCCTTTAAGAGCTGATAATAGTCAATGCGTTATCTAAGACATTTCTAATGTTGGTTTGTGTTCAGTTTCTGCAAAGCAACATGTGCACCTTCAGTAAAGTAACTGTTTGTATCCTTACCACGGTTTTAAATTCTACTTTCTGCATTATCTAAAAGCGATACCCAGTGATGTGTTCTGTTTGCACTCGGGTCCAAAGTGTCCGACGCTCCCATGCTCAGATCAGCAGGAACACAGACCTCTCAGTGTAACCACAGAGCACTGATAAGGTTTACAGGGGGCTGTACACACACCGTAAACCTGTCTGTGTGTTGTACGGGGTGTGTGTGTGTGTTGTACTGGGTGTGTGTGGTACTGTGTGTGTGTTGTAGTGTTCGTTGTACCGTCTGTGTGTGTGCTGTAGTGTCTGTCGTATTCTGTGTGGGTTGTATTGTGTGTGTTATACTGTATATCGTACTCTTTGTGTTGCAGTGTGTGTGTCGTACTCTGTGTGTGTTGCAGAGTGTGTGTGTTATATGTGTGTGTTATAGTGTGTGTGTGTGTGTGTGTGTGTGTGTGTGTGTGCTGTAGTGTCTGTCGTATTCTGTGTGGGTTGTACAGTGTGTGTTTTATACTGTGTTGTAGTGTACGTTGATATAATGTGTGTCGTACTCTTTGTGTTGCAGTGTGTGTGCTGTACAGTGTGTGTGCTTGTTATAGTGTGTGTGTGTGTGTGTGTGTGTGTGTGTGTGTGTGTCTGACCTGCGGCTGGTGTTCAGGACAGCAGTCGGCTGGCTGTTGGTGTTGAGGAAGGCGAGGGCTGATCGCTGCTCTGCGCTCAGCTTGATGCTGTTGGAGGACCCTTCGCTGGTCAGCAGGTCCCGGATCAGCTGGATCTGACGGTCCTGTTGGAGGGGGAGGCAGCGAATGAGAAACGCCTTGAACCAGGTGCCCAGACGGAGGAGACCGAAGTGAGGGGTTTTTAACGCAGTAACAGAGGCAATAAACTCGCACACGAAACCCTTCTGACTTTCTTGTAGTGTTGTGCTACGTTCAGCGGCCCTAACGAGCGAAGCAGGGTTAGGAAGTGTTTACAATAATACTCGTTTGTTAAAATACACGTTTTCCTAAAGCAGGATTTAAAACTTTAATTAAATTTGGCAACAACTTCACAATAAACTAAATATGATTTAAACAAAATACAAAAGGACTGAGGGTTAGGGACATGATTAGCGTGTCGTCGCTAGCAGTCACATGATGTTGTCTTTAGCTGGAAACAAACAACATGTGACTGTTGTCGTTTACTTTGGACTGACGGGCATTTGGTAAATTGCCTTTAAAAAATATTACCAATTATTTGGTCACATCATCACAGAAGGTGAACAAACCGTAGAGTGAACGTGTGGAGCTCACACGAGAGAGAGAACACACCAGGATGAAAACATCTAATCCGTCTCATTTACCGACGAACATCTCGGCTGAAGACCGGGCAAAGCCGCTCCCCGATGTCTCGCACGAAAGTGGGGGGGAAACTATTCTGCCCCCCGTGTGTTGGAGCCTAAGAGAACATCGACGGTGACGACCCGCTTTGATTCATTCAAACGTTCGAACACGCTTTCTGCTGCTGCGGACAAGAAAGCCAAACGACTCTCGTTCACCGAGGCTTCGACCTCCAAAGCGCTTTCGAGAGCTACAAGAAACGAGCTGAGACGCCTACGAGACTGAAGCTGGTCTAACGAACGAGTGTGTGTGTGTGTGTGTGTGTGTGTGTGTGAGAGAGACTGTGATTAAAATAGCCCAATTGCTTTTACAATAAATAAACATTGAATGTGTCTAATCGAATGGTAGAGGGGTCTAACGTTAGTGGCAGGTTGTGTGCGAGAGAGAATAAATAAGACAGCCCAATATTTCCCCAAAGATATTTAGCATATTTCCGCAATTTCACCACATAAAAACCCCGCATGTTTAATGGCATAATCAAGGATTTTTGCCCGTGTTTTTCTGGAGGGTCTAAATATCCACTCCAATAACCGACAAAAGGGACGGATGTTTCCACCCCTGCAGACACTGGGTCTCCTGCAGAGTCTAGGGATGTCCCGAATACCATTTTTCAGGCTCCGGATATTCGGTAGTAATCAGCAGCGAATATTCTAATATTCGGCCGACGCGGGGCGCAGTTATCAGCAGCGAACCGCTTCAACGTGTATTTCCGTTTATTAACGGCATTAATTTTGTTATTCTACAGTATTGTTGTTTTATAGTTATTTGTTAATGCAACCCAATTTGTCTGCTTTGAAATTGAAAAGGATATCGCATTGTGTTCGTTACTTTCGTTGCAGTTGTGTATGTCTTAAATGTAATTTGGCTTGGCTTCCTATTTATAGACATGATTTTATTTTGAAGGAGAGTTAGCGCAGTTGACAGGAAGTTGTTGTTGCTATGGAAACAACGTGATGGAGATTAACGGAGAAAAGTAATATAAAGACGGAGAAAGTAAACGATAACATTTATGGTTAAGTGTTAGCACCCCCGAAGAGACACAAGCTCTCACGTTGATATTAGAGATCTCAAAAAACGAATAAAGAGATTAAACCCGAATAGTTCTCCAACGAATGAATATTCGGGTACAGCCCGAGCAGAGTCATTAGCTCCTGCATGAATCTGATAATTCCCACATCAACAAAGACACGTGCTCCAACCCACCAGCTTCTCGCAGTCGGCCTCGGCCTTCTGCCTGCGTCTGATCTCCACGTCCACCTGGTTGCGGGCGTGTTTCAGTTTGACCTCCAGCGCCCCCCGCTCTGTTTGGGCCTTGGTGAGAACCTCCTTACAGGATCCCAGGTCCAGCTCCGCTCGCTGCCAGCGGCGCCGACAGTCCTCGAAGTTCTGAACCATCTGGATGAAGTCTGGGACGAGAAGAGAGGGAGGCTCGTTAATAACCGGGGCAGGGGTCTAATGTGTTCCCTATAGAGCGGTGCAGGGACGAGTCCTAAAACCCGGGAGGTGAGTCAGCGTTTCTCCACTTCCTGTTCCCTCGTCTCTGAGCCAATGGGATCTCTCCGTAGGGTTTAGGAAACTATCTGAACTAAGGTCTGAGGTTGAGACGCATTGAAGAGACGGATCAAGTTGGCGTGACGTTGAAGTTGGGCTGCTCAACTAATCGTGATTACGGCTTGCAGCGATTACGTGACATGATGATCTTGTTTATTATTTTGATATTATTTATTTAAATGTAGACATGAATGTATAATTTATTTGATTTTGTATTGGTTTTTCAGTTGATTACCCTGAACGTATAATTCAACAGTTAAAAAGTTCAAATTATTATTTGTTTTAAAGTACAATAAATGGATGTTTTCAAAGTCAATGAATAATCGCAATTGCAATTATTGACCCAAATGATCGAGATTAAGATTGTTGCCATAATCGAGCAGCCCTACGTTGAAGTCGTGCTGCTGGACTCGGCTGTAGCTCCTTTGTAGCATAACGTTAGCATTTTGCTTCTGGAGATTAGATGTATGATTTGAAGATTATGAAAGTAGACGTGTGGAGATCATCCGGCTGAACAGAACGTGCATTCATCAAGCAGGTTCGTTTTCCACAGACATTATTTTTTACAATTTTCCAAAATCCTCTGGAGAGATCCCGTTGCTTTTGTTCGAGGGAACCGGCCGCTTCCTTCCGGGTCGAACTACAAAAATACGTCATCCCTGCACCGCTGTATTAAAGTCAGTACAAGCATTCTAAGATGGCGTCGATGATGATGGCTGCCGTGTCTTCGGCTCCTCTCCTGTTGGAATGTCATTGCCATTTCTACTCTGTAGCTTGTGTTCATATGACAATAAAACCTCTGGAGCTTTGAGAAGATGAATGAAATACTCACTGGGTTCGATGTTGTCATTGAGGAGGTCCACCTGCGACCTCAGCTTATCATACAAGCTCTGCAGGTTCAGCACCGCAGTCTGCATCATGGCCTGTATCTCAACACCCTGGAAAGCAACATTAAGTACATTTAGTCTATAGGGTAACAAGTTGTGTGCAGCGTTACGTTGACCTGGTGTATGGCCGCTGGTCAATGTCGCTCCGTCAGACATCTGGCACTAATTATTCCTGTCAAATCACGGCCGTTTTTTGAGTCTGAAAGGAACTGTTGTTTATTCAAAGCCTCTGAGACCTGGGCGCATGTAGGTGGAAAAATGCAGTCATTCCAAAGAACATATACAAACAAAGAAGGCGATAGACTGTTACATGCGGCTTCAGGATTAATACATGTATGCATCGTACAAATGGCTACATTTTTATATTTAACATTTTATAAGGCCTATTTTCCAGTGACTTCTATTTGACTTATGCATGCCATTTGATCTTTTTTTTTGGCATTATGCATTCTATATTATATATTCTGACTTGTATTATATCCCACAGAAGTATAGAATAGAATAGGAGGTGGTCTCACAT
The DNA here is from genome assembly GCA_036324585.1 of Champsocephalus esox. Lineage (NCBI taxonomy): Eukaryota > Metazoa > Chordata > Actinopteri > Perciformes > Channichthyidae > Champsocephalus > Champsocephalus esox. The sequence continues at coordinate 42,719,978 of CM070476.1, read as the reverse complement.
TCAGAGCACACAGTGAAATGTGTTCTCTGCTGTTAACCCATCCTAGCACCAGGGGTCTAGTACTAGGAGCAGTGGGCAGCGCCCGGGGAGCAATGGGAGTGGGGGGGGAGGGGGGGTGTCCGGTGCACCACGGCTGGGCAGGAGGTGAACTGGGACCTCTCCAAGTAACGGTCCACTCCACACTCCATATTTAGGTCTGGTCGGGGACTTGAACCGGCGACCCTACGGCTCACAGTCCAAGCCCCTACCGGATACTTTATTGATCCCAATTTGGGAATTATTTGCGTTGCAGCATGAAAAGATTGAAACGGATTATTAAATACAATATACATGTGAAATGTACAGTGTGGTTTTAAGTCCCTGTTCATATTGCCTGTTTTGAAAGTAGCAAAACACGGAAGTACTCAAGTTAATAGTACCTCAACATTGTGCTGTACTCGAGTACATTTACTTAGTTACTTTAACCCACTGTTTATTAGGATTTTAAAAAGCGTATGTTTTTTTTTAAGATAGCAGAAATGTATGGCATGTTTGTATTGTAGTTGGTGTTAAATTAGGAGATACTCTGCATTAAAGAGGAAGTGGAAATTATCCTCACACTTAAAACGGAAATAATGCATTAAAATCTCAATTAGCCGCATTCAAAAAACCACAAACTCGCTTTAATATCCATCTAACCGTGTTTCAGATTTGGCTCAGCGGTTCTCTTTTGTTTATATTCAAGATAATGCTAATTAAGTATCCACAGGTAATTCCGTTCAACTCAACTTGGTTCAACTGTAATTGTAAAACAACACGGCGGCTACTTTAGCTGCTAACTGTTGATCCACGGAAGGAACTAGCAAATACTAGCAAGAAAGTGTAACTTACCGTGTACAGGAGAAATGCGGGACAGTCTTATCCTCTCGGTGAAGGTTAACCCTGAGCTTTTCCCGTTTCTTTTCTTTTTGTTATCGCCCACCTGGTTGTGCCTCTGACCGCATCATTCCACAATGAGCGCGTTGCATTTCAAATTTCGCCGCTGGCCAATCAGCGACGACCACTGCGAAAAATGACTTCCGAGTGTGTGTTTTTCAAAATAAACGGACATCAACGGTCATTTTACGCGAACCCAAACAAAGAACAAACAGGAGGTAATTATTAAGGCAATATATTTTAAATGTCTGGTTTGTTTTCAATATAATCTTATCAATTGAGTTAAAGTGTAAGAAACATTATTTGATTAATTATTTCATTATTTTACGTTTTTTTTTAATTCCAATGTTATTCTCATTTAATTCATTTTAATTATGAAATGAGTACTATAAAGGCACTATATAAATCCAATATATTATTATTATTCTCATTATCATATAAATACATTTAGATTTTATATTATTTAATTACACTTCCGGTCAAAACCGTAAAAAAATAAAAAGTCGCTCGAAACACAAACTCACAGAAATGAGAACAACATATCATTTTAAATGTCAATTGTATTCGATATAATGTTATAAAGGATCTCTTATTCAGTCAGACAGTGAAACTCACAATGATGGAGTGAATACAAAGAAAAACCGTTTCAAAACCTTTCAAAATAAAAAATCCCCGCAGCGGCAGCAGCAACAACAACAACAACAGCAACAACGACAACAACAACAACTGGTGAGTGAACAGAAAGGTGAACAGTTCTTTCTTTGAGTATTTAAGTGGAAAAATAACGACTGCATGCATTTTAGAAGACACTGTTAGTATTCTGCGGCTGTGAGGTAATGTCCTGCACCTGTAGCACTACACCTGTCTAACCCCCAACCATCAGCCAGACAGGTAAAGTAAGGCAGGTTATATAACTCCCCAAAGCCAGCACTGATTCCCTAAAACAAATAGGCCTTCACATCATTCACTGTTACATGTTAGAAAATACTGTTTAAGGGCCAAACAAGGGACATTTGTCGGATCGGATGCATGATGGGATTTGTAGTTTTTAGCTGTGAAGAAGTTCTCAGTGTAATTTAGATCATGTTAGCTTTTGTACTTCCCCTTCATATAGCATCACAAAGGTACCTTAGCTGCTTGTCAAAACACCTTATTGTAACTCAAGGTATGATGAGGGTGTTGTAAATATGATATTATTCTATGTCTTGTACATATTTATTCCAGCACGTAAAATGAGGCTGTAAACTACTTCAAATTGTTTGTTTATTACTCTGCAGCTGTAGCCCTGTCTTCATGATTCATTTGAGAGCCAATCAATAGCCGATAAACACACACACACACACGCGCGCACGCACACGCACGCACACACAGGGCGAGAGAGAGGAGCCTGCACACGAAGCTCCGCAGCCTCACTCGGCTCTGCTCGCCGGGTTTGAAGCGTCTCAGGCGGCCAGGATCAGGACCAGCACCGGAATCAGGATCTGGAGCTCGTTGCGGAATTACAATGATTGCCACAACTCAACAGAACATGACCACGGAACTGGTATGTGTGTTTTATTCTTTCATCCTCACTTTCCTTTCAATGCAGTGTGTGTGTGTGTGTGTGTGTGCGTGTGCGCGTGCGTGCAGTGGGGACTCCCTCATGCTCGATCCGATGATTATCGATCTGCATTCAGAGGTCTCCGTCAACATGGATCTCCCGCTGCAAGCCACTGCGGTGCCGTGTGACCATTCTCTCTCACTCGTTGTGGTCCGTGCGTGTCCCGTGCAGACTTTAACAGCACGATCTCTGCATACCGGGTTTCTCCCCGCTGTGTAATCAGATGTTGTGTCCATGCAGATCAGCGTCCCTCCAGCTGCTCAGTGGCATGCAGGCTGCATGACTGCCCATCTGCAGGTGCATGGACAAAAGGAATTAATCATGTATTTGTTGCTCGCACTATTAACTCAATACTGATTAAAATGCACATACATGATGATTTAATGCACCACTGTTTCTGTCTTATGTTCTGCTTATGTCAGAAGCAACATGTGCAACTTCTTTCATTCACTCCAAGGGGATACATGGTTGCATTAGATTCAAAACCACTCTGCCAAGCTATTATTCTTTGTTGATAAACGTTCCCTTTTCGCCTGCTCCACATTAGCATCTGAATCTGTTTCTCTGATGTGCAACACTTTGGCCCTTCTCCAAATGAACTATGGTGTAATTACAGACCTCATCAAGCTGCCGTTCCTCCTGAGAGAGAGTTTACCTCAGGATTACTGCAGCGTGCTGACTGAGCAGCCTAATGGCGTCTAATTGGTTGGCATCGTGAGCGTGACATTCAGCGAGACATTAACCTTTGGTTTGTCTCACTCCCATGTTGGTGTGATGAAGCGTCTGGCTGGTAATCCCGCAGTATCACTGTCTCCTTCAGAGGGCCACTCGGGGCTTAGAGACCCTCCATTACACACAGGCCCGGTTCTACGGGGGTGCATAAGGATGCATTGCACCCTCAGTTGAGTCGTTATGCACCCTCATTTGAAAAAGGAAAAGTAAAAAAATAAAAAATGTAAAGTGAACAAAATTAAAAGTGAAAAATATTACATTTTGCCGACTATTACAAACAATAGTAGTAATAATAATAATAATAACAATAAAAAGAAGAAGAAGAAGAAGAAGAAGAAGAAGAAGAAGAAGAAGAAGAAGAAGAAGAAGAAGAAGAAGAAGAAGAAGAAGAAGAAGAAGAAGGTTGAAATAAAATAAATGGTAATTGTGGTTGAATAGCATTGTCTGCTCTGCTGCATTTATTTGATTAATTTAAACGGTAAGTAACGTTATTATGTCAGGTGCGTGTGACCTGTGCCGCTGCGCGTTCATCATCTGCAAGGTGCTGACACAGCAGGCAGTGATGGATCAGAACATGGTTAAAACAACCAGCCCTTATCGCCAGCATACACTGCATCTCCTGCAGGTAATACCAGTTCAGATCATGGGGACGTTACTGTCGTGGACACGAACGTCCTCCTGCCCGACTCGTTGGCTTTGCCCGCCTCGCCCACAGAGGCGGAACAGCCACAGCCACCGCCACCCCTCGGCGGCCCGCAAGTGCCAGAGGACCTCTGCAAAACAGAGCCTGCCCAGGTATATTTAAACAAGTACCCAACTCGCCTGTACAGTGGGGTCAGGCGCTCATTTTGCAGCTCACGGTTTCAAAACAGAGATTGGCTGGAATATTCATGTACAAAAGATGCCATCTTCTGCTATGCATGCAGACATCTCGGTTCAAGTAAGTCAGATGCCTTCACCACAACTGGCTACAACAACTGGCGCCATGCTCTTATAGGCTACGTGATAAGGGACTGGGAAGGCATAATCAAGCAACGAGCACATAGATCCATAGATCTCTTCATGTTGCTCTCAAAGTGCACCAGATTGATGCTTTTAACTTCAATATTTAAAAAAAAATCTTCCCGGGGGAACATGCCCCCGGACCCCCCTAGAGGAGGTGAGGCCCCTCCTAGAGGAGATGAGGACCCCCATAGAGGGTGTTAGGTACACTCCCCACTTATAAAAATAGCACTTTACCACTGCACCCTCTCTAATCTCAGATGCACCCTTAGTCATTTTGTTCTGGAACCGGGCCTGATTACACACAAACCCCTCGTGGCAGCACTCAGAAACTAATGAAGCAGACCGGCGTCATGTTGCAGATGCAGCGATGTGAGGTTCTGTCTGTGGGCTGCTGTTGGTGTCATATTGGCAGAGATAGCATTTCAATGTAATGAACATTTCCCACCGCATATGACAGGCTGATTATTCACTCTGTTTACATTCAACCTGTTGCGCCCGGTGAGTGGGTCAAATGTGAACATATTTGATGATATTTAACTCCACCAGCAGAGAGACTGGGTTGCAATTAAAGGTGGGGTAGGTACGTTTCAGAAACCGGCTCGAGATACACTTGTTGTTATATTCCATGGAATGCTCTTAACATCCCGACAGCAATGAATATCTGAAGTGCTTTGACAACAAATCCATAAAAAAATGTCATCTGTAGAAGCCGTAATACTGTAAAAAGTACAACGGCCTACCTGCCTGTCAGCCTTCCATCGGGGCACACACTTATCTCGTGCCCTCGTTGGTCATGTGCGCGTTCGTGTGTGTTGGGGGAGGGGCTCTGTGACGAAGGGGCAGATTTTCTCCGGTTGTGTATTTTCAAATTCTAGCGATCTCGAGCCGGTTTCTCAAACTTACCTACCCCACCTTTAAGTGGAAAGGAATTTGTGAATAAGTTGGAAAATATGGGCTCGTCTGAACATCCAATATTGTGCATGTGTCCCAATATTCGACACATCTAATAAAGTATAAGCAGCAAAGATAAATAAAGGAAGCCTAATCCTATTTGTCTACTGGGACATGTCTCCATGCTTTAATGCTCACAAAGCTCTTTATTCTTCCCTGAGCTGCAGCACCTCGTTTCACCCTCTGTCTGAAACCAGAGCCCAGTCTGCTCTGATCGGTTAGCTGGCCGGCTCTCTTGTGATTGGTCAACCTGCTTAGAGATGTCCCGCCCCTTAGCCTATCACGTACAATGTGTTGGAGCGCTAGCCAATAGGAGCGCATGTGTTACATAGTGATGTCACTTTGTTCCAGAAGTTGGGATTTGAGCCTTTGCAGACCATTGACATGCACTAAAACGTATAGAGCACACCTCATGAATCACAACAGGGCCTCTTTAACTCCACCGCGGGAGAGACTTGATCGCAGTTAGGGTGGAAAGAAGTATGTGCCTAAAAGAAGTCGGGAAATATTCGTCCATTGTTGTGCATCCCCGTGTGTCACAACATCGGACAGAAGCAAAGATAAATAGAGGAATACCAATCATATTTTAATGTGAATACAAAATGCTTTGTTTTTGCTTCACTTAATCCCCAAAATGTAGGCAATAAAATCCCTTTCCCAAGCAGTGTTTGGCGCTGCTCCCGCTCGCTGATGGAGTGCCAGCTTCACGCGGGCTCTTGTTATTTGCTGAGTGTTTCTGCAGAGTGAGAAACGACTGAGCCTCTCATCTCAGCAGCTCTCCCACGTGTTCCTCTGCGTTTCCTCCAGCGACTTGTGAGAGGCTGTCCGCGCGGAGCGAACGCTTTTGTCCGGTCATCTCCTAATGCATGATGGGAAAGAATGAGACAGTCCTGCAGCTCTGGGGGCTAAAGCGACCGGTCCTTTATTCCACAAAGAGTCGTGCTGCATTGTGTGGCTTTAAGCCTCCAGGGCAGAACGTGAGACCCGCTGGTGTCTTCACACCTACTGCTTCCGGTTGTTAGACATGGGGGCACAGAGTCCCCTGGATGTGATGAATGGATCCTGGTGAATCATAACGACACACATACTTTCCTTTTATCACGGCCCCCTTAAAGTTAAAGCATGCTGCGATTAACAATATCCGTTTTTTCTTTTTTTACTGCCGAATTTTATTCCAGATTTCATTCAATTCTGTTTCTATGTAAATACTGCAATATTAAACTCTATTCATCATTAGATCTAAACTCTAACCGTAACCCTAACCCTAAGAGTCTAAGACCCAACATTTCTTATGTGGCCTAAAAAAGGGGGCGAAATGGGAAGACGCCGTGTCAAACCTGTTTCTGATCCTGATGATGACCCTCGCTTCAAAGCCGGCACGGCAGGTATTGGCGGAGTAATGATACGTGCGTGGGTTACTTGTTAATCTCAATCTCCCCCCGGTGGGCAATCAGAGCGTATATCATTAAAACACAGAGCGTGGGGGTTACGGAGAGGCCTGCCATACATCGAACCCTTCTTTATGGAGCTGGCTACTTCATTGATGCATCTGCCAATGTCATGTAATAAACATCAGGGCCGGTGCGAGAGGAGCTTCACGAGGACGCAGATCAGCGGCAGCCCTCTGATCTGCTGGATCCCCCTCAGAGGCGCAGGAGACGGAGCACGTCTCCAGAGCCTCATTTAGGAACTGCTCGCACCGCCTGGATCCTGCACGGCCGGGTTAGCTGCACCCTGCGTAGATCTAGTAATTGTCTTTTAAGTGCGGCTTTCTAACTGTGAGTGTGTGTGTGAGTGTGTGTGTGTTCAAACTCTATCAATGCAGTTAGAATTGTTTGGCTTTGTGTGCAGAGCTGTGAGAAAAACAAGATATTTAGGATGTGTGTGCAGCTGTGAATGCTTTGAGTTTAGTGAGGCGTGAGGAGGGGATACAGAAGCTGCACATGGAGGTAGAACCGCTAAGATCAGGCAGCTATTATGGAAATCAATTCATGGTTAAAGTCGTTTTTCAGATATGTTGTTTATGCTTTATGGTATTATGTCCACACATTTCTCTCCACTCTTCCTTCCGCCAACGGTGTCGCAGTTTCTCGTCTCTCCCGTGTTTGTGCTTAGTGCGTACGCATGGGTTAGAGTTCGCGTGGAGGACCGCACGTTTTCCCGTCAAGTTAGTATTTTATAAATCGCAAACATAGCGTAGAAAGTGGCGTACGACATTTCTTGAGCGTATATCCCTTTATAAAGGAGGCCCCTGGACATCAGCAGGACATACGGACTGTTTCAAAGATTTGATTGGTTAATTGAAAAGTGTTCTGTTGATGTAGAAGAGACATGGAGAAGAGGGGACACATGTTGATGTAGAAGAGACATGGAGAAGAGGGGACACATGTTGATGAAGAAGAGACATGAAGAAGAGGGGACACATGTTGATGTAGAAGAGACATGGAGAAGAGGGGACACGTGTTGATGTAGAAGAGACATGGAGAAGAGGGGACACGTGTTGATGTAGAAGAGACATGGAGAAGAGGGGACACATGTTGATGAAGAAGAGACATGGAGAAGAGGGGACACATGTTGATGAAGAAGAGACATGGAGAAGAGGGGACACATGTTGATGTAGAAGAGACATGGAGAAGAGGGGACACATGTTGATGTAGAAGAGACAGGAAGAAGAGGGGACACATGTTGATGTAGAAGAGACATGAAGAAGAGGGGACACATGTTGATGTAGAAGAGACATGAAGAAGAGGGGACATGTGTTGATGTAGAAGAGACATGAAGAAGAGAGGACAGGTGTTGATGTAGAAGAGACGTGAAGAAGAGGGGACACGTGTTGATGTAGAAGAGACATGGAGATGAGGGGACACATGTTGATGTAGAAGAGACATGAAGAAGAGGGGACACATGTTGATGTAGAAGAGACATGGAGAAGAGGGGACACATGTTGATGTAGAAGAGACAGGAAGAAGAGGGGACACATGTTGATGTAGAAGAGACATGAAGAAGAGGGGACACGTGTTGATGTAGAAGAGACATGAAGAAGAGGGGACACGTGTTGATGTAGAAGAGACGTGAAGAAGAGAGGACACGTGTTGATGTAGAAGAGACGTGAAGAAGAGGGGACACGTGTTGATGTAGAAGAGACATGAAGAAGAGGGGACACGTGTTGATGTAGAAGAGACATGAAGAAGAGGGGACATGTGTTGATGTAGAAGAGACATGAAGAAGAGGGGACACATGTTGATGTAGAAGAGACATGAAGAAGAGGGGACACATGTTGATGTAGAAGAGACATGGAGAAGAGGGGACACATGTTGATGTAGAAGAGACACGGAGCAGAGGGGTACACATGTTGATGTAGAAGAGACACGAAGAAGAGGGGACACATGTTGATGTAGAAGAGACATGAAGAAGAGGGGACACATGTTGATGTAGAAGAGACATGAAGAAGAGGGGACACATGTTGATGTAGAAGAGACATGAAGAAGAGGGGACACATGTTGATGTAGAAGAGACATGGAGAAGAGGGGACACATGTTGATGTAGAAGAGACACGGAGCAGAGGGGACACATGTTGATGTAGAAGACACATGAAGAGGGGACACATGTTGATGTAGAAGAGACATGGAGAAGAGGGGACACATGTTGATGTAGGTGAGACACGGAGCAGAGGGGACACATGTTGATGTAGAAGAGACATGGAGAAGAGGGGACACATGTTGATGTAGGTGAGACATGGAGAAGAGGGGACACATGTTGATGTAGGGAGACATGGAGAAGAGGGGACACATGTTGATGTAGAAGAGACATGGAGAAGAGGGGACACATGTTGATGTAGAAGAGACATGAAGAAGAGGGGACACATGTTGATGAAGAAGAGACATGAAGAAGAGGGGACACATGTTGATGAAGAAGAGACATGAAGAAGAGGGGACACATGTTGATGAAGAAGAGACATGAAGAAGAGGGGACACATGTTGATGAAGAAGAGACATGAAGAAGAGGGGACACATGTTGATGTAGAAGAGACATGTATGATATTACACCTTTTGCTCAGCGGGATGATCTCCACACATTAACACCACTTGTTAGCAACCGCTGTTTTTAAATGATTGCTATCAAACACTTTGAATGTTGTAGCATGTTTTAGATTCATCGTGAGTTGTCATATCTCAAATGTAACTGCAGTAAAAACGACAATATGTCCCCCTGAAATCAAGTGCTGTAGAAGTAGCCTATAAAACAGCCACATGGAGAAAGCCAAGTGTCACAATAAGTCGAATACTTGACTCAAAGTACCCTAACCCCCCTGCAGTCAGTTCAGCATGATATTCCCTCTGCCGTGTGGTCAGACCGGAGACGGATCACACACCAGCAGCTTCTCTATTTACGTTGCAAGCGTGACACACGTTGGCTCCGATAGTTGGGATCATCCCGCTCTGTTGTGCGACCTTAATTGGAAGTTTGGCGTAAAGTCCGGTCTCCGGGGAGCGATAGGAGCCGAGCGTCGCGATGCGAGGAGGCAGCTCTCACGGAGCAGAAAGTAATTAGATGGAGGACATGGAAATGAAAAGAGTGTGAGATGGAGAGTCAGTCAGGCGGAGGGATTTAATGTAAGATGTGTCTTTATGCCATGAGATCCTGGAGTCTCTATCTCCGCAGGTTTTATGATACGGAACCAGGTTACATGTAGTGCGCGATGTTAAACACGTAACATGTCATTTCCCAAGGTCTCTGAAGGAAAACAGTAAACGTTCTTTATTTGGTTGTGCAGCGTTGCATCATGGGAGTTGTAGTCTTCTGACGTGTTGATGGTTCTGTCTCCTAAACAGTGAACCAATATTGATGTTAAAACAACAATGCGTGAATATGAAAGCATTCTGCATAATGATTACTTCTACTTTTGGGACTTTAAATACATTTTGATGCTTATATACATTTTATTTTACATCTTCAACCCCTGAACTGTTACAAAACGTTTCGTCCCCGTTTCCATTAAAGACCGTGTTGGAGCCCCACTTAGGTCTCACAAGCTCCACCTCTACATTTATGAGATCCCTGCTTATAAGTTGAAGCTTCAGTACCAATGATTACTTTGACACTTTAAATACATTTCACTGATCAAACGTGGGCTTCTGTGGGAAAACAAGTGGCTTTCAACTTGATAACACGTCAGTTTATGGCAGCTAGCGTTTGACGACACCACAGGAGTCCAGCGGGACAGAATGGGGTGTGATATTTAAAGAAAGACTTGGATATTCTCTGATTTTAAAAGTGGTAAATATGTGAGGGAGAGATATGGTTCCTTGACTTTACACATCTCTCCAATGGCCCTCAATACGCCCTCCACTTAATTCACATTCCTCTAAAACATTTGAACGAACTTGACTGAATATATAACATCATTCTACTAGTTTTACTCATTTGAATGCAGACATTTGACCTTTTCTACCTCAAACTGAGAGTGCTGAGGATGCAGTATTGACTGAATCTCCTCCAGACTGCTGTGGGTTTCTGCATCTGATGGAAAGAGTGAGATAAAACAGTCCCATTGATAGATTTCTATAGCCGTGAACATCAATCACCTGTGCTGAGAGTTCAATCACTAAACCTAAAAGTTGTCCCTGCAGCGCAGCGCAATGAAAGTGCAGCCGAGGAGATCTATTAAAGATGAGTGCTTGGCAGGAGTTCTGGCAACACGTCGAGTTAAAGCGGGCCTCGTTTGTCTTCCGTTCATCTCGGGGAATAAAGTAAACCATCCTTACAAGAAGAGGTGAGGAGACAGATTCAAGGCCTGCTTCCAGGATCTGAAATGATGCATTCAGGAACGTCTCTGCTTCTGCTGCATTGACCTTTCACTCTTCAGTTTGTGAATTCGCCCTGATTCACTCTGCTGTAATTGGGTTTTTGAAACCGCGGTTATGTAAGTGCATTCTGCCTTTTCAGCTTTTCAATTCACTGTGAGCCAGCGGCTGTGGGTCTGTGGGTAAAAGACGGATAATAGAGTATGTTTGTGGAGAGGAATGTTTAATACAACAGATTCAGGGACAGCTGGCTCACTGTTTGAGTGCGGAGGAGCAGCAATCTGTTGACCAGTGAGAGCCAAGATGGCGTTTGTCCGCTGCACACCTCGATGTTTGAAGAGAACGGCGGAGTTCATCCTTATGGAAGTTACTCAGTGGTGCATGAAGCCAAACATTGTGTGACTTCTGAGTATAAAAACAGGATCTTTACTGATCTTTTGCATCAATGGGGCTTCATTCCTCACAGGATGCACCTCCTTAAGACGTTCCTCATGTTATCAGACCCAATTCCCCCTAGAGTGGTTCAGGAATGAGTCCTAAAACCCTCAAATGAGTCAGCATTTAACCACTTC
>CM070476.1:42698399-42703399 GCA_036324585.1 Champsocephalus esox | reverse complement strand
ACGAAAAAAAAATCATGTTGTTGAACACGAATCAAAAGTTAAAATTAATTTCGTGACTATAACACGAAATGCAGTGAGACTGGGTTGTAAATACCCCACTGGTGGATTTAAAAACAGTTTGCTAACAAGTGTCTAAATGAGACGATTACATGTCATCACGCCCAACATTAGCCGCCTCTAGCTTAGACGTGAAGTCATGTGACCGTGCTGTAGTTCCTTTATAGCCCAACATTAGCCGCCTTTAGCTTAGCGGTGGTGACGTGAAGTCATGTGATCGTGCTGTAGTTTCTTTATAGCCCAACATTAGCCACCTTTAGCTTAGCGGTGGTGACGTGAAGTCATGTGACCGTGCTGTAGTTCCTTTATAGCCCAACATTAGCCACCTTTAGCTTAGCGGTAGTGACGTGAAGTCATGTGACCGTGCTGTAGTTCCTTTATAGCCCAACATTAGCCACCTTTAGCTTAGCGGTGGTGACGTGAAGTCATGTGACCGTGCTGTAGTTCCTTTATAGCCCAACATTAGCCACCTTTAGCTTAGCGGTGGTGACGTGAAGTCATGTGACCGTGCTGTAGTTCCTTTATAGCCCAACATTAGCCACCTTTAGCTTAGCGGTGGTGACGTGAAGTCATGTGACCGTGCTGTAGTTCCTTTATAGCCCAACATTAGCCACCTTTAGCTTAGCGGTGGTGATGTGAAGTCATGTGACCGTGCTGTAGTTCCTTTATAGCCCAACATTAGCCACCTTTAGCTTAGCGGTGGTGACGTGAAGTCATGTGACCGTGCTGTAGTTCCTTTATAGCCCAACATTAGCCACCTTTAGCTTAGCGGTGGTGACGTGAAGTCATGTGACCGTGCTGTAGTTCCTTTATAGCCCAACATTAGCCACCTTTAGCTTAGCGGTGGTGACGTGAAGTCATGTGACCGTGCTGTAGTTCCTTTATAGCCCAACATTAGCCACCTGTAGCTTAGCGGTGGTGACGTGAAGTCATGTGACCGTGCTGTAGTTCCTTTATAGCCCAACATTAGCCACCTTTAGCTTAGCGGTGGTGACGTGAAGTCATGTGACCGTGCTGTAGTTCCTTTATAGCCCAACATTAGCCACCTTTAGCTTAGCGGTGGTGACGTGAAGTCATGTGACCGTGCTGTAGTTCCTTTATAGCCCAACATTAGCCACCTGTAGCTTAGCGGTGGTGACGTGAAGTCATGTGACCGTGCTGTAGTTCCTTTATAGCCCAACATTAGCCACCTGTAGCTTAGCCAGACCTTATTTCACAACTAAAAACACATTCAGAAAACCATTGACCTCCATACCAGGGGACAGGAAGTGGTACAATTCGGCCTCATTTCCCAGTTTTAGGACACATTTCTCTATCTTAACTTGTCCCCACTTCTAAGTGGCAGAGAGAGATACAGATGGCAGAGAAAACCGTCGGCTGCCTCCTGCCCTCTCTGGAACACATCTCCGCCTCCCGCTGCCTCAGCAGAGCAAACAAAATAATAAAGGACAGCTCTCACCCAGGTCACAGACTGTTCTCTCTCCTGCCTTCTGGGAGGAGCTACAGGAGCTTCAAATCACGGACACAAAAACTGTTTCTGCCCCGTCAGGCTGCTCAACCACCACACTTAATGCAATAACCCTAACCATCTTACATTACATGACATGTCACTTGTTAGACGCTTTTATCCAAAGCGACTTACATACTCAGCACTGTGGGCAATCCCCACAGGAGCACTTTGGGGTGAAGTGTCTCAGGGACACAGCGACATCCTGACTGCAGTGGGGTTTGAACCTGTGACCCCTGATCCGAACACCAACGCTCAACCCACTGCACCACACGCCTCCATCTTCACACATATACAAACTTCGAATGCACTTTAAAAATTAGAAACTATTTTTTACATCAATATTTTTAACTATTCCGCCCGTATGATTGCTTATGTCGTCTGTCCTATTGCCGTGTTTTGAATGTTATGTATGTCTTTGTATTTCTTGCACTCTGGATCTCGTTGTGCTTTTTGTACTGCTGTGTATTCTCTCCTGAATCTGAGCCTGTGGTTGCTGTCACGTCTCTGTGGATTTATCTCAGTCATAACTCAAGATCTCTTCCCGTCAGAAAACGAGGTGGCTCTGCGGACCCGAGAGGGCTACATCCTGTCGTTCGGCCTCAACAACAACCTGACCTCCACCCTGCTGGACAACAGCTCCCTGGTGAGTTACACTCCTCTGAGGACAGGTTATATATCGATCCCCTCAGACTCAAGCCCCTGCTCCACATCCCCCACAGACACACACACCCATTTGGATTGGAGTGTCAGCGTGAGCTCCTTTCCCCCCAAAATCTTCCTCCTGCTGCTGAGTCCTCCGAACGTCTTCAAAGGGAATTTTCCAGGCGAGGGCATCACGTTGAGACGCCTCTGCGCGACACTGACAGGCTTATGTGGGTCATCGAAGGGAAGCAGGGCTGAACAAAGTCTCTTCTTGGTGTTTTTATATCAGCTGCTGAATCCAGAAAAAATAGGTTTTCCTGCATCTAATTGTGGGGTATCCCGGAATAAATGAATTCCTGCGGCGATTTTAGCTACAAATAGTGTCTCTTTGATTTTAGAAATCACGTTAGAGCGGAACAAATTAAGCAACAGTAAGATATTTCTTTTGATAAGCAGCATTTTCAAAAATGTCAGAAAATGCTTTCCTTAAGCAGCTGGACGTTTCACAACATTAGGATGAATGTTTCTCAGTTTCTCAACAAGCATTTAAATATTCATTTCTGCTGTAAACTTAGTTCTTATGATGTGAAATAAGAAACACAACTGGGTTAGGGATTTTTAGTAAATGTATAGTTTTATTCATCAATAAGAAAACCACAGACAACTATAATTTATTCATTGTTAAAGTAATTATTCATCCATGTTTCCTGTTTGTTGTATTATGGGAAATGGACTGTCCTTATAGAGCACTCCATCAGGTCCGTCAGCACCACTTGCTCTAGGGAAGCTCACACACACACACACGCACGCACGCACGCACGCACGCACGCACGCACACACACACACACACACACACATACCATGTATACATCACTTCAGGGGACATTACATTGACTTACATCCTGGAGACTTATCCTAACCTTAACCATAACCAACACATGCCTAACCCTAACCCTAACCCTAACCCTAATCCTAACCCTAACCAAGTCTTCACCCTAAAATTAATGATTCCCCTTATGGGGACCTCCAAATTGTCCCCATAAGGGAAGCCAGTCCCCACACGTGACTATGTAAACCAGGGGTGGGGAACCTTTTTCCTCTCAAGGGCCTTTTCAATTTTTTCAACATCCTCCGAGGGCCGTACAAATGATTGACCTCTGCTTAAAAATACTAAAATCACAGCCCATTAATTTGGCCTTTCTTTCATGCTGTGCAAAGAAAAAGCAACCTCTTAGCTAAATCCAGATATCTCACCATGACTCGCGCACGCATGCACGGTGTGGCATGACCTCCAAAACAGAAAGATATAGATGTGTGCAAATGTATTTAGTTTCCTATCCATGTGGACACGATTTAAGTGGGGGGACCTAACCTCCTTTAGGGGGGTCCGGGGGCATACCCCCCGGGAAAATTTATTTTTAAATATTGAAGTTAAAAGCATCAATCTGGTGCACTTTGAGAGCAACATTAGGCGATCTATGGACACATCTCTCAACACCAGATGAAACAGAACTGTAATAGATTTACTTTTTCTTTATGGATATTTTACAGATCACTCCCCTTTCAACTGTATTCTTGTTTATTAATAACAACTTTTTTGTACTGTCATATAGTAGGCTATTTTACACCCGTTTACTTTATTCTCTTATTTTTTTGATAACTATGATCATATAAAGATGTGCTTTTACCTCACTGGTTGTAGAAAAAGCTTCTTATATTCGTTAGCATAGCTAGCTAACCAGATGCTAATAACAACACAGTTACTGACTGTATGCTCAGTGTGACGGATGAGCAGATCGCCACCGGGCTCTCAGCTAAAGACACAGCCACGCACAAACTGCGGCATGAGTATGGCTCCTTATGGGTGCTGCAATTGCTGGTGCTCTCGGTCAGAAATGCACCCCTGTCAGACGAGACATATACCACATGATGACACGTTAGGCTCGTGTTGTGTTCAAGAACCCTGACCTTGGCCAGGAAAAACAGGCACTCGCTTGTTTATTTTGTTTGCGTTCTAGATTTCTTTAATTTTTTTCTTTTTTGCGTGTGTTTCTAAATGACCTCAAGGGCCGTACCAAATGGTCTTGCGGGCCTTATACGGGGGGCCGGAGGTTGTAAACAGATGTAAATAGATGTAGGTCCCCACAAGTATAGTAATGCCAGACCACACACACACACACACACACACACACACACACACACACACCGTTGGCCATCAGGAGCACCTCAGGGTTCAGTATCGACATGTTGACTGACGGGCTGGGATCGAACCCACTGGTTGAAAGACAACATATCAAGATAAAGTGAATATCTCTTGGATCTTGGATCTTGGGAAGGTCAATATTTATTATTTGCAGAAGTTTGTGTACACCCAGCGAAAACCAGACCAAACCAGATTGATACAAGAAAGGTGTGTGTCGCAGCTCTTGCTGGTAGCTTTTACATTGTTGACATGATCTAAGAGATAGTGAATGTGTTGGTTTAATCTGAGTCGATATATAGATCTGTTTCCACGTTAATACCTCTCTCCACTTTCTTCTTCATCCTCCGCAGGACCTGACCTCCACTAAATCCCAGGTTTCTGCAGACAAGTCGTTTGTCCTCCTGGCGTACAACATACGACCGGTAAGTGTTCTCTCCTAACGCAGATGTATCCCAGGAAAGAAACCGCACTGCCAAGCTTTCGAGCCTCTGAAGACGTTAACAGTCATAAATTACCCAGTAGACCAGAGACAAGCTGTTACACACGACTCACGACATGCATCCTGATCAGAGCCGCGACAGCATGACA
>CM070476.1:42650899-42693399 GCA_036324585.1 Champsocephalus esox | reverse complement strand
TATTTAGCGAACTCTTTAACGCTCTCTACGACGGGGGCCTGTCAGGAAGACTGATCCCCTCTCTCTGAGTGGTGCTGTACATCTTACTTTTTAAGGATTCACATTCGCATAAGCTTCTTTTCCTGGAGTCGACACACACACACACACACACACACACACACGCGCACACACACACCACTTCAGGGGACATTACATTGACTTACATGCATTTCCTGGAGACTTATCCTAACCTTAACCATAACCAACACATGCCTAACCCTAACCAATGACCCCCCTTATGGGGACCTCCAATTTGTCCCCATAAGGGGGGCGAGTCCCCACACGTGACTATGTAAACAGATGTAGGTCCCCACAAGGATAGTAATGCTAGACCACACACACACACACACACACACACACACACACACACACACACACTACAGCTGAGAGTTAGTTAAATGAACTCCTGAAAGCGGATCTTAGATGATTTATTTCCAATAGCATTGAAGGAGAGCTAAAACGTCTAAATTAGCCAGCCCATAAAGCAAGTGTAGTGTCTCGGGAAACCAAATCAATCAAGATATAAATCATTTCTGTCTGAACTGAACATGCACCCTGCCCAGTTAATAATAAGAACATAACGAATCAGATACACATATTTCTCCACACCTCTGTTTCCTGTGTTATACGTATTCGTTTTTCCCTATAGACCTTCTTTGGTTATCGTGTTGGGCAATATCTTAAGTGAACGTGTCACCTTTCATTTCCTGAACGCCATTGGTCGGTTGCATCCGTGTGGTAAAAGCACACCTGATTTAGACCTGTCTGAAGTTCCTCTTTAATGAAACATGAAACCCCTTCCCGCCCTCGCCCTGTTTTCCTCTTCACCCACACGGCAATCAGATTTCAATTTCATCTACACGGCCTTAGCATTTATCCCCCTCCTTTATCCTTCGCAGCTTCACCCCTCATCACTCCATCCGTGCATTTCCTCACAACACGGTAGAAAAATCCAATTCCAGCGCTAAGTGTGAGGGGCGTTTAATTTCTGCAGGGACTCTCTGCGGGGTCAGTGGGGGGGGAAATGAATCAATATATTAGTGGGAATTCATCAGGTGACGCCTGGATCAATTGTGGTTAACACACACACACACACACACACACACACACACTGATCAGGGTCCCTTGTGTGCTCATTTAATTATCCATCGAGCCGCTGATGTTGATCTAAGGAGAAAGGATAATGTGATATTTAATAAGACTGTCTGTCCTTTTCCTGCTCATGTCATGTCTTTATTGTTGTCTCTTCTATTCAGGATTAAAGAACGCTGCGATCCAAATCTGTTTTATTCAGACGTGATCACGACAATGATGTCATGTGCGTGAAATCACTGCAACTGGACTCATGACTCATGTATCTTAAGTGTAAAGCTGAGATTGAATCAGTGACACCAAAGCACTATGTAAATGTTTCATCATTAAAATTATATTTCTTTATTAAAACCAAACTCTATTTTATTACTTTTTTGAAGGGAATGTTAAATATTTAATAAACTGTATGTTTTTTAGGGTTAATTGAGCAAGTCCCTGTTTAATTTCATAGTGTTGGAGCCTCTGCATTAGATGTGTCGGTGTTGGTCCCTGAACGCAGCATCTCCCTCGTCCAATGGGATTCCTCCGTGTGATTTTGGTGTATGACACTAAAACGTCCGCATTGGCTGTTTCCATGTGCAAACTAAAGCATTTACTCGCCTTGTGATTCTGAAGCACTTCACCGGTTTTCAACCTAACATGTAATGAACATTTTGGACGGGTGGTTTTTATGTTATCCTGTTGAGAACGAATTTACACTGAACAAAAATATAAACGCAACACTTTTGTTTTTGCTCCCATTTTTCATGAGATGAACTCAAAGTTCTAAAACATGTTCTATTTACACAAAATAAGCGTTTATCTCAAATATTGTTCACAAATCTGAAAAAGTCTGTGATCGTGAGCACTTCTCCTTTGCCGAGATAATCCATCCCACCTCACAGGTGTGGCATATCAAGATGCTGATTAGACAGCATGATTATTGCACAGGTGTGCCTTAGGCTGGCCATAATAGAAGGCCACATAATGCGCTCGTGCCACACACACAGAGCCGAGCTTGAATAATCAGTGTAACAGGCTTTCATCTAAACACACAGCCACGTAATGATAACAACAAAGGTTGGGGGTCATTGGTCAAGCAACACACCAATCAGAGAGCAGCAGTGAGCACACCTCAGGCTGTGTTTTATATTTGTATTCTTTATTTTGTATATTATTTCATGTATTTCCCTTTAGTGGAAACGTTTTCACTTATCAAAGTGGCAAGGCTTGCCCGCCCTGCGTTGGTCACTCATTTGGGAGGGGCATGGCCCGCGAATGACCCCCCATGATGCCGACCCTGAACATTTCCCATTCATAGTGTTGCTGCCCTTTAAAAAATCCCTGAATGCTTTGGGGAGACTTAGGGAGGGCCAACACAGCGTCCTGTTGCTCGTTCTCTAACCGACGGTGTCCTTCACAAGCTTTCTTTTATTGTCAGTTTGTTTCTGAGCACAGCTGACCTCCTCTGCCTCTTTCAGGTGTTCTCTCAGTCCTTCACTGCCTCCTATGCTATCTACAATGTGAACACTGGGTAGGTGGAACACTGAATACTAATGCATGGGCTGCACCGGGCATGAGCGTCACTGCAAGCAGACCTTTAGACCTTTTGCAGGGTTGAAAAACGTTCCCTCCTTCATCGAATCAGAGCCTCATGTTTCTGTCAAACATGCATCCATTCCCAGGGTCAGAGATTCATGTTCTGCATCAGGTCAGTGGAGACCCCCTGTGGAGGAGGGGCTTCCGGAGCAGCAGCAGGAGAGGACTCTTTAAAGTGGAGACACTGCATACTGATATACACCTGAACATCAACAGGAGAGGACTCTTTAAAGTAGAGACACTACATACTGATATACACCTGAACATCAGCAGGAGAGGACTCTTTAAAGTAGAGACACTACATACTGATATACACCTGAACATCAGCAGGAGAGGACTCTTTAAAGTAGAGACACTACATACTGATATACACCTGAACATCAGCAGGAGAGGACTCTTTAAAGTAGAGACACTACATACTGATATACACCTGAACATCAGCAGGAGAGGACTCTTTAAAGTAGAGACACTACACACTGATATACACCTGAACATCAGCAGGAGAGGACTCTTTAAAGTAGAGACACTACATACTGATATACACCTGAACATCAGCAGGAGAGGACTCTTTAAAGTAGAGACACTACATACTGATATACACCTGAACATCAGCAGGAGAGGACTCTTTAAAGTAGAGACACTACATACTGATATACACCTGAACATCAGCAGGAGAGGACTCTTTAAAGTAGAGACACTACATACTGAGGACTCTTTAAAGTAGAGACACTACATACTGAGGACTCTTTAAAGTAGAGACACTACATTTCACTGCCTGAGAGTCATGTTCTGCATTAAGTCGGTGGAGACCCCCTGTGGAGGATGGACTTCAGGAGGAGCTGCAGATCATTGCCTGCCCCGGAGGAGAATGTGCAGATGGGAAATGGAAACAGAAATCTCTTGCATGAACCCATTCTCTGTTTTGTCCCTCCCCCCTTCTGCATCGTGCTCTATTTGTCCTGCAGTGGACGGACCTCTGAGGGGTTTTAGCAAGACGCTGGTCCCTAAAGAAGGAGGAGGCTAATCTTTGAGTGTGTGTGTGTGTTGCAGAGATCTGCAGGACCTCAACCCTCCGGAGAACGAGAAGGTGGCGCTGCAGTTCGCCTCCTGGGGGCCGCAGGGGAACCAGTTGGTAAACATGACTCGAATGCACCTGAAAAGTATCTGAACAGCAGCAAGTCTTTGAAGTTATTATCTTACACTATATCTTAAAGAGGCCCGATTGTAAATGGTCTGCAAACGCTTAAATCCTGAAGTTCCAGAACCCAGTGACATGACTATCAAACACTCGCGTTCCTATTGGCTAGCTCTCCAACACATTGTACTTGTAAAGTGAGAGGAGAGGACCCTTAAAAGTAGAGACACTACATACTGATATACACCTGAACATCAGCAGGAGAGGACTCTTTAAAGTAGAGACACTACATACTGATATACACCTGAACATCAGCAGGAGAGGACTCTTTAAAGTAGATACACTACATACTGATATCCACCTGAACATCAGCAGGAGAGGACTCTTTAAAGTAGAGACACTACGTACAGATATACACCTGAACATCAGCAGGAGAGGACTCTTTAAAGTAGAGACACTACACACTGATATACACCTGAACATCAGCAGGAGAGGACTCTTTAAAGTGGAGACACTACATGCTGATATACACCTGAACATCAGCAGTAGAGGACTCTTTAAAGTAGAGACACTACACACCGATATACACCTGAACATCAGCAGGAGAGGACTCTTTAAAGTAGAGACACTACATACTGATATACACCTGAACATCAGCAGGAGAGGACTCTTTAAAGTAGAGACACTACATACTGATATACACCTGAACATCAGCAGGAGAGGACTCTTTAAAGTAGAGACACTACATACTGATATACACCTGAACATCAGCAGTAGAGGACTCTTTAAAGTAGAGACACTACATACTGATACACACCTGAACATCAGCAGGAGAGGACTCTTTAAAGTAGAGACACTACATACTGATATACACCTGAACATCAGCAGTAGTGGACTCTTTGAAGTAGAGACGCTACATACTGATATACACCTGAACATCAGCAGGAGAGGACTCTTTAAAGTAGAGACACTACACACTGATATACACCTGAACATCAGCAGGAGAGGACTCTTTAAAGTGGAGACACTACATGCTGATATACACCTGAACATCAGCAGTAGAGGACTCTTTAAAGTAGAGACACTACACACTGATATACACCTGAACATCAGCAGGAGAGGACTCTTTAAAGTAGAGACACTACATACTGATATACACCTGAACATCAGCAGGAGAGGACTCTTTAAAGTAGAGACACTACATACTGATATACACCTGAACATCAGCAGGAGAGGACTCTTTAAAGTAGAGACACTACATACTGATATACACCTGAACATCAGCAGGAGAGGACTCTTTAAAGTAGAGACACTACATGCTGATATACACCTGAACATCAGCAGGAGAGGACTCTTTAAAGTAGAGACACTACACACTGATATACACCTGAACATCAGCAGTAGAGGACTCTTTAAAGTAGAGACACTACACACTGATATACACCTGAACATCAGCAGGAGAGGACTCTTTAAAGTAGAGACACTACATACTGATATACACCTGAACATCAGCAGGAGAGGACTCTTTAAAGTAGAGACACTACATACTGATATGCACCTGAACATCAGCGGGAGAGGACTCTTTAAAGTAGAGACACTACATACTGATATACACCTGAACATCAGCAGGAGAGGACTCTTTAAAGTAGAGACACTACACACTGATATACACCTGAACATCAGCAGGAGAGGACTCTTTAAAGTAGAGACACTACATACTGATATACACCTGAACATCAGCAGGAGAGGACTCTTTAAAGTAGAGACACTACATACTGATATACACCTGAACATCAGCAGGAGAGGACTCTTTAAAGTAGAGACACTACATACTTTACTGATATACACCTGAACATCAGCAGGAGAGGACTCTTTAAAGTAGAGACACTACATACTGATATACACCTGAACATCAGCAGGAGAGGACTCTTTAAAGTAGAGACACTACATACTTTACTGATATACACCTGAACATCAGCAGGAGAGGACTCTTTAAAGTAGAGACACTACATGCTGATATACACCTGCACATCAGCAGGAGAGGACTCTTTAAAGTAGAGACACTACATACTGATATACACCTGAACATCAGCAGGAGAGGACTCTTTAAAGTAGAGACACTACATACTGATATACACCTAAACATCAGCAGGAGAGGACTCTTTAAAGTAGAGACACTACATACTGATATACACCTGAACATCAGCAGGAGAGGACTCTTTAAAGTAGAGACACTACATGCTGATATACACCTGAACATCAGCAGGAGAGGACTCTTTAAAGTAGAGACACTACTGTTTCCTTGCCTTGTTTCTGGACTCTTCTTATCTCGGTAAGATAGCGATTCACACTCTTATCTAAGAAATGAGAAAACAAACAACAATCCCGGTAAACAGCAAACACGTGTGGTTCCTGCTGTGTCATCTTGTTCATTATGATAAGAATATATCCTCCACCTTCACAGTGCACATTAACAGACTCGTGTTAGCGGTGGAGGATCTGCAGCTGCTGTAATGATCGTGTTTTACACTCATCATATCATTCATATCCCTCCCTGCGATGTAATTGGCTCTTCCAGCTTATTAACCGGAGAGAAAAGATGTGTCGGCTGCTGTTCGCTGATTTATCCGCTCTTGGCCGACGTCCTGTACTGGCAGTTATAAAGCCCCCCCTCCTGTGTGTGTGAGATAATAGATTTCTGTCTGTCTGTGTGTGTGTGTGTGTGTGTGTGTGTGTGTGTTCTCCCGCCAGGCCTTCGTGTTTGATGGAGATATTTACTACCAGCCAAGTGTGTCCAGCAGAGCGCTGCGGCTCACCGACTCTGACCCCGAGCAGAACCTGCAGAACGGACTCTCCGACTGGACCTACGAGGGTGAGGGGGTGTGCTGCTAAAATCTCCAAGAGTCTGATAACAATATTCAATATCTTGTTAAGCTTGTGGTAACATTTCCAACTGAAAAACCTTCAGATGAGGAAACTAGAAATGCAAAAACACTGACTGATTCAGGATTTTGGGACGCATTCCTGCACAAAATTAAGAAATGAAACTTCAGTTTCCATCATGTGTGGTGGTAGGTGCAGGTTGTGGGTCTGATAACAGTATGTGTGTGTATCAGAGGAGGTTCTGCTGTCGTACGCGGCTCACTGGTGGTCGATGGACGGAGCTCGGTTAGCGTATCTCACCATCAACAACACGGCCACTCCTGTGATGGAGATTCCCCGATTCTTAGGGGGGCTCTACCCCTCCAACATGCTCTTCCCCTACCCAAAGGTATATATGCAACACTTTAGACATTGCTGCTGGGGTGCTGGAGTTTATCGGATAAATATCTGACATTGTATTTTTGTTATTGTGCTCCCAGGCTGGATCCAGCATCCCGTCCGTCGGCCTGTTCGTGGTGAATCTGTACGGCCCGGCTCACACTCTGGAGATGATTCCTCCAGACGCCCTCAGAGCCAGGTACTACAGCGTCATAGACTTTAAAGGTCACCTGTTATGCAAAATGTCTCTTCTACATTGAGTTCTTTGTAACCAAATGTCTCTCAGAGGGGCGTGGGGGAGGGGCTCCTTATTTTCATCTCAAGTAACAGACAGAGAATCAGCACTTTGGAAACAGGGCTGAAACAGAGGGGATTATGGGTAATGCTGCATTGATCTGTTTGGTGTTTCAGCCAATCAGAGACAGGCTCTGGATTTATCTGAGAACTGTGATATATTGATGAAAAACAGTATGATAGGAGACCTTTAAAATAAACATTAAAGGGAACTTTTTGAACCGTTAACTATCACTATACTGAGTCTTAATCTTATTCAGACTCAGATTCAGATTCAACTTTATTGTCATTACATAGTATATGTACTAGTGACGAAATGTAAGTTAGGCATCTGACCAGAAGTGCAAAATAGCAGTACAGGAGTCTACATAATAAGAATAATTATAAATGGAATAATTATAAATAGGCTATAAACAGATGAATATATACAGTGTAAACGGCATTGACAGTAAAATACACTGAACAAAAATATAAACGCAACACTTTTCTTTTTGCTACCATTTTTCATGAGATGAACTCAAAGATCTAAAACATTTTCTATAGACACAAAATAACCATTTCTCTCAAATATTGTTCACAAATCTGAAAAAATCTGTGATAGTGAGCACTTCTCCTTTGCCGAGATGCTGATCAAGATGCTGATTAGACAGCATGATTATTGCACAGGTGTGCCTTAGGCTGGCCATAATAGAAGGCCACTCTGAGTCTTAGTTTTATTCAGATTCAGATTCAACTTTATTGTCATTACGTAGTACATGTACTAGTGACGAAATGTAAGTTAGGCATCTGACCAGAAGCGAAAAATAGCAGTGCAGGAGTCTACATAATAAGAATAATTATACATGGAATTATTATAAATAGAATAATTATAAATAGGCTATAAACAGATGAAAATATACAGTGTAAACGGCATTGACAGTAAAATATATAAACAGGTGGGTGGTGGGTATGGGCTTGAGTCTATCAGCGGGCAGAGTTCAGCAGGGTAACTGGGGAAGAAGCTGACCCTGAACCTGCTGGTCTTGGACCGGAGGCTCCTGAGGCGCCTCCCCGAGGGTCGGAGGACCAACAGATAGTTTGCAGGGTGAGAGGTGTCTTTGAAGATGTTGTGCGCCCTCTGCAAACACTGTGTCCCCTGGATGTCCTCGATGGCAGGGAGTGGGACACAGATGATGCGTTGGGCGATTTTCGTCACCCTCTGCAATGCCTTCCTATTGAGCATTGTGCAGTTCCCATACCAGGCTGTGATACAGCTGGTCAGGATGCTCTCAATGGTGCAGCGATAGAAGTTCACCAGAATATGAGGAGAGAGGTGATCTTTCTTTAGTCTCCTCAGGAAGAAGAGACGCTGGTGAGCCTTCTTTACTATGCCGGTGGTATTGTTGGACCATGAGAGGTCATCGGATATGTGGACCCCCAGGAACTTGAAGCTAGACACACGCTCCACCGCCATTCCATTTATGTGGATGGGAGTGTGTGTGTTGCCTTTCAATTTCCTGAAGTCCACAATGAGTTCTTTTGTTTTTGTTGTGTTAAGGGCCAGGTTATTGTCGGCACACCACTCAGTCAGATGCTGAACCTCCTCCCTGTAGGCCGTCTCATCGTGATTGTGGATGAGACGTTTGATCACCGTTGCGTCGTCTGCATACTTGATGATGCTGTTTGAACCATGTACAGGGGTACAGTCGTGGGTGAAGATGGAGTAGTGGAGGGGGCTCAGCACGCAGCCTTGTGGGACACCGGTATTTAGGCTGAGGGTCATGGAACAGAGATTATCCAACCTGATATGCTGGGGTTTGTTGGTTAGAAAGTCTAAAATCCAATTACAAGGGGGGCGCCGATGCCCAGGTCGTTGATTTTTGTGATTAGTTTGGAGGGGTTGACGGTGTTGAAGGCTGAACTGAAGTCGATGAACAGCAATCTTGCATAGGAGTTGGTTTTTTCCAGATGTGACGGTGTGAAGTGTTATGGAAACTGTTACGGTGTGTGTAGGAAGCAGGACCCAAATGCAGATTAAAGTGACAAAAATAACTAATTTATTTCAAGGCTAACCTCTTAACACAGACTGAACAGAACACTCACCGCAGACCACTCATAACACAAGACGAACCGACAAAAACAGACAGAAAAACCAGAACTTAAATACACACAAGACTAATCATCCAAACAAGACACAGGTGAGGAGGGAGGAGAAAACACAGGGACACCAGGTGAACACAATCGGGTAAATAGACACACTAGGGAAACTAACGACAAGGAACCACAGACAGATCTAAACAAGACAAAACACAGACAGATCGTGACAGAAATAGCATCTTCCGTGCTCCTATTAGTCCGGTATGCAAATTGATGGGGGTCCAATGTCGGAGATAGGCAGGATTTAAGCTGTGCTCGGACCAACTTCTCGAAGCACTTCATGAGAATGGGTGTAAGTGCAACGGGACGGAAGTCATTCAGGCCTGCTGCAGCAGAGTGTTTGGGCACTGGCACTATGGCGGTGGTTTTAAAGCACGTGGGGACAACAGTTTGGGCTAGGGACAGGTTGAAAATGTCCGTCATGACCTCATTCAGTTGCCCAGCAAAGGCCCTGAGAACGCGGCCTGGGATGCCATCGGGTCCAGCAGCCTTGCATTCATTAATCCTGCTCAGTGTGGTGAAGACATCAGAAGGTGAGAGTGTGAGGGGCTGGTGGTCTGCAGGGGGAACAGCCTTAGTGGCTGTCTCCTGGTTGTCCCTGTCGAAGCGAGCATAGAAATCATTCAGCTCGTTGAGGAAGGAGACGTCGTTTGACGGGAGAGAGGGGGTGGTGAGTTTGTAGTCAGTGATGGCCTGAATGCCCTGCCACATTCTTCGGGGAGTTATTGAAGTGCTCCTCAACCCTCAGTTTGTAGCAGTGCTTGGCCTTCCTAATGCCCTTCTTTTGGTGAGCCCTGGATAAACTGTAAGCCCGTTGGTCACCTGATCTGAAAGCGATGTTTCGTGCTTTCAGTAGTTGGCGAACTTCTTTATTCATCCACGGCTTCTGGTTTGGGTACGTTGTTATCTACTTCAGAGTGGTAACACTGCTGATGGTGGTGCTGATGTGAACACTCAAATGATTTAATTCCCATTTAACCTGTTAAGGGGCTTCCCCCCCCCCATTTTGAGCGATCAGAACTCGTGACAGGGCATGCAAATACAGACATCACACAACGTAGCTTAAGGTAGCAAAACACGGAGATATGCTCACCTTTTGCTGTTATTCTGATCAAAAGTTGTGTTCAATGGCATTAAAATGAGAAAAACGCGGCTGAAGGTTAATCCACAGGTTAATCCAATGTGTCTGTCACTTTGAAAAAAATATTGATGATCCATAATTACATTTTTATGACAAAAACTGAGTTTTCATATTAGCTGCTAATGATAGCTTCCAGAGTGTATGACAGCTCCCTGTTTTGTCTCCTTGGATACGAGTCAAAACAACTCACAGACTGCCTTGGGCTGGGCGCTGAAATTGTAGCCCTTGGACCATCAGATCTGACGACGCTGATTGGCTGAAATTATGTTTCGGCGGCATTGTACTTTTCAGGTAGCAAGAGTCAGCACTTGGTTGGCTGCTGCTGCACTTAGGGCTCTTTACTTACCGCCCAGACGAGAGAGGGTAATGATACACGGGCAACGATTTCTGCGGCCAGGCAGGAAACACATGATTTATCAGTAACTTTAGACATGGTAACACAATTTTAAACGAGATTTTATTGTAGATTATACATTTTTCTGATACCAACTATATAATATGTACCTTGTTTATTAAAAATAAAAATTATTTTTTAAATATATATATTTTTTTTAATGACAATCTAAAATGTGGGAAGAGGGGGGGCGGCGCCCCTAGCGCCCCTATGGGCCGGACGCCACTGGTTCTTATCACCCTTAAACGGGCCCTATTCATCTTTCCGTGTTGTTTCCTCTCTTGTAGTTCTATAGGTTTTAGTGCATGTAAATGGTCTGCAAAGCATAAAATTCCTGTGTTTCTCTCCAACACGCCTTTTGTGTACTTGTGGAGCATAATGACATCGCTATGGAACTCTTGCACTCCTATTGGCTAGCGCTCCGACACATACATAATAGGCGAAGGGGCGGGACTTCTCTAAGCGGTTGACCAATCGCAACAGAGCTGGCCAGCTAACAGACATTTTGCAGCTTTTTCTCTGTGATTAAAGCACACACTGAGGAGTTTGTTGCTTTAATCGACAGCATTTACCATCAACTCTGAACCACATACTTCACCCCCCTCCTCTGCACCTCTTTCCGATCTCTCTCAAATCTCTTTGACTTTCTGCCTCCCCTCCTCAGAGACAGCTACATCTCCATGGTGACGTGGATCAGCAGCACCCGCCTCGCCGTGCGCTTCCTGAACCGCGTCCAGAACCAGTCGGTGCTGTGTGTGTGTGAGGCCACCACCGGAGCCTGCTCAGAGGTCAGGAACACACACTTCATTGGAAGATTCTGTTCCTGATTTAACGCTGGATTGATTTCCTTTAGCTCTCTGGATCAATATTTAAGGTGATCAGATCCATGAGCAGAATCCTCAGTGATGTTCTGCAGGGTTTATCGCTCTCTCACTCTCTGTACATCCTCAGGTACACATAGCCGATGTATTATTTGTATAGCTTTAATTATTCATATGCATGATCATGGATGGATCACTGAGGCTTACAAAGTGCAAAAGGCAAAATGTCCTTTTCAAAGATATGGACCAACCAGGAAGACGACAAAGAGTCTCAAAAAAGAATACAAATAGTAGCTTAAAAAGACAAAAAATAGCTACCAAAAGGCAAACAAATATATATGGCAATAAAACGCCTAAAAAAGACACAAAATGCCTTAAAAATACGAAAATGGCAAAATGATCACAAATACACGCAAAAAGACTTTTAAGTGATGTGAAAAGCCTTTAGAGACAACCAAGAGGAAGAAGATCTATGAGTCAGTCATTAACGTCTGTGTTTTTGCTCCCGTGTAGAGTTACATTGTCTCATAATCCACTCAAACACATACTCATATTGACTGCTTCTTAATGATCTCCTGTTCGGTTAATGCTGTGACATTTCTCTGCATTGTGTGATTCCTACTTTAACAGAAACACAAAATGGCCATGGACCTAATGCAGAACCAGCGACAGGTATGTGTAATTGTTTGTTTGTAACGTTTTACTCCATCTGTTTATCCTGATTTTGCTTTATCCTGGACTCAGTACTTATTTTAATTTTTTTGACTCAATCTTTTTATTATTTTCTCAGATATTTCATATTTTTTTCCGTATTTTTCTGATTTTATACATTTTTTAATTATTTTTGTATCAGTGCAATTATTTGTATTTATTGGCCTGATACTTGTCCTTATTTTCCAATTTTCTTTCTGTAACTAACCATGTATTATTATTTGCTATTATTATATATCTTTCTTGTTTTGACTCAGTTTTTATTTATTTTAACCAGATCTTTATTTCGGACTCACGACTTTCTTTATTTACTCAGGTAGTTTTTATTATTTGGACGCAAATAGTGCGTCGGGGAACTCACGCAGCGTCAGAAAATAAAACCCTCTCTCTTTTCCTCCGTACCCAAATCTCTAAAAACGGGGGTACAACGAGCGGATACAGATTTGCCGCCGATTTGATGTCAAATCGGCGGCACAGAAAGTTGCTATCAGAAACAACGCCTAACGTGTTCTGGACGTAATCTCGTCTTTGTTTACGTTAGCATCGCTAACACTCAGAGCTAACCTGTACTGGAGAGCACGTGTGTTTTTAAAAAGCAGGAAATAAAAAAAGGAACTCTTGTGATAAACCCGCAAGAGAAACGCATTTGAGCTCCATACTGTTTCAGAGATAATCCTTGATGTGGTTTGGAACAGGATGGCGTTTTATGACAGGAGAATTTAACTTGATCTCCGGTAGAATTCTGATCAGGCATTAGCTCCGCCTTCTCTTTATTATTTGTTTAAGCTAAGGACCCAAAATCCGCGTCTCTCTAACAGGACTAAAAGAGGGGTGTGAGCAGAAACAATATGGCCCATGATAGGTCCACTTTAAGTTGTTTTCAGTATTTTCTATATTTCTTAATCGGGTCTGTTCTTTATTTTTGACCAGTTGCTTTTCTTTATTTTCGACTACATTTATTTTTAATTGTCTTTATTTTTCATTCAGTTCTTGCCATTCTTTTTGTATCAGGTCTTTCATTATCTGTTCCCTCCTCCCCCTGCAGGACGTACCGTTGTTTTCTTCAGACGCCTCAGTGTTTTACTCGATCCTCCCAGCGAAGCAGGGCGCTCGGGGCGAGTTCCTCCACGTCGCCGCTCTCTCAGCGCAGGTCAGTTTTCAGGTCCGTTAGCTTTCACTTCCTCGGGTCAGACTTCAAGAACTTCTGACTCGTTAACATTCAGCGGGTCTCGTTACACCGTGGGATCACAGATACAAGCAGCCCCCCTCTCTTCCCTGATGTTCAAGCTGTTTGTTTGCATTGGCTTTCCTCCATCACTCCTAAAGCACCTTATCTGCGGAGTACATGCACTCATTAGACCTAATGGCCGAGCCACACGGTTCAATTCACATTAACTTGATCTAGTCCTCCCCAGTGGAGCTATTTAAGGTGTTCATGGTTTTTTATTTGATAGAGAAACATATTCAACACAAGCTGACACTGTGTTCATTTTTCATGTTCTTATCCATTACAGTGGCGAGCCGTGACTGTTATACCTAGGCCCTCTGACGCCCCTCCCCTCGAGAAAAATAAAGAAGAGTTACCACGTCACAGCGTATCAGGGCCGGCCCTCGGCATAGGCAGTGTAGGCTAATGCTAAGGGCGCATCAACCCATAGGGGGCGCCGAAAGAAAAAAAAAGTTAGAAAAAAAATTAAATAATTTTTAACACAATTTCCCGATTTTGGATCAACAAAGTACATCTTATTATCTTATACTAACAGAACTACGTATATATTGCGTACAGCGCCCATAAACTATGGCACACCCCCCCCCCAAATCAAGTTGAACCGCCCCAGCCCCAGTAAAAACCAGAGGTTTATGTGAAATTCTTATTTTTTTGAAATAATGGTTCTAGTGTGCAATTATAGGTTTTATTTTGTATTTGTGTTCATTTAAAATAAATCAAACTCCCAAAAAACGTACACAGCTTCTGTGTGCTTTTATTAACATTGGAATTTACTGTGTAAGCGACCGCGAGGGGGAGAGCGTTAGAGAGCTCTCTCCTGAAAGACTGAGAGGCTCTGACAACCTCAGCTCAGTGAGGTAAAGGCACACCTCTATATGATCATTATAGTTATACAAAAATAAGAGAACAGGTGAAAACAGGTATAAAATACTGACAGTACAAGTTGTTATTAATAAACAAGAATACAGTTCGAAAGGGGAGTGATTTGTAAAATATCCATAAAGAAAAAGAAAATCAGTTTCATCTGGTGTTGAGAGATGTGTCCATAGATCTCCTCATGTTGCTCTCAAAGTGCACCAGATTGATGCTTTTAACTTCAATATATATAAAAAAAGTCTTCCCGGGGGTGCATGCCCCCGGACCCCCCTAAAGGAGGTGAGGTCCCCCCCCCACTTAAAGAGCCTGTGACACCATCCCAACAACTGTTGTGCAATGAAATATTGGGCTACTAGTAATCTCGAACCGTCAGTTTAAAAAAGAAAAAGCGATACCGTTCCGTTAAATATCAATAATTTCGAACATCGCGGGGAAATTCCTTCGACTCATTTTGAAGTTTTGGGGGAAGCCGGAAGTGACGTCAATGCGGGAACGCTTCGAGAGCCAAACACGGACAAAGTGTGTCATGCGTATAAATAAATATATAAATGATCGTGGTGAAGATGATGATTACATTAGGATTACAAATCGGGAGTGAGAGCTGCTGAATTTCCTCCCGTCGGATGTGATATAAAAACAAATCGATTATTTTTGTGGTTGTAAAGTCAAGTGGATGAAACTACATTTATTAGTGCTTTCATGTCAATTCGGCGAACATATGATACATTAAATGATCGTTTGTTTGAGCCGGTCTGCATTTCCTGATGAAAAAACAAACCGATGCTTTTTGTAGTTGTAGTACACCAACAACATGGATTAAACGTGTGTTTTTTTACCACAATGTTGGGGAAATTAATGGATAAAATGCACAGATTATTATTATTATTCCCACTCCGATCGGGATCGGGACACTAGGTCCACCGTTTCTCCGCAGCGAGGCTCCCCCCGTTGACAGTGTACGTGGGCTGGGTGCAGTGGCGGACTGGCCATCGGGACGAATCCCGATGGGCCGGTACCGAAGTGGGCCGGTCGGATAAGTCACCAGCACATCCCCCATAGGCGGCGCGTGAGGCTCAGGTTTGAGAAGGCTAAATAACTTGTTTTACCTGACGCTGCCCGCCTCCGGCGTCTATAGAAAAGAGATCAACTCAGTGTGCGGAGTTTAAATCTCTCAAGTCATATTACAGGATAAAGGAAATACAGTTTAAACTGCCGTATGCAGAGAAGACGCCGACGTGTCGCACTTATCATTCATATTACATCATCAATCAGATCATCGATCATACAGTATAATATCATAATATATCATATATTTCCTTATCTGAGTCAGCTTCTCCAGCCTCACCTGGCCGTGCAACACTCACAGTGTCACAGATGGATGCAGAAGTATTATTTAACACATTATGTTGACGAAACACTCGAGACAAATGTAATTAAAGTCAGATCCACGCGTGTCTTAGACGTGAACGCGCTCTCAGCTGGAGAGAGAAACCCTGGCTTGATTTACCGAGTTGATAACCAGCGTCGTCGGACCGCTTAGCGAGATCTCGTTTGTGAGTTGTTGTTGTTAGTTTGTTTGTTACTCAAACATATCCAGGGTGTGTTGAACTGGCTTCGTAGTACAGGGCACAGGTGGCTAGCAGCGCTAATGTCAAAGACACAGACATTATACATTATATTTGTATTTTACCAGGATGCAGTGACACAAATATTTACATATTTACATTTACTATATACAGCACCT
This sequence comes from Champsocephalus esox, assembly GCA_036324585.1. Lineage (NCBI taxonomy): Eukaryota > Metazoa > Chordata > Actinopteri > Perciformes > Channichthyidae > Champsocephalus > Champsocephalus esox. The sequence continues at coordinate 42,676,949 of CM070476.1, read as the reverse complement.
GCCGCCCCTGACATCCCCGCTCCTCCCGTTGACAATTTACTAGCGGTACCGAAGTTGGCCGGTCGAGAGTCCCGGGATGATTTTTAGTCCCATTCCACCACTGGCTCCATGACCATATGATCGCCCATATTGACGCACCTCATTCCTAAACTTCTAACAGATACAACATAAACCGATCCTTCAGCCTCATACGAGCTCTCAGACACGTTCAACATTAACCTGTCATCGCTGTCTGAGCTTGCTGCTGTGTGCACCATCGTGCGTTCACATCTGACTGTATATATATAAAAGTTTACATGCAGATGCTGGGATCCTGGACGGTGCAGCTGGAGCGCTGTGCCCGCAATGACGTCACCCATCATTTGGCGGGACTTGAAGAATCCGCGAGAAGATCCAGAAAATTGTCAACATTGAAGGCAGATTAATGGTTATCAAAGTACAAATATCCAAAATCAGTTCAGTAACGGTTTTCAAGGGGACAATATGTACTCAAATTGATGGGTTTGGATGATGGGGGAAAACCGTGTCACAGGCTCTTTAAATCATGTTCAAATGGATAGGAAACTAAATACACACATCTTGTGTCAATATCTTTCTGTGTTGGTGGTCATGCCACAACCGTGCACGTGCAAATCATAGTGAGTGTCTGCATTTTGCGCCAGCTAAAATCTTGCCTAGGGCGGCAAATTGGTCAGGGCCGGCCCTGCAGCGTATACTTCAGCGGAATATCAAAACAACGACCTGGGGTGCAAAACGCACCAATGACAGCGACCCTCTACCACACAGAACAACACCATTTATATAAACACCTATCATGACAGGGCTCCCACAGCCAAGTAACAATTACAAATGAATTAAGTCGGCACGGCGGCCCACATTGAAAATGACTTAGGCCTACCTTTGATGACAAATCACTGAAACACAAAGTCATCCTCCTGTCCTTTTGGATGGAGCACTTGCGGGTCATTCAGCTAATCCTTTGCCACTCCAGTTTATCATTGTAACTCAATCCTGAAAATGACTCGATTAATAATTTCGCAACGATGTCATCCAAGTGAGCCATCATGAACGAACTTATGCTAATCATAAATCTATCAATCATAAATCTATCGATCATAAATCTATCGGTTAGATTTATGAATCAAAAAAAGTAGGGTAGACATGTGGATATTATCCGGCTGAAAACAACGTGCATTTATCTAACAGACTGTTTTCCACAGACCTTATTTCGAGCTATTTTCCAAAACCCTCTGGAGAAATCCCGTTGCTTTCTGTCGAGGGAATCCGAGCGCAGCTTACTTCCGGGTCTTAGGACGCGTCACTGCACCACTTGCATAGACCTCACAGCGGGCGGAACCTGTCATAAAGTCCGCGAAAATAAAGCCCGCCCATTTAGAGGGAAGATATGATTGGTCAATTGTACTGTCATTTGACATTACTCTCTCGTTGAGTTAGTAGGCTTGTTTGAGACAAGCAAGACCTGCGCAGACCTGCGCAGTTGCGATCAACGTCTTGCTGGTGCGTTGCATGATGGTTAGTCATGTTGTCCGACTTGCTCTGGAGGCTCGCCCACATGAGACTTTGAAATCTCGCGGGACAAAGACGCCGGCAGCCTTGAGAGCGAGGCGAGGCGAGTTGGCGCAGTTGCTCTCCACGAGCTGCGGAAGCGAAATGCTTGATGGGAAACGGCTCGCTGGGATCTCGAGCTGAGCGCTCATTGGTGGTTTTTACCCCGTGCTGCTGATGAAGCTCTCCCATTGGCTGGCAAAAGTTTGTTGTTGTTTTGTGTCAGTTTTACGTCGCCACATCCATTCCCATTTTTCATCATTGTTCCACAATGTTTATCATCATGAAATTAATATCTATATATGTTATACTATACTGCTTACCGTTTTCATACTTTATATATCTTAGCATATTCATACACACTGTTCATACTGCTCACAGGCTGATATCTAGTGTATTCATACACACTGTTCATACTGCTCACAGGCTGATATCTAGTGTATTCATACACACTGTTCATACTGCTCACAGGCTGATATCTAGTGTATTCATACACACTGTTCATACTGCTCTCAGGCTGATATCTAGTGTATTCATACACACTGTTCATACTGCTCTCAGGCTGATATCTAGTGTATTCATACACACTGTTCATACTGCTCTCAGGCTGATATCTAGTGTATTCATACACACTGTTCATACTGCTCACAGGCTGATATCTAGTGTATTCATACACACTGTTCATACTGCTCACAGGCTGATATCTAGTGTATTCATACACACTGTTCATACTGCTCACAGGCTGATATCTAGTGTATTCATACCCCACTGTTTATTCATCATTTAATTCATTCTATATGTTATTCTGTAGATTGTGTACATCACTTTCCACTTCTCTGCTTGTTGCACCTGGTTAGAAGCTAAACTGCATTTCGTTGTCTCAGTACCTGTAATATGTGCAATAACAATAAAGTTTCTCTTTAAGTTAAACCAAATCATTCAAATAAAATCTATTGTAATGTAATGATTTGGTTTAACCTTATTTATTGAATACATCATTTAAAATGGCAAGATTAAATCAAATTACATTCTCCATACAATACATGTGGGATTTGTATTGCATCCACTTCATCTGCAACGAAAAACGCCAACGCAATTTCCGCCATTGCAAACCCAGCCAGTCAAGCCGACTCCGAGCTGTCCGACTTAAGACGAGCTTTTTGACACCTCTCCCCGGCTGCGATCGGCTACTCGCTACTCTCGAGGCGAGCCGCAATGTGTCTCAAACAAGCCTGCTATAGCGGGCCCTCTGTGAATGTAGAGAGGGACCAAGCTCTCCCGTCTTCACAGAACTCGCAGAGACGGCATTTAACCCTTCCCATTCCAACAGAAACTGAACAGGCAGATTCGAAGGATTTATTTCTTTGGAAATATTATTTTAAATACAAAGTTATTTTGGTAAAACTAATGAAAAATGTAACGACAAAAAATTATTAAAAAAACGGGTTTTTTTATGTTTTCAAATATAATTTTTTAGAATATCTGAGGCCCTCACAGAGGACCCAGAGGGCCCTGACGGCGCGCCACTGATCCGTTACAAAACATTATTAAAAAACGTATTTATTTACTTTCAATTTCATTTCCCCACTTTTTTATTGCATTTATTTTTATTTAAAGACATTTTTTAAACGTTTGAATTTACCCACGACTACAATTAATGTTAAATGGAAGTAGTAGGTAACATATACTTGTATGTGTATTTAATTAGGTTTTTATTTACGTTACTTATTTGTTTAATTTGTTATGGTATTAAACCATTATCTTTATTCCCATTTTTAATTTATCTTTGCATTTATTTTATATTTATTATGAATAATTTATAAATTGATGAGCATTAGGAAAAGCACTATAAATCCCATGTATTACTATGTATGTATTTATTATGATGTTTATTTGTTCCTTTTTTCAGTTAATTCTGTTGTCTCTGTCTCTCAGGCGGCCGTCCCCTCCGTCCCGCCTCGTTTCCTGACGTCCGGCAGCTGGGATGTCTCTTCGCTATGCGCTCTGGATGAGGAGGCCGGGAAACTGTGAGTGTGGACACGAGTTCATTCATTATTATACTATTTTTCATCAATATATCACAGCTCTCAGATATATTCAGAACCCGTCTCTGATTGGCTGAAACACCAAACAGATTATTGCAGCATCCCATAATCCCCTCTGTTTCAGCCCTGTTTCCAAAGTGCTGATTCTCTGTCTGTCACGTAACGTCCACACGGCTCCGTCGCGTGCTTCAACAGAGACGCTTCCCATTCACTTTGAATGGGGTGACGTCACGCTTTGCCGAACTGCATTGTGGTTCCGTCGCTTTGTCTACGTTGCTCGCTTCGAAAGTTGAGAAAAGTTAAACTTTTCTTTTCAGAGTCTCTTTCCACAGAGGGGACACATGTTGATGTAGAAGAGACATGAAGAAGAGGGGACACATGTTGATGTAGAAGAGACATGGAGAAGAGGGGACACATGTTGATGTAGAAGAGACATGGAGAAGAGGGGACACATGTTGATGTAGAAGAGACATGAAGAAGAGGGGACACATGTTGATGTAGAAGAGACATGAAGAAGAGGGGACACATGTTGATGTAGAAGAGACATGAAGAAGAGGGGACACATGTTGATGTAGAAGAGACATGGAGAAGAGGGGACACATGTTGATGTAGAAGAGACATGAAGAAGAGGGGACACATGTTGATGTAGAAGAGACATGGAGAAGAGGGGACACATGTTGATGTAGAAGAGACGTGAAGAAGAGGGGACACATGTTGATGTAGAAGAGACGTGAAGAAGAGGGGACACATGTTGATGTAGAAGAGACATGAAGAAGAGGGGACACATGTTGATGTAGAAGAGACATGAAGAAGAGGGGACACATGTTGATGTAGAAGAGACATGAAGAAGAGGGGACACATGTTGATGTAGAAGAGACATGAAGAAGAGGGGACACATGTTGATGTAGAAGAGACATGGAGAAGAGGGGACACATGTTGATGTAGAAGAGACATGAAGAAGAGGGGACACATGTTGATGTAGAAGAGACATGGAGAAGAGGGGACACATGTTGATGTAGAAGAGACATGAAGAAGAGGGGACACATGTTGATGTAGAAGAGACATGGAGAAGAGGGGACACATGTTGATGTAGAAGAGACATGAAGAAGAGGGGACACATGTTGATGTAGAAGAGACATGGAGAAGAGGGGACACATGTTGATGTAGAAGAGACATGAAGAAGAAGGGGACACATGTTGATGTAGAAGAGACATGGAGAAGAGGGGACACATGTTGATGTAGAAGAGACGTGAAGAAGAGGGGACACATGTTGATGTAGAAGAGACATGAAGAAGAGGGGACACATGTTGATGTAGAAGAGACATGAAGAAGAGGGGACACATGTTGATGTAGAAGAGACGTGAAGAAGAGGGGACACATGTTGATGTAGAAGAGACATGAAGAAGAGGGGACACATGTTGATGTAGAAGAGACATGAAGAAGAGGGGACACATGTTGATGTAGAAGAGACATGAAGAAGAGGGGACACATGTTGATGTAGAAGAGACATGAAGAAGAGGGGACACATGTTGATGTAGAAGAGACATGAAGAAGAGGGGACACATGTTGATGTAGAAGAGACATGAAGAAGAGGGGACACATGTTGATGTAGAAGAGACATGAAGAAGAGGGGACACATGTTGATGTAGAAGAGACATGAAGAAGAGGGGACACATGTTGATGTAGAAGAGACGTGAAGAAGAGTCTGTCTGAGATTATTGTGTCTTTCTCTCCAGATACTTCCTGAGCGCAGAGGAGTCCAGGCAGAGCCGCCACCTCTACAGGTGAACGGGCCCAACTTCCTCCAGACACAGAACTATGCACACTCACAGTATTGACTTTATCTCTAAGACAGAATAATGTCATTGATGTTTATGAAATTAAATAGTTCATCAAACAATCCTGAAGGTGCATTCAGACACAATCAGTCAGTAATAGAAGTAAAGACGAAGAAGTAGTCATCACGTAATTGCATTTCAAAATATACAAAAGAGCAAATAATACGTAAATAATATACCTCACAAAAAAAGGAGACACTCAGTATTTCAGAGGAGGGTCCGTGATTGATCCGGTCTGAAGTCCTTCCGAGACTCCTCGCTATCTAAAGTCTTCACTGTCAAGCTTTATTGAACCTCGTTTGTTTCCTAAAAGTCAATCGGCTTGTCTCAGATCACTTTACCCAGAAGTCTCTGCAGTTATTGACTCTCTCCTGAAAGAAAATCAAACTACAGACTGTCCTTCTCTGCGAACGGCCTTTAAGCTTTTCCCCTTATCAACTAAGGCTCGGTCTCTCTCTCTCCTCGATAACGTTTACTTTAGTCTGTTGGTGCAGTTGTCAGGGACCGTGTACAAGAATCACATGAACCTCAAAGAGAGGTTTGCAATTCAATAACAGTGGCGCCCCAAGACACTCTGGGGACCTCAAGCATAAGGGTCATGACCCCCCCCCCGTAGTGGGGCAGCGCAACTGAAATGATGAGCTTTTGTCGGCACACTATGCATGGGGACCCCTTGAGGGGATTACCCGACATGTCGTAGCAGTAAATTAAAGGGTGTCGTTGCTGTGGACCTTCTTAATCTACCTTTGAGGGGGCCCCCTTCTGGTCCGGGGCCCCAAGCAGTTGCCTGCCAAGGTGCGCCCCTGGTGATATCACAACATATTTCATACCCAAACGAATACACTTCACATAAAATGCACATTTCTATCTTCAAAATATAAAAGATATACTAAGACATTTAAATACAATTATAAAAACAATACACATTTCAGAAAGCCAAACTGATGTGTGCACGATTGGGTTTCAATTAGGGATGCACGATATTGGTTTTTTGAAACCGATACCGATACCGATAACTTCCTGCTTCTCAAGACCGATACCGATAACCGATAATAAAAATTAAAATTACGCCACTAATTATTTTAATGCGATTAACGCATGTGTATTTTTTTTTCCTCGGCCGCCCCGTAGCTTCAGAGCGCATCGAGTTTAAAATACCATCTACAAGCTGATGCTGACAGCCCCGCTCCTGCCGCCCGCTTGTGGCAGACCACACTTCCACGCTCACCGGCAGGCACCGACTGGCCATCTGGAGGACCGGGAGGGTGTGTGTGCGTGTGGTCCGAGCGAGCAAGAGAGAGACCTTACGTGCATTGTTGTTGTTAGCATCTGGTGCTAGCTAGCTGCGCTAACGGATATAAGGAGCTGTTTAAATGAAAACAGAGGAGCGCTCTATCCACACAACTGCGCCGAGCACTTGACTTGATGCAGGAAGCAGACAGCGGGACATTGTAGGAGAAGTCAGCACACTCAGCAACATGATTGCAGCGTCCAGGCAGCTCCGGTTCGAGCATATGCCTTGAGTTGCACATAGCTCCAACGCGCGCGCGCAGAGACACACACACACACACACACACACACACACACACACACACACACACACTGTATTGTATTATTGTCTTCGTACGCTTTTAACACACCATCGTAGCGATGGCGATGTTTCAGGTGACTGGTCAGGTTCGAAGTATTAGGGAGCGCTGGATTTGTGAAGAACTCCCCTCTTCCTAAACCACTAACACCACAGTACTGGCAAAACGGGAGGAGCCGAGTGAAAAACAAGCGCCCCTCATCCCAATCCCACCCACACCGCAGTATTTGTTTTTTTTTACCCAAAAAATATATTGTATATTATCGGGGCTATTAATACTGTTATCGGTTTATCGGGATGACGTCATAATTCCTAATATCGGGCCGATAATTATCGGGCCGATAATTATCGTGCATCCCTAGTTTCAATCCATTTCATGATCTGGCACGAACACCAGGAGAAGTCAGTGTCAGCTTTTAGTTTATTGGGAATAAACGGGGTGAGATGAAAGGGGACGATGCAGAACCTCTTCCAGGGGCTCGACACTCCCCCTGGTGGTGGGCCGTTAGTTCTGCACGTGGTTTCAGAGCACCTCTTTGAACTCTTATATTAAGTTCGAGTTCTCTCTTCTGTTATGTAAAGTTTATTTTCTGTTATCTCTCATAAAAGGTTGCTTGTCTCTTATCTCTTAATATTTAAATAAAGTAAAAATGGTACCTCTTACGAAGTTACGTTTTTATCAGTTATATTTCTCTCTTCTCGTATTTCTTATATCGAGGGAATGTTCTCCCCTGTGATGTGATAACGTGTTCTGGTCTCTCTGTCAGTGTGGATGTGGACGGAGAGTTTGAGCGCCGCTGTCTCTCCTGTAATCTCATCGATGGATGCCGCTTCTTCTCCGCTGAGTTCAGCCCCAACCAGACACACTTCACCCTGTACTGCCGAGGTAACACACACACACACACACACACACACACACACACACGCATGCACGCACACGCACGGTATATTTTTGAAGCCGATTAAGGGAAACTGATTAAATTGAATCATGTTTTTTTTCTCCAAACTTCCCCAGGACCAGGAATCCCTAAAGTGACACTTCACAGCACAAATGACCCCTACAGTGAGTGTTACACCTAAATAACCACACACACACACACACACACACACACACACACATACACACACACACACACGCACATGCACACGCACACGCACACGCACACACACGCACACATACCATGTATACATCACTTCAAGGGACATTACATTGACTTACATGCATTTCCTTAATAATAAGACTTATCCTAACCTTAACCATAACCAACACATGCCTTACCCTTAACCCTTAACCTAAACCTTACCCTTACCCTTACCCTTACCTTAACCCTTACCCTTACCTTAACCCTTACCCTAACCCTAACCAAGTCTTCACCCTAAAATTAATGATTGACAAATTAGAGGTCCCCATAAGGGAGGCGAGTCCCCACACGTGACTGTGTAAACAGATGTAGGTCCCCACAAGTATAGTAATGCTAGACCACACACACAAACACACACACACACACACACGCACACACGCACACACACACACACACGCACGCGCACACACACACACACACACACACACACACACACACACACACACACAGTTGCCTCAGAGGACACTGCCCCCTGTCTGCGGCTTAGAAAAGTATTTTATTGTTATTTTATGAATCACTTATTAAAGTTGTATTATTTTATTCTATTTTCTATTTTGTTTATTAATAACTGTATTTATTATGTTAAAGGTGTATCATGTCATGTATAGTATGATCTGATATCTACATTTTATAGTATTCTTTTTCTCACAGTCATTTCATTCTATTAAAGTTGTATGACTTTACAATACAGCTTTCATATAAAGCACTTTCAAACCTCCAGACCAAAGTGCTGTGGAGTCAAAGAAACAAACACACACACACACAATCACACAGCTCACACACCATCACACACGTACAACCTATTGAAAAGCAACAGTCTAAAAGAGGGCAATGCGTGAGGACCCTCGGGTCAGTTGGTGGTGTGTCCGTGGGGTCTCTAAGCTGCATGCATGTGTTGTGGTGCAGGGTTCGTGGTGCTGGAGGACAACGGCCCTCTGTCCTCAGCCCTGCAGGACAAGAGGCTCCCCGAGACTCTGTTCAGGACCGTCTCTGCAGAGCACCACGGTACTGAAGACCCTTCGTTACACTTAGGATGTGAATGATTGCCGTGTCAACAATCTGCCAAAGAATTATATAATATTACAATTCAAATGTTTGTAAGTCTCTCGTTCGGTCCGGAGCCGTCTCACGAGCGCCTGCCTGTGTCTCCCTCAGACCTGCACCTGAAGCTCTCTCTGCCTCAGGGCTACGAGGCCAACCTGCACCCCCTCCTCCTCATGGTGTAAGTGGCATGTGACCTCTGACCCCCAACCTGTCCGCTGAGCATGCTGTTTGGCGGCAGTGGTTCAGTCTGTAGGGACTTGGTCTTGGAACCGAAGGGTCGCCGGTTCACGTCCCGGAGAGGTGCAGCTCCCACTGCCGAGGAGCCCTTGAGCAAGGCACCTGACCTCGAAACTGCTCCCTGGGATAACTGGCAGCCTCTCTGCTGTGTGTGTGTGTGTGTGCGTGTATATCCTCTGTGTGTGTACGTGTGTATATCCTCTGTGTGTGTGTGTGTGTGTGTGCGCATGTATATCCTGTGTGTGTGTGTGTGGGTGGGTGTGTGCATGTGTATCCTCTGTGTGTGTAAAATCCCAACAGAGTGGAGAAAGACATTTCCCTGTGAGGGATTAATAATGTATTCCTCTACTTCCTACTTCCTCTTCTTCCTATCCTCTACTTCCTCTTCCTCTACTTCCTACTTCCTCTTCCTCTACTTCTCTTCCTCTTCCTCTCCTCCTCTCTTCAGGGATGGTGAGCCGGGTCAGGTGGTGACGGAGGAGTTCTCTCTGGAGTGGCCCCAGGTCCTCTCCGGGTCTCACGGTGTGGCCCTCGCCTGGGTGGGGGTCCGCAGTGGGGGGGGGCCGCAGTGGGGGGGGCCGCGGACAGAAGAGCCCCAGCATGGACCCTCGGAAGCTGGGGGCCATCAGAGTGAAGGATTACCTCTCAGCGGTCGAGTCAGTGACTTTCTCCACTAACCCTCTCCCTAAAGTCCTCCGCTCTGCCGTCTCTGTAGACGCGTGTGTGTGATGTGTGTGATGTGTGTGATGTGTGTGATGTGAGTGTGTGTGTGTGATGTGTGTGTGATGTGTGTGTGATGTGTGTGATATGTGTGTGTGATGTGTGTGTGATGTGTGTGTGATGTGTGTGTGATGTGTGTGTGTGTGATGTGAGTGTGTGTGTGTGATGTGAGTGTGTGTGTGATGTGTGTGTGATGTGTGTGTGATATGTGTGTGTGTGATGTGTGTGTGTGTGATATGTGTGTGTGTGTGTGATGTGAGTGTGTGTGATGTGTGTGATGTGTGTGTGATGTGTGTGATGTGTGTGATGTGTGTGTGTGTGTGTGTGTGTGTGTGATGTGTGTGTGATGAGTGTGTGATGTGTGTGTGATGAGTGTGTGATGTGTGTGTGATGTGAGTGTGGTGTGTGTGTGTGTGTGATGTGTGTGTGTGATGTGTGTGTGATGTGTGTGTGATGTGTGTGTGAGTGTGTGTGTGTGATGTGTGTGTGTGTGTGTGTGTGTGATGTGTGTGTGATGTGTGTGTGATGAGTGTGTGAGTGTGTGAGTGTGTGTGTGATGAGTGTGTGATGTGTGTGTGTGTGTGTGATGTGTGTGTGATGAGTGTGTGAGTGTGTGTGATGTGTGTGTGATGTGTGTGATGTGTGTGTGTGATGTGTGTGTGTGAGTGTGTGTGTGTGAGTGTGTGTGTGTGTGTGAGTGTGTGTGTGAGTGTGTGTGTGTGTGAGTGTGTGATGTGTGTGTGATGAGTGTGTGTGTGTGAGTGTGTGTGTGTGTGTGAGTGTGTGATGTGTGTGTGTGTGTGTGTGTGAGTGTGTGTGTGTGAGTGTGTGAGTGTGTGTGTGTGTGTGTGTGAGTGTGTGATGTGTGTGATGAGTGTGATGAGTGTGTGAGTGTGTGAGTGTGTGAGTGTAGTGAGTGTGTGAGTGTGTGTGTGAGTGTGTGTGTGAGTGTGTGAGTGTGTGGTGTGTGATGTGTGTGTGTGAGTGTGTGAGTGTGTGAGTGTGTGAGTGTGTGAGTGTGTGAGTGTGTGTAGTGAGTGTGTGTGTGTGTGAGTGTGTGAGTGTGTGAGTGTGTGTGTGTGTGTGAGTGTGTGAGTGTGTGATGTGTGTGAGTGTGTGAGTGTGTGTGTGAGTGTGTGAGTGTGTGAGTGTGTGAGTGTGTGAGTGTGTGAGTGTGTGTGAGTGTGTGAGTGTGATGTGAGTGTGTGAGTGTGTGAGTGTAGTGAGTGTGTGAGTGTGTGAGTGTAGTGAGTGTGATGTGTGTGTGAGTGTGATGTGTGTGTGTGTGAGTGTGTGAGTGTGTGAGTGTGTGAGTGTGATGAGTGTGTGAGTGTAGTGAGTGTGTGAGTGTGTGAGTGAGTGTGTGAGTGTGTGAGTGTAGTGAGTGTGTGAGTGTGTGAGTGTAGTGAGTGTGTGAGTGAGTGTGAGTGAGTGTAGTGAGTGTAGTGAGTGTGTGAGTGTGTGAGTGTAGTGAGTGTGATGAGTGTAGTGAGTGTGTGAGTGTGTGAGTGTGTGAGTGTAGTGAGTGTAGTGAGTGTGATGAGTGTAGTGAGTGTAGTGAGTGTGATGAGTGTGTGAGTGTAGTGAGTGTGAGTGAGTGTGTGAGTGTGTGAGTGTAGTGAGTGTGTGAGTGTAGTGAGTGTAGTGAGTGTGATGAGTGTAGTGAGTGTAGTGAGTGTGATGAGTGTGAGTGAGTGTAGTGAGTGTAGTGAGTGTGATGAGTGTGTGAGTGTAGTGAGTGTAGTGAGTGTAGTGAGTGTAGTGAGTGTGATGAGTGTAGTGAGTGTGATGAGTGTAGTGAGTGTAGTGAGTGTAGTGAGTGTGATGAGTGTGTGAGTGTGTGAGTGTAGTGAGTGTGATGAGTGTGTGAGTGTAGTGAGTGTAGTGAGTGTAGTGAGTGTGATGAGTGTAGTGAGTGTGTGAGTGTGTGAGTGTGATGAGTGTAGTGAGTGTAGTGAGTGTGTGAGTGTAGTGAGTGTAGTGAGTGTGATGAGTGTAGTGAGTGTGAGTGAGTGTGTGAGTGTAGTGAGTGTGATGAGTGTAGTGTGTGAGTGTGTGAGTGTAGTGAGTGTGATGAGTGTAGTGAGTGTAGTGAGTGTGATGAGTGTAGTGAGTGTAGTGAGTGTGATGAGTGTAGTGAGTGTAGTGAGTGTGTGAGTGTGTGAGTGTGATGAGTGTAGTGAGTGTGTGAGTGTGTGAGTGTGTGAGTGTAGTGAGTGTGATGAGTGTAGTGAGTGTAGTGAGTGTGTGAGTGTAGTGAGTGTAGTGAGTGTAGTGAGTGTGTGAGTGTAGTGAGTGTAGTGAGTGTGTGAGTGTAGTGAGTGTAGTGAGTGTGTGAGTGTAGTGAGTGTGATGAGTGTGTGAGTGTGATGAGTGTAGTGAGTGTGTGAGTGTAGTGAGTGTAGTGAGTGTGATGAGTGTAGTGAGTGTAGTGAGTGTAGTGAGTGTGTGAGTGTGAGTGTGTGAGTGTAGTGAGTGTGAGTGAGTGTGAGTGAGTGAGTGTGTGAGTGTAGTGAGTGTAGTGAGTGTGTGAGTGTGTGAGTGTAGTGAGTGTGTGAGTGTGAGTGAGTGTAGTGAGTGTAGTGAGTGTGAGTGTGTGAGTGTAGTGAGTGTAGTGAGTGTAGTGAGTGTGATGAGTGTGTGAGTGTAGTGAGTGTGTGAGTGTAGTGAGTGTAGTGAGTGTGATGAGTGTAGTGAGTGTAGTGTGTGAGTGTGTGAGTGTAGTGAGTGTGATGAGTGTGAGTGAGTGTGTGAGTGTGTGAGTGTGAGTGAGTGTGAGTGAGTGTGTGAGTGTAGTGAGTGTAGTGAGTGTGTGAGTGTGAGTGAGTGTAGTGAGTGTAGTGAGTGTGTGAGTGTAGTGAGTGTGAGTGAGTGTAGTGAGTGTAGTGAGTGTGATGAGTGTGAGTGAGTGTAGTGAGTGTAGTGAGTGTGTGAGTGTAGTGAGTGTGTGAGTGTAGTGAGTGTAGTGAGTGTGATGAGTGTAGTGAGTGTGTGAGTGTAGTGAGTGTGAGTGAGTGTAGTGAGTGTGAGTGAGTGTAGTGAGTGTGTGAGTGTAGTGAGTGTGTGAGTGTGATGAGTGTGTGAGTGTAGTGAGTGTAGTGAGTGTGATGAGTGTAGTGAGTGTGTAGTGAGTGTGAGTGAGTGTGATGAGTGTGAGTGAGTGTGTGAGTGTAGTGAGTGTGATGAGTGTAGTGAGTGTAGTGAGTGTAGTGAGTGTGAGTGAGTGTAGTGAGTGTAGTGAGTGTAGTGAGTGTGAGTGAGTGTGTGAGTGTAGTGAGTGTGATGAGTGTAGTGAGTGTAGTGAGTGTGATGAGTGTAGTGAGTGTGATGAGTGTAGTGAGTGTGTGAGTGAGTGTAGTGAGTGTGATGAGTGTAGTGAGTGTAGTGAGTGTAGTGAGTGTGTGAGTGTAGTGAGTGTGATGAGTGTGTGAGTGTAGTGAGTGTAGTGAGTGTAGTGAGTGTGTGAGTGTAGTGAGTGTGATGAGTGTAGTGAGTGTGATGAGTGTAGTGAGTGTAGTGAGTGTAGTGAGTGTGTGAGTGTAGTGAGTGTAGTGAGTGTGATGAGTGTGTGAGTGTAGTGAGTGTGATGAGTGTAGTGAGTGTAGTGAGTGTAGTGAGTGTGAGTGAGTGTGTGAGTGTAGTGAGTGTGATGAGTGTGTGAGTGTAGTGAGTGTGAGTGAGTGTGAGTGAGTGTGTGAGTGTAGTGAGTGTAGTGAGTGTAGTGAGTGTAGTGAGTGTGATGAGTGTAGTGAGTGTGTGAGTGTGATGAGTGTAGTGAGTGTGATGAGTGTGTGAGTGTAGTGAGTGTGATGAGTGTAGTGAGTGTGATGAGTGTAGTGAGTGTGATGAGTGTAGTGAGTGTAGTGAGTGTGTGAGTGTGTGAGTGTGTGAGTGTAGTGAGTGTAGTGAGTGTGATGAGTGTGTGAGTGTGTGAGTGTAGTGAGTGTGAGTGAGTGTAGTGAGTGTGATGAGTGTAGTGAGTGTGTGAGTGTAGTGAGTGTGATGAGTGTAGTGAGTGTAGTGAGTGTGATGAGTGTAGTGAGTGTGTGAGTGTAGTGAGTGTGATGAGTGTAGTGAGTGTGATGAGTGTAGTGAGTGTGAGTGAGTGTAGTGAGTGTAGTGAGTGTAGTGAGTGTGTGAGTGTAGTGAGTGTAGTGAGTGTAGTGAGTGTGATGAGTGTAGTGAGTGTAGTGAGTGTGATGAGTGTAGTGAGTGTGATGAGTGTAGTGAGTGTGTGAGTGTGAGTGAGTGTGTGAGTGTGAGTGAGTGTAGTGAGTGTGATGAGTGTGAGTGAGTGTAGTGAGTGTAGTGAGTGTAGTGAGTGTGAGTGAGTGTAGTGAGTGTGATGAGTGTAGTGAGTGTAGTGAGTGTGATGAGTGTAGTGAGTGTGTGAGTGTAGTGAGTGTGATGAGTGTAGTGAGTGTAGTGAGTGTAGTGAGTGTGTGAGTGTGAGTGAGTGTAGTGAGTGTGATGAGTGTAGTGAGTGTGATGAGTGTAGTGAGTGTAGTGAGTGTAGTGAGTGTGATGAGTGTGTGAGTGTGATGAGTGTGTGAGTGTAGTGAGTGTGATGAGTGTAGTGAGTGTGTGAGTGTAGTGAGTGTAGTGAGTGTGATGAGTGTGATGAGTGTAGTGAGTGTGATGAGTGTAGTGAGTGTAGTGAGTGTGTGAGTGTAGTGAGTGTGTGAGTGAGTGTGAGTGAGTGTGAGTGAGTGTAGTGAGTGTGATGAGTGTAGTGAGTGTAGTGAGTGTGAGTGTGTGAGTGTAGTGAGTGTAGTGAGTGTGATGAGTGTAGTGAGTGTAGTGAGTGTAGTGAGTGTGTGAGTGTAGTGAGTGTGTGAGTGTGATGAGTGTAGTGAGTGTGATGAGTGTAGTGAGTGTAGTGAGTGTAGTGAGTGTGATGAGTGTAGTGAGTGTGATGAGTGTGTGAGTGTAGTGAGTGTGATGAGTGTAGAGTGTGTGAGTGTAGTGAGTGTGTGAGTGTGATGAGTGTAGTGAGTGTGTGAGTGTAGTGAGTGTGATGAGTGTAGTGAGTGTAGTGAGTGTGATGAGTGTAGTGAGTGTGTGAGTGTGAGTGTGTGAGTGTAGTGAGTGTAGTGAGTGTGATGAGTGTGTGAGTGTGAGTGAGTGTAGTGAGTGTGATGAGTGTGTGAGTGTAGTGAGTGTGATGAGTGTGATGAGTGTAGTGAGTGTGATGAGTGTAGTGAGTGTAGTGAGTGTGATGAGTGTGATGAGTGTAGTGAGTGTGATGAGTGTAGTGAGTGTAGTGAGTGTGATGAGTGTAGTGAGTGTGATGAGTGTAGTGAGTGTGATGAGTGTAGTGAGTGTAGTGAGTGTGATGAGTGTAGTGAGTGTAGTGAGTGTAGTGAGTGTGATGAGTGTAGTGAGTGTGTGAGTGTAGTGAGTGTAGTGAGTGTGAGTGAGTGTAGTGAGTGTGTGAGTGTAGTGAGTGTAGTGAGTGTGATGAGTGTAGTGAGTGTGATGAGTGTAGTGAGTGTAGTGAGTGTGATGAGTGTGTGAGTGTAGTGAGTGTGATGAGTGTAGTGAGTGTGATGAGTGTAGTGAGTGTAGTGAGTGTGATGAGTGTGATGAGTGTAGTGAGTGTGTGAGTGTAGTGAGTGTGATGAGTGTAGTGAGTGTGATGAGTGTGTGAGTGTAGTGAGTGTAGTGAGTGTGATGAGTGTAGTGAGTGTAGTGAGTGTGATGAGTGTAGTGAGTGTAGTGAGTGTGATGAGTGTAGTGAGTGTGATGAGTGTAGTGAGTGTGATGAGTGTAGTGAGTGTGATGAGTGTGATGAGTGTAGTGAGTGTGTGAGTGTAGTGAGTGTGATGAGTGTAGTGAGTGTAGTGAGTGTGTGAGTGTGATGAGTGTAGTGAGTGTAGTGAGTGTGAGTGAGTGTGTGAGTGTGATGAGTGTGATGAGTGTAGTGAGTGTGTGAGTGTGATGAGTGTAGTGAGTGTGATGAGTGTAGTGAGTGTGATGAGTGTAGTGAGTGTAGTGAGTGTAGTGAGTGTAGTGAGTGTGATGAGTGTAGTGAGTGTGATGAGTGTAGTGAGTGTAGTGAGTGTAGTGAGTGTAGTGAGTGTAGTGAGTGTAGTGAGTGTGTGAGTGTAGTGAGTGTAGTGAGTGTGATGAGTGTAGTGAGTGTGATGAGTGTAGTGAGTGTAGTGAGTGTGTGAGTGTAGTGAGTGTAGTGAGTGTGTGAGTGTAGTGAGTGTAGTGAGTGTAGTGAGTGTGTGAGTGTAGTGAGTGTGTGAGTGTAGTGAGTGTAGTGAGTGTGAGTGAGTGTGATGAGTGTAGTGAGTGTGTGAGTGTAGTGAGTGTAGTGAGTGTGATGAGTGTAGTGAGTGTAGTGAGTGTAGTGAGTGTGATGAGTGTAGTGAGTGTGATGAGTGTAGTGAGTGTGTGAGTGTAGTGAGTGTGTGAGTGTAGTGAGTGTGATGAGTGTAGTGAGTGTGTGAGTGTAGTGAGTGTAGTGAGTGTGATGAGTGTAGTGAGTGTGATGAGTGTAGTGAGTGTAGTGAGTGTGAGTGTAGTGAGTGTGTGAGTGTAGTGAGTGTAGTGAGTGTGATGAGTGTGTGAGTGTAGTGAGTGTGATGAGTGTAGTGAGTGTAGTGAGTGTAGTGAGTGTGATGAGTGTAGTGAGTGTAGTGAGTGTAGTGAGTGTGTGAGTGTAGTGAGTGTGATGAGTGTAGTGAGTGTGATGAGTGTGTGAGTGTAGTGAGTGTAGTGAGTGTAGTGAGTGTAGTGAGTGTAGTGAGTGTGATGAGTGTAGTGAGTGTAGTGAGTGTAGTGAGTGAGTGTAGTGAGTGTGATGAGTGTAGTGAGTGTAGTGAGTGTAGTGAGTGTGATGAGTGTAGTGAGTGTGTGAGTGTAGTGAGTGTAGTGAGTGTGATGAGTGTAGTGAGTGTAGTGAGTGTAGTGAGTGTAGTGAGTGTGTGAGTGTGAGTGTAGTGAGTGTAGTGAGTGTGTGAGTGTAGTGAGTGTGATGAGTGTAGTGAGTGTGATGAGTGTAGTGAGTGTAGTGAGTGTGATGAGTGTAGTGAGTGTAGTGAGTGTAGTGAGTGTAGTGAGTGTGATGAGTGTAGTGAGTGTGTGAGTGTAGTGAGTGTGATGAGTGTAGTGAGTGTAGTGAGTGTAGTGAGTGTGATGAGTGTAGTGAGTGTAGTGAGTGTGTGAGTGTAGTGAGTGTAGTGAGTGTGAGTGAGTGTAGTGAGTGTGATGAGTGTAGTGAGTGTGTGAGTGTAGTGAGTGTGATGAGTGTAGTGAGTGTAGTGAGTGTAGTGAGTGTAGTGAGTGTGATGAGTGTGTGAGTGTGTGAGTGTAGTGAGTGTGTGAGTGTGATGAGTGTGTGAGTGTAGTGAGTGTAGTGAGTGTAGTGAGTGTGATGAGTGTAGTGAGTGTGATGAGTGTGTGAGTGTAGTGAGTGTGTGAGTGTGATGAGTGTAGTGAGTGTAGTGAGTGTGATGAGTGTAGTGAGTGTGATGAGTGTGAGTGAGTGTGATGAGTGTGTGAGTGTGTGAGTGTAGTGAGTGTAGTGAGTGTGATGAGTGTAGTGAGTGTAGTGAGTGTAGTGAGTGTGATGAGTGTGATGAGTGTAGTGAGTGTAGTGAGTGTGATGAGTGTGATGAGTGTAGTGAGTGTGATGAGTGTAGTGAGTGTAGTGAGTGTGATGAGTGTAGTGAGTGTGATGAGTGTAGTGAGTGTAGTGAGTGTAGTGAGTGTGATGAGTGTAGTGAGTGTAGTGAGTGTGTGAGTGTGTGAGTGTAGTGAGTGTAGTGAGTGTGATGAGTGTAGTGAGTGTGATGAGTGTAGTGAGTGTGTGAGTGTGATGAGTGTAGTGAGTGTGATGAGTGTAGTGAGTGTAGTGAGTGTGATGAGTGTAGTGAGTGTAGTGAGTGTGTGAGTGTAGTGAGTGTGATGAGTGTAGTGAGTGTGATGAGTGTGAGTGAGTGTGATGAGTGTGAGTGAGTGTAGTGAGTGTAGTGAGTGTGATGAGTGTGATGAGTGTGATGAGTGTAGTGAGTGTAGTGAGTGTGATGAGTGTGATGAGTGTAGTGAGTGTGATGAGTGTAGTGAGTGTAGTGAGTGTAGTGAGTGTAGTGAGTGTAGTGAGTGTGATGAGTGTAGTGAGTGTGATGAGTGTAGTGAGTGTAGTGAGTGTGTGAGTGTAGTGAGTGTAGTGAGTGTAGTGAGTGTGATGAGTGTAGTGAGTGTAGTGAGTGTGATGAGTGTGTGAGTGTGAGTGTGTGAGTGTAGTGAGTGTGATGAGTGTAGTGAGTGTGATGAGTGTGTGAGTGTAGTGAGTGTGATGAGTGTAGTGTGAGTGTGTGAGTGTAGTGAGTGTGTGAGTGTAGTGAGTGTAGTGAGTGTGTGAGTGTGATGAGTGTAGTGAGTGTGATGAGTGTAGTGAGTGTAGTGAGTGTGATGAGTGTAGTGAGTGTGATGAGTGTGTGAGTGTAGTGAGTGTGATGAGTGTAGTGAGTGTGATGAGTGTAGTGAGTGTAGTGAGTGTGATGAGTGTAGTGAGTGTAGTGAGTGTAGTGAGTGTGTGAGTGTAGTGAGTGTAGTGAGTGTAGTGAGTGTGATGAGTGTAGTGAGTGTAGTGAGTGTAGTGAGTGTGTGAGTGTAGTGAGTGTAGTGAGTGTGTGATGAGTGTAGTGAGTGTGTGAGTGTGAGTGTAGTGAGTGTAGTGAGTGTAGTGAGTGTGTGAGTGTAGTGAGTGTAGTGAGTGTGTGAGTGTGTGAGTGTGATGAGTGTAGTGAGTGTAGTGAGTGTGATGAGTGTAGTGAGTGTGATGAGTGTAGTGAGTGTAGTGAGTGTGATGAGTGTAGTGAGTGTGATGAGTGTAGTGAGTGTAGTGAGTGTAGTGAGTGTGATGAGTGTAGTGAGTGTAGTGAGTGTAGTGAGTGTAGTGAGTGTGATGAGTGTGTGAGTGTAGTGAGTGTGATGAGTGTAGTGAGTGTAGTGAGTGTAGTGAGTGTAGTGAGTGTAGTGAGTGTAGTGAGTGTGATGAGTGTAGTGAGTGTGAGTGAGTGTAGTGAGTGTAGTGAGTGTAGTGAGTGTAGTGAGTGTGATGAGTGTAGTGAGTGTGATGAGTGTAGTGAGTGTAGTGAGTGTGATGAGTGTAGTGAGTGTAGTGAGTGTAGTGAGTGTGATGAGTGTAGTGAGTGTGATGAGTGTAGTGAGTGTAGTGAGTGTAGTGAGTGTAGTGAGTGTGATGAGTGTAGTGAGTGTGTGAGTGTAGTGAGTGTAGTGAGTGTGATGAGTGTAGTGAGTGTGATGAGTGTAGTGAGTGTGAGTGAGTGTGAGTGAGTGTAGTGAGTGTGATGAGTGTGTGAGTGTAGTGAGTGTGATGAGTGTAGTGAGTGTGATGAGTGTAGTGAGTGTGATGAGTGTAGTGAGTGTAGTGAGTGTGATGAGTGTAGTGAGTGTAGTGAGTGTGTGAGTGTAGTGAGTGTAGTGAGTGTAGTGAGTGTAGTGAGTGTGATGAGTGTAGTGAGTGTGTGAGTGTGATGAGTGTAGTGAGTGTGTGAGTGTAGTGAGTGTGATGAGTGTAGTGAGTGTAGTGAGTGTAGTGAGTGTGATGAGTGTAGTGAGTGTAGTGAGTGTAGTGAGTGTGATGAGTGTGTGAGTGTGATGAGTGTAGTGAGTGTGTGAGTGTGAGTGTAGTGAGTGTGATGAGTGTGAGTGAGTGTGTGAGTGTGTGAGTGTAGTGAGTGTGTGAGTGTAGTGAGTGTGATGAGTGTAGTGAGTGTAGTGAGTGTGTGAGTGTAGTGAGTGTGATGAGTGTAGTGAGTGTAGTGAGTGTGATGAGTGTAGTGAGTGTGTGAGTGTGTGAGTGTAGTGAGTGTGAGTGAGTGTAGTGAGTGTAGTGAGTGTGTGAGTGTAGTGAGTGTGTGAGTGTAGTGAGTGTGATGAGTGTAGTGAGTGTAGTGAGTGTGATGAGTGTAGTGAGTGTAGTGAGTGTGATGAGTGTAGTGAGTGTAGTGAGTGTAGTGAGTGTGATGAGTGTAGTGAGTGTAGTGAGTGTAGTGAGTGTGATGAGTGTAGTGAGTGTGATGAGTGTGTGAGTGTAGTGAGTGTAGTGAGTGTAGTGAGTGTGATGAGTGTAGTGAGTGTAGTGAGTGTAGTGAGTGTGATGAGTGTAGTGAGTGTAGTGAGTGTGATGAGTGTAGTGAGTGTGATGAGTGTAGTGAGTGTGTGAGTGTAGTGAGTGTAGTGAGTGTGATGAGTGTGATGAGTGTGTGAGTGTGATGAGTGTAGTGAGTGTGTGAGTGTAGTGAGTGTAGTGAGTGTAGTGAGTGTGATGAGTGTAGTGAGTGTGATGAGTGTAGTGAGTGTAGTGAGTGTAGTGAGTGTGATGAGTGTAGTGAGTGTAGTGAGTGTAGTGAGTGTGTGAGTGTGATGAGTGTAGTGAGTGTGATGAGTGTAGTGAGTGTAGTGAGTGTAGTGAGTGTAGTGAGTGTGATGAGTGTAGTGAGTGTGATGAGTGTAGTGAGTGTAGTGAGTGTGATGAGTGTAGTGAGTGTAGTGAGTGTAGTGAGTGTAGTGAGTGTGTGAGTGTGTGAGTGTAGTGAGTGTGATGAGTGTGATGAGTGTGTGAGTGTAGTGAGTGTAGTGAGTGTAGTGAGTGTAGTGAGTGTAGTGAGTGTGATGAGTGTAGTGAGTGTGATGAGTGTAGTGAGTGTAGTGAGTGTAGTGAGTGTAGTGAGTGTGATGAGTGTAGTGAGTGTGTGAGTGTAGTGAGTGTAGTGAGTGTAGTGAGTGTAGTGAGTGTGATGAGTGTGTGAGTGTAGTGAGTGTAGTGAGTGTAGTGAGTGTGTGAGTGTAGTGAGTGTGATGAGTGTAGTGAGTGTGATGAGTGTAGTGAGTGTGATGAGTGTAGTGAGTGTAGTGAGTGTGAGTGAGTGTGATGAGTGTAGTGAGTGTAGTGAGTGTAGTGAGTGTAGTGAGTGTGATGAGTGTGATGAGTGTAGTGAGTGTAGTGAGTGTAGTGAGTGTGATGAGTGTGTGAGTGTGATGAGTGTAGTGAGTGTGATGAGTGTGTGAGTGTAGTGAGTGTGATGAGTGTAGTGAGTGTAGTGAGTGTGATGAGTGTGTGAGTGTGATGAGTGTGTGAGTGTGTGAGTGTAGTGAGTGTAGTGAGTGTGATGAGTGTAGTGAGTGTGATGAGTGTGAGTGAGTGTGTGAGTGTAGTGAGTGTGATGAGTGTAGTGAGTGTGATGAGTGTAGTGAGTGTAGTGAGTGTAGTGAGTGTAGTGAGTGTGAGTGTGAGTGAGTGTAGTGAGTGTAGTGAGTGTGATGAGTGTGTGAGTGTGAGTGAGTGTGTGAGTGTAGTGAGTGTAGTGAGTGTAGTGAGTGTAGTGAGTGTAGTGAGTGTGTGAGTGTAGTGAGTGTGATGAGTGTAGTGAGTGTAGTGAGTGTGATGAGTGTAGTGAGTGTAGTGAGTGTAGTGAGTGTGTGAGTGTGTGAGTGTAGTGAGTGTGTGAGTGTAGTGAGTGTGATGAGTGTAGTGAGTGTGATGAGTGTAGTGAGTGTAGTGAGTGTAGTGAGTGTGATGAGTGTGTGAGTGTGATGAGTGTGATGAGTGTAGTGAGTGTAGTGAGTGTAGTGAGTGTGATGAGTGTGTGAGTGTGATGAGTGTGTGAGTGTGATGAGTGTGTGAGTGTAGTGAGTGTAGTGAGTGTGATGAGTGTGTGAGTGTAGTGAGTGTAGTGAGTGTAGTGAGTGTGATGAGTGTAGTGAGTGTAGTGAGTGTGATGAGTGTAGTGAGTGTGATGAGTGTAGTGAGTGTGATGAGTGTAGTGAGTGTAGTGAGTGTAGTGAGTGTGATGAGTGTGATGAGTGTGTGAGTGTAGTGAGTGTAGTGAGTGTAGTGAGTGTGATGAGTGTGTGAGTGTGTGAGTGTAGTGAGTGTAGTGAGTGTGATGAGTGTAGTGAGTGTGATGAGTGTAGTGAGTGTGATGAGTGTGTGAGTGTAGTGAGTGTAGTGAGTGTAGTGAGTGTGATGAGTGTGTGAGTGTGATGAGTGTAGTGAGTGTAGTGAGTGTGATGAGTGTGATGAGTGTAGTGAGTGTGTGAGTGTAGTGAGTGTGATGAGTGTGATGAGTGTAGTGAGTGTAGTGAGTGTGATGAGTGTAGTGAGTGTGATGAGTGTAGTGAGTGTAGTGAGTGTGATGAGTGTGATGAGTGTGTGAGTGTAGTGAGTGTAGTGAGTGTGATGAGTGTGATGAGTGTGATGAGTGTAGTGAGTGTAGTGAGTGTGATGAGTGTGAGTGAGTGTGATGAGTGTAGTGAGTGTGATGAGTGTAGTGAGTGTAGTGAGTGTGTGAGTGTGATGAGTGTGATGAGTGTGTGAGTGTAGTGAGTGTAGTGAGTGTGATGAGTGTGTGAGTGTGATGAGTGTAGTGAGTGTGATGAGTGTGATGAGTGTGTGAGTGTAGTGAGTGTGAGTGAGTGTAGTGAGTGTGATGAGTGTAGTGAGTGTGATGAGTGTAGTGAGTGTAGTGAGTGTGATGAGTGTAGTGAGTGTGATGAGTGTGTGAGTGTAGTGAGTGTGATGAGTGTGTGAGTGTAGTGAGTGTAGTGAGTGTGTGAGTGTAGTGAGTGTGTGAGTGTGATGAGTGTGTGAGTGTAGTGAGTGTAGTGAGTGTGATGAGTGTGTGAGTGTAGTGAGTGTAGTGAGTGTAGTGAGTGTGATGAGTGTGATGAGTGTGATGAGTGTAGTGAGTGTAGTGAGTGTAGTGAGTGTGATGAGTGTAGTGAGTGTAGTGAGTGTGTGAGTGTAGTGAGTGTGATGAGTGTAGTGAGTGTAGTGAGTGTAGTGAGTGTAGTGAGTGTAGTGAGTGTAGTGAGTGTAGTGAGTGTAGTGAGTGTGATGAGTGTAGTGAGTGTGAGTGAGTGTGATGAGTGTGAGTGAGTGTAGTGAGTGTAGTGAGTGTGATGAGTGTAGTGAGTGTGATGAGTGTAGTGAGTGTAGTGAGTGTAGTGAGTGTGATGAGTGTGTGAGTGTAGTGAGTGTAGTGAGTGTAGTGAGTGTGATGAGTGTGTGAGTGTGTGAGTGTGATGAGTGTAGTGAGTGTGATGAGTGTGATGAGTGTGAGTGAGTGTGATGAGTGTAGTGAGTGTGATGAGTGTAGTGAGTGTAGTGAGTGTAGTGAGTGTGATGAGTGTGTGAGTGTGATGAGTGTAGTGAGTGTAGTGAGTGTGATGAGTGTAGTGAGTGTGATGAGTGTAGTGAGTGTAGTGAGTGTGTGAGTGTGTGAGTGTGATGAGTGTGTGAGTGTGATGAGTGTAGTGAGTGTGATGAGTGTGTGAGTGTGATGAGTGTAGTGAGTGTGATGAGTGTGTGAGTGTGTGAGTGTAGTGAGTGTAGTGAGTGTGATGAGTGTAGTGAGTGTGATGAGTGTAGTGAGTGTAGTGAGTGTGATGAGTGTGTGAGTGTGATGAGTGTAGTGAGTGTAGTGAGTGTGAGTGAGTGTAGTGAGTGTGATGAGTGTGATGAGTGTGTGAGTGTGTGAGTGTGTGAGTGTAGTGAGTGTGATGAGTGTAGTGAGTGTGATGAGTGTAGTGAGTGTAGTGAGTGTAGTGAGTGTGTGAGTGTAGTGAGTGTGTGAGTGTGAGTGTAGTGAGTGTAGTGAGTGTAGTGAGTGTGATGAGTGTGTGAGTGTAGTGAGTGTAGTGAGTGTAGTGAGTGTAGTGAGTGTGATGAGTGTAGTGAGTGTAGTGAGTGTAGTGAGTGTGATGAGTGTAGTGAGTGTGATGAGTGTAGTGAGTGTGATGAGTGTAGTGAGTGTGATGAGTGTAGTGAGTGTAGTGAGTGTGATGAGTGTAGTGAGTGTAGTGAGTGTGATGAGTGTGTGAGTGTAGTGAGTGTGATGAGTGTAGTGAGTGTGATGAGTGTAGTGAGTGTAGTGAGTGTAGTGAGTGTGATGAGTGTAGTGAGTGTAGTGAGTGTAGTGAGTGTAGTGAGTGTGAGTGAGTGTGATGAGTGTAGTGAGTGTGATGAGTGTAGTGAGTGTGATGAGTGTAGTGAGTGTGTGAGTGTAGTGAGTGTGAGTGAGTGTAGTGAGTGTGTGAGTGTGAGTGTGATGAGTGTAGTGAGTGTAGTGAGTGTGAGTGAGTGTGTGAGTGTGAGTGTGTGAGTGTAGTGAGTGTGTGAGTGTAGTGAGTGTGATGAGTGTAGTGAGTGTAGTGAGTGTAGTGAGTGTGTGAGTGTAGTGAGTGTGATGAGTGTGAGTGAGTGTGTGAGTGTGAGTGAGTGTAGTGAGTGTAGTGAGTGTGTGAGTGTGATGAGTGTAGTGAGTGTGATGAGTGTAGTGAGTGTGATGAGTGTAGTGAGTGTGATGAGTGTAGTGAGTGTAGTGAGTGTGATGAGTGTGTGAGTGTGAGTGAGTGTAGTGAGTGTAGTGAGTGTGATGAGTGTAGTGAGTGTAGTGAGTGTAGTGAGTGTGTGAGTGTAGTGAGTGTAGTGAGTGTGATGAGTGTAGTGAGTGTGTGAGTGTGTGAGTGTAGTGAGTGTGATGAGTGTGTGAGTGTGATGAGTGTAGTGAGTGTAGTGAGTGTGATGAGTGTAGTGAGTGTGATGAGTGTGTGAGTGTAGTGAGTGTAGTGAGTGTGATGAGTGTGTGAGTGTGTGAGTGTAGTGAGTGTAGTGAGTGTGTGAGTGTAGTGAGTGTGTGAGTGTAGTGAGTGTGATGAGTGTGTGAGTGTGATGAGTGTAGTGAGTGTGATGAGTGTAGTGAGTGTGATGAGTGTAGTGAGTGTAGTGAGTGTGATGAGTGTGTGAGTGTGATGAGTGTGTGAGTGTAGTGAGTGTAGTGAGTGTGATGAGTGTGATGAGTGTAGTGAGTGTGATGAGTGTAGTGAGTGTGTGAGTGTAGTGAGTGTAGTGAGTGTGTGAGTGTAGTGAGTGTGAGTGAGTGTAGTGAGTGTGTGAGTGTAGTGAGTGTAGTGAGTGTGATGAGTGTGAGTGAGTGTGTGAGTGTGAGTGAGTGTGATGAGTGTAGTGAGTGTGAGTGAGTGTAGTGAGTGTAGTGAGTGTGATGAGTGTAGTGAGTGTAGTGAGTGTAGTGAGTGTGATGAGTGTAGTGAGTGAGTGTAGTGAGTGTAGTGAGTGTGTGAGTGTAGTGAGTGTGATGAGTGTGTGAGTGTGTGAGTGTAGTGGTGTAGTGAGTGTAGTGAGTGTAGTGAGTGTAGTGAGTGTGTGAGTGTAGTGAGTGTAGTGAGTGTGATGAGTGTAGTGAGTGTAGTGAGTGTGTGAGTGTAGTGAGTGTAGTGAGTGTGTGAGTGTGTGAGTGTAGTGAGTGTGATGAGTGTAGTGAGTGTGTGAGTGTAGTGAGTGTAGTGAGTGTGAGTGAGTGTGAGTGAGTGTGAGTGAGTGTAGTGAGTGTAGTGAGTGTGATGAGTGTGAGTGAGTGTGATGAGTGTAGTGAGTGTAGTGAGTGTAGTGAGTGTGTGAGTGTGATGAGTGTAGTGAGTGTGATGAGTGTGTGAGTGTAGTGAGTGTAGTGAGTGTGATGAGTGTGAGTGAGTGTGATGAGTGTGTGAGTGTGATGAGTGTAGTGAGTGTAGTGAGTGTGTGAGTGTGATGAGTGTGTGAGTGTAGTGAGTGTAGTGAGTGTAGTGAGTGTGTGAGTGTGATGAGTGTAGTGAGTGTGATGAGTGTAGTGAGTGTAGTGAGTGTAGTGAGTGTGATGAGTGTAGTGAGTGTAGTGAGTGTGATGAGTGTAGTGAGTGTAGTGAGTGTAGTGAGTGTAGTGAGTGTGATGAGTGTGTGAGTGTGTGAGTGTGATGAGTGAGTGTAGTGAGTGTAGTGAGTGTGATGAGTGTGTGAGTGTGATGAGTGTAGTGAGTGTAGTGAGTGTAGTG
>CM070476.1:42595899-42645899 GCA_036324585.1 Champsocephalus esox | reverse complement strand
TGCTTGCTTTTGTCTTTGGAAGTCATCACATAACGGCATTGTAATACACGGTTCGGCTGCATTACATATTACACATCTGCCGTAGTTCTCTATTTATAGAGCCCTGCTGAGAAGACCTCTAGACAAACAGGAGAACTGCCGCCAACACTGAATACGTGACGTGGATCATAAATATATCAGCCATTAAATAACATCTTGCATTTCTTTTCACACAATACGTCTCCTTGCAGTATCAACACTAATTCGGCTGACTTTTATATTTGATCCAATCGGTATATTGGTATATTTACACCATAACGGTGCACAGCTGATATAAAGGGACTTGTAGTTTTTAAAGGTATTACTGATTTTCTTTGAATTAAAGAATGTAAATACTAAGTTGAGAGAATAGTCAGGGGTTTTGGGTGATGTGAGACACATCTAGGGAATCAGGATTTCAATAACTGATATGATTATGTTTTATTAACTAGACCACTGTTTTTTTAACCCGCACCGCCTAGTGGTTAAAGCACGTTATTGAATGTTGTTGTTGAATTTAAATATTAAGAGTAGCCTACATACAAAATCGGGGGGAAGTAGAAGGTCAATGATAGAAATATAGAATAGAAAATATCAAGAAGATACTGTAGTGATCTCTACAATAAAACAGTTTAGTGCAGGACGTCCAAACATATTAACAGGAGGATGTGCAAAACAGACCAACTAATTAGGCTTTATTCAAACATTAAAGAATACTTTAAGTTAAGGTCTTCTTTTGAATAAGAAAAAAACGTTGGGGTTATCCACAGATAAATATGAAGTCTGACAAAGTGCTTAATGTCCACTATATTGCATAGTTTATTTTGGCACTTGACAATCACCTTCCCTGAATTTGACTCAGGTGTAACTAAAGTCTGATTTAAGGGTCGTTTATATTTCACATCATTAATCAGAATCTGCAAAGTAACTAAAATACATGTAGTGGAGTAAAAATACCAGGTTAACCTCTGAATTGTAGTGGAGTAGAACAAAGTAGTACATGCTGCTGTAACAAAAACATTTCTCAACTTGGGATCAATAAAGTATATCTTATCTTATCTTAAGATGATTGATGGCTACTGCCATATTTGCAAGTCCAATTCCAGTTTTGGAAAGTCTGCCGTGGTTTCATTCCATTTCAAAGAGCTGTTTGACGCTCGGCGTAACCTTGTCGCACTGCCACTCTAACATCCAATCACAGAGCTTGAGGGGTTTGTAAAGCAAGGCGGATAGCTCGGGATTCTGGGTAGTGTAGTGTCTTCGGAAACTCTGTAGTGTCTAAACAGTTATTCCGAATCGAAGGTTAAAAACACAAAAGCATTGTACACAATTTATTTGAAACCAATCAATATTGTGTAACTAACAAGGGTAAACTGATGTTTTTTAGTGGATGAGTAATGCAGATATCACTGTGTAATCATTTGACAGTGAGGGGAATGCTTCCGGTTTTATTATGAAAACCTCGAGACCGGAAATACTGTTTTCACAACGTGAGGGTTGACGCTAACTTTACATGGAAGCTGCCGCATGTAGAGAGGCGAGGTCCCTCCCCTTCCGGTGGGAATCATGGGACCTTATTTCGGAAAAAGTATGTATTGAAGTCAACGGAGAGAGAAAGATTATCTTTCGATCCCGTTTGAATTGTGCCACGAATTACACATATGATGTTTGTCAATCTTAAATAATAATTTCGATGTCAAATAAGTCACAGTTTGTCATAAAACTGTTGAAATATAAGACTATGAAAAATACGCAACTAGAAAGACTACAACTCCCAGAGTCCCGGTCCCGCGTGCTGGCTCTCAGGGACCGACTCACTCCCCTTGTGTGTGTGCACAGCTCTCAACGTGCCCAGACTTGGAGTGACTTTCACCTCGTTTAATACTTTCCGCCTCATTCTGAGAGAAAGAAGTGAAATGTTTCAACGTGACGGCCGTCTGGGTGTGTGGTGCGAGACGGGAGATGTAGTTCATTGAGCGGTTTCACACAAACAAAGTGTTACTTCACAGTTTGACGACACATTTAAAACAATGTTAAATTGTAAAATTATCTTTTAAATTGAAAAACATCATATGTGTAATTCGTGGTACAATTCAAACGGGATTGAAAGATAATCTTTCTCTCTCCATTGACATACTTTTCAGAAATAAGGTCCCATGGAGGTCCACCGGAAGGGGAGGGACTTCGCCTCTCTATACACGTTCTCCTGACGAGACCTCAAATCATCTTCGTAATATCTATTAAACTATAGATCCTACACATCCACTGGACGTAGATTATAAAAGTACAATATACACTTCTCGCTAGAAATCTAATAAAAAGCATTTTAATGGCCAAACTATCCTACAATTTAGGATTTTCCAGAGAGGGTTATTTGTGAATAAAAGAATCTCCGGAGAGTTTGCAATCAACGGGAGGATGTTGTTTCTTACACGACCACTAGAGGTGCTACACTTTAAAACTATATGGTCGTTTTTTGTCATTCAAAAGTCGAAAATATACAGTAGGCCGTGAAGATAAATAATCTATAAACCTTGACAATAAAACACGACTGAAAGGCTTCAGACAGAATATACAGCAGGATATTATTTACATTAAGAGGGAATGGAATATTACATTAAAAATAAATGTAACATGCACAGTGCTGCTGGATGGTCCTCGATGGAAAAGTGACAGCATTTTAAGAATGAAAAGTGTTATATTCCTGAAAGCTTCTGCATACTGAATTAGTTTGGTGTTTTTATGTCCCTTCTGAATTTCCTCTCAATGTGACGCATAAAGGGAACTGTTCACATATCTCCTTCATGTTGTTTCCCCCCAGGCAGCTTTATATCAAGAGCACAGGACCCTGGGAGTAACCACCCCCTGTTGTTTCAACACTTTTCTCTCTCTCCTCCTGCAGGCGTTTGGTGGATATGTGTCTCTGAAGATGTTGGCGGCGACGGAGAATCTGTTCCAGTGCACGGCGGCCGTCGCTCCCATCACAGACTTCAGGCTCTACAGTGAGTTCAGATCAGAGCGTTAACTCTTTAAACACCAGAGGGGGGAAGTAGTGGAGTACAAATACTTCATCACTGTACTTAAGCAGATTTCTCTGGTATCACTCCACTACTTATTTTTCTGACGACTTTGACTTCTTACATTTCGAACACAAATACCTGTACTTTCTACTTCTTACATGTTGAACCCAAATACCTGTACTTTCTACTTCTTACATGTTGAACCCAAATACCTGTACTCAGTGGCAGTTCTAGACCAATTGGACTGGGGGGGCCACTGGGGGGGCCAGTTATTTTCTGAGGGGGGCACAATAAATGCAGGACGAAAAAGAGAACTAGACAGTATGAAGTAATTGCGCATAAGAAAACAATGCAATACAGTCATTGGTATTTGTTTCAGTACACTTATTTATTTCAGATAGATCTTATAGTTATTACTGTTAGCTTCAGCTTAAGTTATAGTGCAATCATCATCATCATCTTTATTTAAAGAGACTCTTGGTCCATTATTACAAAACATACAACACTCAAATACAAACTAAAAAAAGGCAGCCATACCAATGTTTCCACAGAGGTGACAGCGTAATGACAGTTTTGCAATGTTTGCACTATGTATATAAAAATAAAGGCAATGAACAGTTACATCTCTACTTACACAGACCCGGCGGCAGACATACGTCTCTGGGCGGGCATTTGATGTACCAGGGCGGGCCCACCCCGAAACTTACATTTCCCGGGAAAACTGAATCGTCAACGGGGTGGGGGGGGAGTTAGACGCTGGAGATTCTAATCCTGCAATTTCCCCACAGGTGAAAGAGTTGACATGCTGAAAACCCAGGAGATTTTTTGAAATACTAACATAAAATACACATTCTGGTTCTCTCTTGAGAAGAAAAATAAATACATCTATTACTACACAACATATTTAAAAAAAAATTAATGCCATTTTTCAGTTTTTTGTTACTTTGTTCTGAAAGCTGAACCTGCTGCTCCTCACAGAGAGAGAGGGAGAGGCGTGATTGACTTTACATTGTGGATAAGGGTGGATAGCCCCCATCGTTCTGTGTGTCAAAATGAAAGACAGCACACACATCAATCATCACACCGTGGGCTCTTATTTCATTACGCGTTGATTTCTATCAACACGTAATGTTGTATCGATGTATATAGAGATGTACTACAGCAAAAATATTCTCCGTCGGGACTTCCTGCCACGTCGTTATCTTGATTCTGATTGGCCAGAAGACATTATCAAAGATGTTCTATTGAGAAGATGATCACTACGTGACAAACGTTTTCAAACCGCTTCTAGTCTTCGGTATTTCCAGACGAGTGGCTGCTGAAATCAATCTGACTAACTGCTGTCTGTGCAATTTACTCCGCGCGAGTTGGCGGACTTTATTTAGCTTACTTTAACATCATTTTTCATGGTGGGGCTCAGCCATTTATTGGTATGGCTGTAGCCTACCCAGCCATACCCTGGCGCCGCCACTGAACATAATAATAAAACATTTAAAATGTTGTATTCAGCCCTGATTAAAACAGCGGGCCCAAATCCTGGATGGGCGGGCCCAGATCCTGGATGGGCGGGCCCGGCCCCATGGGGCCCGCCCATGACGCCGGGTCTGACTTTACATAAGGGTGTCTGAACAATCTCACATTACAGCAACAAAATCCTGCTGTTGTTGGCAAGCCGAGTACCAGAAAATATACATTTAAAAAAAAAGTAAAACCTTTTCATTGTTAGGGGGGTCAGAGGTCAGTGTTAGGGGGTACTGGCCCCCCCCTAGAACCGCCCCTGCCTGTACTTTCTACTTCTTACATGTTGAACTCAAATACCTGTACTTTCTACTTCTTACATGTTGAACTCAAATACCTGTACTTTCTACTTCTTACATGTTGAACTCAAATACCTGTACTTTCTACTTCTCTCATTTCCCAAACAGCTGGTTCCTTTAGTCTGAATGTGTGTTGGTGCGTGATCATTATTCTTTAGAGTCACTGCGTGCCTATTGGTTGGAACACGATCCGTGTATCCATCACTTCCTGGTCTTCTCTAAAGGAGAGGGACCAATGGAAACGTTGTCATGTTGCCGTTGGTCACCATGGAAACATTCATTAGCTAACAATGACATTATTGTTCTATTGATATAAAGGGAGGTCAGGTACTCTTTAAAGCAGCTGCTAGCTATGGGGACTTTTTACTGAAGTACACTTCAAAGCCTCTTTACTTTGACTTGAGTAAAGAAGTTTAGTTTATGATGAATTGGAAATGGGGGACCCTGATGTAAACAAGAGGAAAGTCTTTCTCTGGTCTTCATCCCCTTAACAATTGTATTTTTTGAGCTGTACTGTACTGTACCCAATATACAAGCTGTTAATAAACGTTTCAATCAATCAATCAATCAATCAGTCAGTACTTCTACTTTCACCAGAGTATTTTTAAACGCGAGTCTCTGTACGTTCTACTCGAGTAAAGGATGTGTGTACCATCTCTGGTAAACACCCAGGAGGTGGAGGTAGCGAGCGAACAGAGACACAGTTCATGTACTCTTCTCCTGCAGGCGCTGCGTTCTCAGAGAGGTTTCTGGGTCTTCCAGCGAAGGAGGAGCACGCGTACTCGGTGAGGCTGAAAGGGTATTAACCGCAAACTAATGCAGGATGGAAACCACAACTCAACATTTACATTGCAATGGGCATTAGTCTGTGTTTCTGTCGCTAATAAAGCACTCGTTCTGTGCTGTTAAATCTGTCCAGACTGCCTCGTTGCTGGACGAGGTGAACAAGCTGAAGGACGAGAACTTCCTGATCCTTCACGGGACGGCAGACGGTGAGACACTGTTTTCCATGTTGTTCTCACTTAGATGTATTAGTTTTTCTCAAACGTCCAGCAACATACAGCACAACTGTTCTTATACTGCTTTGTTTTGTATCTACACCTTAGGGCTACTAACCTCCCTGAGATTCATGGTGGAGCAAAATGTAAATGTACCTATACAAATACCATTAAAAGCTAAACTGCTGTAACTGTCTGATGTTCAGGGACCCTAGGTTTAGCTGTGACTCACCGTTCAGTCTGCAGCTAGACCACCTAACAATCTGGGACCAGGGCACTAAAGAAAAACACAGAATAGACTCACGACACAACATCATGGTTCTGTCAATGCTGAAATGGGACAGTTTCCTCAACAACAACAAAACACTGGTGCCTTTTTTTGCTCACAGGTTCCCAATGTGCTTCAGCTGTGAGTCAATAAGTGGTTGTAGATATTGTAAGATGGCAACCTGTCTGATTCTTAATGTGTGTGTGTGTGTGTGTGTGTGTGTGTGTGTGTGTGTGTGTGTGTGTGTGTGTGTGTGTGTGTGTGTGTGTGTGTGTGTGTGTGTGTGTGTGTGTGTGTAACCGGTGTCGATTTGCAGTGTCTGCGTTGTGTTTTGTTGTTGATGGATGAGACCCGAGCCAGCATACAGTGGAGGCGATCTCCGTTTATTCACTGACAATATAATAATAATTAATTAATAATTCCTTATATTTATTATAGCGCTTTTCCAGATGCTCAAAGCGCTTTACATATACACATTACACATATTTGTTATACATGCAATGGTCACTGTGGACAATACCCACAGGAGCAAGTTCAGGTGAAGTGTCTTGCCCAAGGACACACCGGCTTTACAGACGCAGCAGCGGCGGGTTTCACCCCTTGATCTGATGATCATTGCACAGCGCACTGCGCCACACCGTTCATCTTCACGCCTCGAGGTCATCGAGGCGCTTTTACAAGTACACATTGGTATTATATATGTACTGTGGACAATACCCACAGGAGCCAATCCGGGTGAAGTGTCTTGCCCAAGGACACAACGGCCTGACGCAGTGGCGGCAGGAGCGGGTTTCGAACTGGAGTTCCCCAGCACTCCCCCTTGATCTGATGATCGGATGCAACAACAAATCCGTCGTTATTCAATAGTTTTTCCCCTCACACCGACTCTTCTCCCCTGAAACATTCACAAAAAGGGAAGAGGAAACATGAGGGACACAATATGAAGGGGAGAAGTTCCCACACAAATAATCTCCTGAGTACAGTGACTAAAATCTGGAGGTTCCGCCCACTGATGCTAGACCTAGTCAGGTATTGAAAGTTTATCAAGAACACAGAATTATTAAATACAAAACACAGAATTTGTATGATTATACTAAATGATTTACCAATAAATATTTAACACTAAACACCACTGCATATTTACAACTGTTACATCTGTGTGTGTGTGTGTGTGTGTGTGTGTGCGTGTGCTCCCGCAGCGAGGGTTCACTTCCAGCACAGCGCGGAGCTCCTGAGTCGGCTGGTGAAGGTGGAGGCGAACTACTCCCTGCAGCTGTACCCGGACGAGGGCCACACCCTGAGGGCCCCGCGCAGCATCCAGCACCTCCAGAGGACGCTGGTGAACTACCTGCACAGCTGCCTGCAGAACAGCTACCTCCTGCAGCCTGAGGAGGAGGAGGAGGAGGAGGAAGAGGAGGAAGATTACTGAGGCGTGAGGAAGGACTATCTCTGGACTGGAGGTCACTTTATGCATCACTTTGGATTATCTCGGGAGCGGGGACCAAACTCATCGCCTCCTGCAGACAGAGAGGGCAGAAGTACACACATCCTTTACTCAAGTAGAAGTACAGATACTCGTGTTTAAAAATACTCTGGTGAAAGTAGAAGTACTGACTAAACTTCTTTACTCAAGTAAAGTAAAGAGGGCTTTGAAATGTACTTAAATGTAGGGTATGTAAGTTTGACAAACCAGCTCGAGTGTGCTAGAATTTGAAAATACACGATCGGAGAAAATCTGCCACTTCCTCACAGAGCCCCTCCTCCAACACACATGAAAGCGCAAAAGACCAATGAGGGCAGAGATCAGTTTGTGCCCCGATGGAAGGCTGACAGGCAGGTAGGCCATCCAGTTACTTTAGCCGGCTCAGATGATTGGTCGAGCTTTTACAGAACTACGGCTTCCACAGATGACATTTATTATGGATTTTTTGTCAAAGCACTTCAGATATTAATTACTATCGGGATGTTGAGAGCATTCCATGGAATAGAACAAAAAGTGTATCTCGAGCCGGTTTCTCAAACTTACCTACCCCACCTTTAAGTAAAAAGTCCCCATAACTAGCAACTGTTTTAAAGAGTACCTGACCTCCCTTTATATCAATAGAACAATAATGTCATTGTTAGCTAATGAATGTTTCCATGGTGACCAACGGCAACATGACAACGTTTCCATTGGTCCCTCTTCTTTAGAGAAGACCAGGAAGTGATGGATACACGGATCGTGTTCCAACCAATAGGCACGCAATGACTCTAAAGAATAATGATCACGCACCAAACACACATTCAGACTAAAGGAACCAGCTGTTTGGGAAATGAGAGAAGTAGAAAGTACAGGTATTTGAGTTCAACATGTGAGAAGTAGAAAGTACAGGTATTTGAGTTCAACATGTGAGAAGTAGAAAGTACAGGTATGTGAGTTCAACATGTGAGAAGTAGAAAGTACAGGTATTTGAGTTCAACATGTGAGAAGTAGAAAGTACAGGTATTTGAGTTCAACATGTGAGAAGTAGAAAGTACAGGTATTTGAGTTCAACATGTAAGAAGTAGAAAGTACAGGTATTTGAGTTCAACATGTGAGAAGTAGAAAGTACAGGTATTTGAGTTCAACATGTGAGAAGTAGAAAGTACAGGTATTTGAGTTCAACATGTAAGAAGTAGAAAGTACAGGTATTTGTGTTCAACATGTAAGAAGTAGAAAGTACAGGTATTTGAGTTCAACATGTAAGAAGTAGAAAGTACAGGTGTTTGAGTTCAACATGTAAGAAGTAGAAAGTACAGGTATTTGAGTTCAACATGCAAGAAGTAGAAAGTACAGGTATTTGAGTTCAACATGTAAGAAGTAGAAAGTACAGGTATTTGAGTTCAACATGCAAGAAGTAGAAAGTACAGGTATTTGAGTTCAACATGTAAGAAGTAGAAAGTACAGGTATTTGTGTTCAACATGTAAGAAGTAGAAAGTACAGGTATTTGAGTTCAACATGTAAGAAGTAGAAAGTACAGGTGTTTGAGTTCAACATGTAAGAAGTAGAAAGTACAGGTATTTGAGTTCAACATGTGAGAAGTAGAAAGTACAGGTATTTGAGTTCAACATGTGAGAAGTAGAAAGTACAGGTATTTGAGTTCAACATGTGAGAAGTAGAAAGTACAGGTATTTGAGTTCAACATGTAAGAAGTAGAAAGTACAGATATTTGAGTTCAACATGAGAGAAGTAGAAAGTACAGGTATTTGAGTTCAACATGTAAGAAGTAGAAAGTACAGGTATTTGAGTTCAACATGTAAGAAGTAGAAAGTACAGGTATTTGAGTTCAACATGTAAGAAGTAGAAAGTACAGGTATTTGGGTTCAACATGTAAGAAGTAGAAAGTACAGGTATTTGAGTTCAACATGTGAGAAGTAGAAAGTACAGGTATTTGAGTTCAACATGTAAGAAGTAGAAAGTACAGGTATTTGAGTTCAACATGTGAGAAGTAGAAAGTACAGGTATTTGAGTTCAACATGTAAGAAGTAGAAAGTACAGGTATTTGAGTTCAACATGTGAGAAGTAGAAAGTACAGGTATTTGAGTTCAACATGTGAGAAGTAGAAAGTACAGGTATTTGGGTTCAACATGTGAGAAGTAGAAAGTACAGGTATTTGAGTTCAACATGTAAGAAGTAGAAAGTACAGGTATTTGAGTTCAACATGTGAGAAGTAGAAAGTACAGGTATTTGAGTTCAACATGTGAGAAGTAGAAAGTACAGGTATTTGAGTTCAACATGTAAGAAGTAGAAAGTACAGGTATTTGAGTTCAACATGTGAGAAGTAGAAAGTACAGGTATTTGTGTTCAACATGTAAGAAGTAGAAAGTACAGGTATTTGGGTTCAAAATGTAAAAAGTCGTCAGAAAAATAAGTAGTGGAGTAAAGTAGTGATACCAGAAACATGTATTTAAGTACAGTAAGGAAGTATTTGTACTCCACTACCTCCCCCCTCTGCCTGCAGACCTGGAGCGTCTCTCTTTACCTTGTTGATGTTGTACTCTGCGTGTCGGGCCGTGGTCCTTTCCACTTCCTGAGGAGGCTTCTGGTTCTGCCAAAGGTTTACATTTTAAAGCATGCATGTGGTAGCGGCTGCATGACGTGGATCAGTTTACATGTTCTGTGTGTCTCAGATCTGAGTCTCACCCATCAGGGGAAAGAGCAAACCATGCCAACAGCCGGGAACACATCGGGAGACCTGAGTACTTTTCTTTTTTCATTTACCCTTAAAATAACATGTGATCTGACCGCAGTGCTCACTCTCCACGATCTTTAAGTTCATATTAATTCTTATATCACATTTCATACACAGGTAAACTTCAGGTGCTTGACAGACAAACAGAACAAATATGAGATGAACAACTAAACATGTTCAAACTTTATTATAAATCAGAGTTATTTGAGGTCTTGTGTTCCCGGCTTACATACAGCTAATCGCAGCGTTATGGATCAGTCCAAATGTGTCTGGGTTTTATTAGCAGTTACTGCATCGTGTGATTAAGAATGAAACTATTTACACCTCAGCTCTGATTCACGACGACTGCAGCAACGTCCTGTCGCTCCGTCTGTATTCCCTGAGATAAATACTGTTTGGTACATTTGGCTTTTTGATCATTTCCTTCCCGCGTGTTGCAGAATGTAATCATATCTTTGGTCAAACTGAATTTATATTTAAGGGGTGGGAAACAGAGTTGAACATTACACTCTGAACCAAACTGGGAAACTGCATGACGTTGGACAGGATTCTCCTTTTTCCAACAATCCTTGACAATAAAGTTCTTGTTTTACAGCAAAGATATAAATGTGTCTGAGTCCTTCACTTATTATTATGGCTGCCATACGAAGTCTATAGGGTCGTTATGATTCTGAAGAAATACATCTAATACATTACACACCTTAACTTTACTTCTGCTCTACTATATATGTTTCTGTTTCTACAGTATTAGTCGATTAATCAATACGTTTACTGACAAAATATATCAACGCATAGTCATCATTTTGAGGTTTGAAGGAAGTTAATACGGTTAATGGATACATTCATATTGTTGGGTTTTGGACAATGTGAAGGAATCAAATTGGTTCTTCTGGTCATTTTCAGAGGTACTTGAGTAAAAGTAGAAGTATTAGATCTTGTACTCAGAATATTAGAAAGTAGAAGTAGCAAAGTATTAGCATCATGATATAGTTAAAGTCCCCAGCTACGGTATGGATCTCTAAAATATTGTATATTGTTAGAAAAAGCTGCATCAAGCCTTTCCTCAGCGAGCACCAAGCGTCTGATGGCGGGTGTAAAGCACCACTGGACTCTGAGCAGTGGAAACGTGTTCTGTGGAGCGACCAATCACGCTTCTCCATCTGTCCTCTGATGGACCAGTCTGGGTTTGGGGAGAACGTTACCTGCCTGACTGCATCGTGCCAGCTGTAGAGTTTGGTGGAGGAGGGGTAATGCTATGGTTGTTTTCTGGGGTTGGCCTCGGTCCCTTAGCTCCAGTGAATAGGATGCTTAATGCTTCATCTTACCAAGTCGTTTTGGAAAATTCTATGCTTCCAACTTTGTGGAAAGAGTTTGAGAGGAAGAAGCTGTCTGTTCCAGCATGACTGAGCCCCACAAAGCAGCTCCATCAAGGCCGGGGTGGATGAGTTCGGTGTGGAAGAACTTGACCTCAACCCACTGAACACCTTTGGGGTGAACTAGAACGGAGAGCCAGCCTCTCGTCCAGCACCAGTGTCTGACCTCACTAATGCTCTTCTGGATGAAAGGGCTTCCCACAGACACACTCCAAGGTCTGTAGAAGGCCTTCCCAGAAGAGTGGAAGCTGTTACAGCTGCAAAGGGGGACCGAGTTCAAATGAAAGCCTAAGAGTTTGGAATGGGATGTCCTGAAAGCTCCTGCAGGTGTGATCAGAATCAGAATCCCTTTATTAGTCCCAAAGGAGAGATGTACATCGTTACAGCAGAAAGAGCCAGAGACAGCTTCATGTTCCCTAAAGCATGCAGACAACAAAGTATTAAAGATAAAACAAGAAATTATCTTTAAAAAAAGTTACATTTTACAAAATACACATCGTGTAACAGTTCTGAGGATTTAACAGCCAGGTATATATTGCAGAGTTTTAACGGCATATATATATATCAGGGTTTCCGTTAGCCGGTAATTACCGGTTTTTAGCTGGTAACATTTATTAAAAACCAGTAAATTCAAAACCTGGCGGTCAACATGTCTGGTAATAATTAGGGAGGCTCCGATCGATCGGCCGCCCGGT
Source organism: Champsocephalus esox (assembly GCA_036324585.1). Lineage (NCBI taxonomy): Eukaryota > Metazoa > Chordata > Actinopteri > Perciformes > Channichthyidae > Champsocephalus > Champsocephalus esox. The sequence goes on along the minus strand of CM070476.1, from coordinate 42,633,498 downwards.
CATTATCGGCCGATATTCACTCTTAATAGTTTGATCGGTGCTCTCTATAAAGGCCGATCAGGAGAGCTGGATCTGATCGATATGGACATAAACGCGAGTGAAGTGTAACCGAACGCGAGAGAGAGATCAGATCAGCTGCTGAGTCTGACCGAGACACCGCAGCTCTGCATGAGCACCTGAAGCCCCGCCCTCTGTTTAGCGAGCTGCAGGAGCTGCATGAGAAACTGACGGGCTGTCAGGAGAGAGAGAGAGAGAGAGAGGGAGGGAGAGAGAGAGAGAGAGAGAGAGAGAGAGAGAGAGAGAGAGAGAGAGAGAGAGGGAGAGAGAGAGAGAGAGAGGGAGAGAGGGAGAGAGAGAGAGAGAGAGAGAGAGAGAGAGGAGAGAGGGAGAGAGAGAGAGAGAGGGAGAGAGAGAGAGGGAGGGATGGAGGGGGAGAGAGAGAGAGAGAGAGAGGGAAAAGAGAGGATAATGTAATGTAATGTAATGTAATAATGATAATGTGAGGACAAAGTTAATGTAAACTTGTGAATAATGTACGTTATCTACTGCAAGTAGTTTGTTTGAATGTAATAATTATGTTGTTTGTTGTTTGTGGAATCATTTATTGAAAAATGAATCTGAATTTTTCGATCTGTTACGATTATAAACTGAAGCAATATAAAAATGAGCCCGTGAACTGAGTTTTAAACTGAAGCATATCTGCTCATAGTCCGGTAATTACCTGCTAACGGAAACTCTGCTACACAACTCTTATTATTATTGAAATATGACCGGTAAGTTTCAAATTAGTCCGGTAAAATAAATTCTGCCCGGACATTTGACCGGCGAGAAAAAATCCTAGCGGAAACCCTGATATATATATATATATATATATATATGTATAGCACATAGTTGGTATTTAACAACAAGGGGTGTTATAGTCTGTGTTGTTGTGTGGGGGGTCTACTAGGGGTCGTGGTGGTTATATAGTCTGACCGCTGCAGGAAGGAAGGACCTGCGGTATCTCTAAGGTGCAGGTGGTCCAATACATTTGTCTATATTGTGCATAATTGAGAATCATCTGCATAACAATGAAAATGTCCCGAGTGATTCCTTATCGCCTAAAGGAAGCGTATATGATGTGAACACAAGAGGTCCGAGCTCTGAGCCCTTATGCTTTGCTGCGGCAACACTGGCTGGATTCAATCAAACAGAACTCTAAACACATTTTCAGCTCTGCACACAATCTGCAATTCCACTCTGCACTTTCTAAAACCCTGCACACGGTTCTCTGAGTAACACACAGAGATCTGACATATCCACCTGGCAGCCATTTTCAAAACACTGCCATTAAACATGCTACACATATGAGCCAATGAACAGATACACATGCCAGCTGACCGTTACCGCCTGGCTGCTTCACTGCTGACTCATCAATCAGGATATAAGGACAAACAACAACATCCTGTTTATGAAATACACAAGAAAAGAAAGAAGACTGAAGTCGTTGATTCATGAGAAAAGCACTCTGATAGAAAGTCAGAAACATTTGATTAAAAGAAATGTAAATAAAATGTCCAAAGAAAGCATTCAGAGTAATTCTTATTACAGTTTTATAATTGTGTTATATATTTCACAAATGACCTGCTTTGACTGCAGCTTGAGAAACTTCTGGATTCAGTCTGAAAGCATCCTTTTTTAACTTTAAACATGGTCTTTAATAATGTTGTAGTTTAGTTGAACTCTGAGAGGTCGACTGGCTGGACTCCTCACTGGGACTCTGGTTCTGGACCAGCTTGCAGGGTCCAGGAGTTCTTGGAGAGAAGGAGCGCTTCCTGCCGCAGGACTCGGGGGATGGGAGCTCCTGAACATGGAGAAACGGCTTCAGTTATCATGCTCCAAATATCTGGAACAAAGTCCCAGAAAGAATGCGTCTGCAGCTCAGAGAGTCCTGCTGGGAACCCACACATGTTGAGGAGCCCACAGTGTGATGATAGACATGTACAGTACGGGTCCCCAGCACATAGAAGCTGCCGGAGGCTGACCTGCATATGTTGGGAGAGCTTTACAGACCAGGAGAGGAACTAAGTACATTTACTCAAGTACTGTACTTCAGTACAATGTTGAGGTACTTGTACTTTACCTGAGTATTTCAATTGTATGCTACTTTGCACTTCTACTCCACTACAGTTCAGAGGTAAATGGTGTACTTTTCACTCCACTACATGTATGTAATACCTTTAGTTACTTCACAGATCTGGATGAATGATGTGAAATATAATCAAGTGTTGAATCAGACTTTAGTTCCACCTGGAGTAAATCCACCAGCTACCCTGCAGTCTACAAAGTACTTCAGACTAGCTGCACCTCCACCAGCTTTGAGAACACTTTAAAGGTGACCTATCATGTTATATTTGAACAATATATTTTCAAAATAACAAACAGATCCTGCATTTTAGCCATGCCTCATTTCGCTCTAGAGAGTGGCGAAGTCACACCCATCTACTTCCGGTCCATGGAACCTTATTTCGGAAAATTATGTATCAAAGTCAATGGAGAGAGAAAGATTATCTTTCGATCCCGTTTGAACTGTGCCACGAATTACACATATGATGTTTGTCAATCTTAAAAAATAATTTCCGTGTCAAAAAGGTCACAGTTTGTCGTAAAACTGTTGAAATATAAGACTGAAAAATACGCAACTAGAAAGACTACAAATCCCAGAGTCGCGTAAGTGATGTCACAACTGATGTCACAATTGTTTTCCTCCACTAAGAGATAGCTAAGATCAGCGCCATATAGATATAATCTATCTATATGGCGCTGGCTAAGATCAGATAACCTTAACAAGATGCCTGTGTGCTTAGTACCAGGTTGTTATCATACCAGCAATGGGTCTTGCTCGTTCTTTCGCTTCCCGTCTGATGAAAGGACCAGGAGTGGCTGGATCGAGTTAGCTACCTAGCTAGTAGCTAGCACGTTAGTTAGCATTACAGCCTTGTCATTTTTATTAGCCTTAACATGAAGTAACATTAAGTAACCCAAAATGTTAAACAGTAAGAGTAGTAGTCATATTTCATGAACCCTTTGAAGAGTACTGTCACCGGTGTGATCATGCTATAATACACCATTTAAGCCCGGGGGAGAAATGCTAACGCTACATTAGCATCTGCGATCTTTTCTACTTCACGCTATCTGCACAAATGGTTGACATTCAACATTAAAAAGACCATGCAGTTCAGAGAGAATCAAAGGAAGGCAGGCAGGCAGGCAGCTTTGTATGACGTTCTTCTGGACGCGTTTCATTGTGGTGATAGTGAGGGTAGTAAGACAGTAGTGACGGCCATCTTGGTGACGTGTGTTGTTCTATTAGACCAGAGATGTAGTTCATTCAGCGTTTCACACACACAAAAGTGTTACTTCACAGTTTTACGACACTTTTTTATTTTTTTTTAGTTGCAAAATTATCTTTTAAGATTGACAAACATCATATGTGTAATTCGTGGCACAATTCAAATAGGATCGAAAGATCATCTTTCTCTCTCCATTGACTTCAATGCATAACTTTTCAGAAATAAGGTCCCGTGGAGCTCAACCGGAAGGGGAGGGACTTCGCCTCTCTACGTGTATATGCTCTTTCCAGCGCTGTTTTTGCAGGGGCCTGATTCTGTGAGCTGCAGCTGACCACGCCCCCCTGCAGGAGAGGGTAGGGTGTTCTGAGATCAGCTGCTAGGCTGCAGCGGGGAGAAGAGGGGGAGGAAAAGGGATCTCCGTCCTCCGTATTTTATTCTTATATGACTGAAACTCTGCCGCACGGCCCCCTCGTTCCTTGGAAGAGGCGAAGAGGTAAGTATTTGTCATCTGCTGGTGGACTACCGGAGAGAATTACAGTGCTTGCCTCGACGGGGAGGGATTGCATTGAATTACAGGAGCAAACATTTGCCTCGGGGAGGGAGAAAAAGACCCACAGCGGAATAAACAGAAGGGCAACCATGGCAACCATGCACGGGAAGTCTTCTTCGCTGCTTTTGTGGCAGACTACAGCGCCACTTACAGGCCTGGCATATGTACTACAGCGTCTCCAGCGCTTTCGAGCGGCAATGGCCCAACCCCACATTTCCCTGATAGGTGGAGAGTTGGCCATATAGGCGGAGCTCCTCGTTCCTGACGTCAGAGACATTTCAAATCTGTATCAGATCCTTTGCAGCCCCGATTTTAGAGATTTGGGTATGGAGGAAAAGAGAGAGGGTTGTGTTTTCTGACACTTGGTGAGTTCCCTGGATTCATGTATACAAGACATACAAAAGTGCATTTTGTATGATAGGTGCCCTTTAACTATATTTTGATGATAATACTTTTCTACTTTAACTAGAGTAACATTTTCAATGCAGGACTTTTACTGTAACAGAGTATTCCTACACTCTGGTACTTCTACTTTTACTCAAGCACAAGATCTGAGTATTTCTACTTTTACTACAAGATCTGAGTACTTCTACTTTTACTCAAGTACAATATCTGAGTACTTCTACTTTTACTACAAGATCTGATTACTTCTACTTTTACTCAAGTACAACATCTGAGTACTTCTACTTTCACTGAATTACAATATCTGAGTACTTGTATTTTCACTCAAGTACAAGATCTGAGTACTTATACTTTTACACAAGTACAAGATCTGAGTACTTATACTTTTACACAAGTACCAGATCTGAGTACTTATACTTTTACTAGAGTACAAGATCTGAGTACTTCTACTTTTACTGAAGTACAAGATCTGAGTACTTCTACTTGTACTGAAGTATATGTTGATGGTAATACTGTAACAGACTGGTTATAGCGTTGATGTTTTCATGCGTTTTATTCTTCAGAGTTTATGTACGGAGTGTCAGTGAACGCCTCACTGTGTTGAGAGACAGTTGTTGTGATGATGATGATGATGACGATGAAACAAAGAGAAACAGCCAAAATGATGAAGAGAGAGACCAGAGTGTTGTTCTCTTCTTTGAACAGGTCTCCCTTGGAAAAGAGATCAATGATCTCAATGGGATTTTATCTGTATAAATAAAGGTTTGAAATGAAATGAAATGAAATGAGGACGTGCTCCATCAAAGAGTTTCACGTCTGGATGAATGGAGGATACTCAGTACTCACAGGTCTTCTGGATCGTGGCTCTGATATTTTCAATGTATCTGATCCTGTAGGGATGAACACAATCCAACAGTTATCCAGTTTAAAATAAGTGTTTGTTCTTCGAGTCAGCTTCAGAGTCCTGATCTCAGGCTTTACATCCCATCATATCTTCTCTGCAGTGGCGGCCGGCCCATAGGGGCGCTAGGGGCGCCACCCCACCTCTTGCCAGATAAAAAATAAATTAAAATTAAATAAAACATTTTTTTTTAAAAATTATATATTTAAAAAAAAATGTTTTATATTTTAATTTTTAATGAACAAGGTAAATATCATACAATTAGTATCACAAAAATGTATAATCTACAATACAATCTCGTTTAAAATTGTGTTACGATTGTCACGATTACGATGTCTAAAGTTACTGATAAGTCACCTGTTTCCTGCCTGGCCTTGCCCGTGGCATTAGTTTATCATTACGGGCAGAGCCCCCGAGCGAAACAGCAGCAACCAGCAGGTTGCAAAAGTCTCAATAGTAAACTGTGCCGCCAAAACATAATTTCAGCCAATCAGCGCCGTCAAATATTTTGGTCACGTGGGCGCTCACGTTGGCGCCCATGTTGCTTACGTGCGTTGACGTGATTTGTTTTTTAGACTCGTGAGTAACCAAGGTGACGCAGTATTTGGATGAGAATGGTGTGCAGGTGGAGTCGCCGGAACCTCGGTCCGCCCAAGAGCTACTCTCCAATCCTTTTGAAAGGAGAAGTTTGGGAAATAAACTGCTGCTTAAAGACCTTGGACCGGACCAACCCGATTTGTATATATCACAGCAAGCTCGTGAAAAAGACAAAACGTATCAACAAGGCTTCTCACGTGGCTAGCTGGATGCAAACAGGGTAAATGCTATCTTTTGTTTCACATGCTTGCTCTTCAAACAGCCGGGGACAGATACGATCTGTTCAGAAACTAGACAAAAGTTAAACAAGTACAAACCACAGACTGTCTGTGTCATGGAGAATACAGTCGCTGGTTTATGTATGTCTGTATAGGCCGTTGCTGTGAGTGTGGGCGGTCGGAGCATATATAGCGTTAGCTTAGCCAGGCTCCATTCAGGGAACAAGCATTTTAAAAGGTTGTTCGCCTGCCGTCTGTCTGCAGACTTGTCAAAGCATTAATTCATGGTTTTTACTAACCGGTATCAGTGTGTTGTTACGTCGGCATCATTTAGAAACGTGTATTACAATTAAATCACGGTAAAATATGTTCATGTTGTTGTAGTTGTAGCTCCCTTGCCAGCGCGTCTTATTTGAATGATGCGAGTAAACACAGCTGGCAGCCGCGGTGAAACTCGAGCGACTAGAGCGATGCGATAGGAGCGCTTAGAGCGAAGCGAATATTCGCATCGCGTCCGGTCTGAATGCAGCATTAAAGCGAGCTCCGCGCTGCACTGGAAACGCGCCATTACATCACCAGAAGTCCTAATTTAAGGGGTAATTTCTCCCAAAAAAAATGTTTTACTCACTCTATCAATAGCCCCACCAAAAATATTTTCCACCAGCCGCCACTGCTTCTCTGCAAACACTACGACTGACTGCCACAGCTCTCAGCTGCATGACAGGAAGTAACAGCCATTAGTCAAGGAGCTGAACACATCCCATCAAACACAGACTACCTTTCCCACTCTTCTGTCAAACCCCATACGTCTGGTGGAAAGCTGATGGCTGACTAAACGTGGCTTTGCATTTCCAGCTGGCCTTCTCTGGTTGATGGAAGAATGAGAGAGCCTGCAGTCAGTGGGTAACATCACTGATCTGTTTCCCCAGAGAGAGAAACCCCTCCCTGTGTTTCATACAATACTGCTGACCCAGCAGAGACCCCGTACTGACCTGAGGGTCTCCAGTCTGCAGTCTGGACTATCCAGAAGATCTCTCAGCAGCTTCTCTCCTGAGTCCTTCAGAGCGCTGTCACTCAGTTCCAGATCTCTCAGATGGAGGTTGGACTTCAGAGCTGAGATCAGAGCAGAACAGCTGATCTCTGACAAACTGCAGTCCCTCAGTCTGAATGAAGAAAACATGATGAGGATAAAAATCTATTTATAATTCAATCAGATGTTTCTCAACATTTAAATGAATCTGAACAGAAAAATGTGTCTACTTCAGAAAGTAAACTTTATCATGTAAAACTAAAATGACTTCAGATGACCTTTATTCAGACGTTATCGTTTACTAAATATTAAATACATAGATTTACTTTATACAACTAACATCTGTTACAGCTCCTTTAACCTGTTAAACCCTAAGCCTGTTTTTCAGGTCTCAGGCTCGAAAATGACATTCCCAGAACAAATGCCCATATCTTCTAAAGGGGATAAATTAATAATCTTTGTTCTCAAAGCAATGATAAACCTGTGAGTTGGATGTAGAAAAGCCAGAATCAATATAGACTTTTGTTATTTTTAAATAATTTCAGATTGAACATAGTAAAAAAAATGTAAATTATTGTGTCCGTCCAAAAAAACATTACTTATAGTGAAAACCACCCTTGAATGATGGGTTCGGAGACTAAAAGCTAACATATAATAAGTACCCTGTATCAAGATTGATAACAAAAAATGTTGACCTTTTTAAAGAGATTTAGAAGAAAGACCCCCACTGGGGTCATTTGGGTGCATTTTCCATATCTCTGGCCCCCTCGGTTGATTTTGATGATTGACACCTCTTTTGAACCGTCAGAGCCAATAGAATTGAGGGGAAGTTCCTAATATCCATCTAAACATTTCCCATTGGTGAATGAGTGATGCGTAGCCAGAATGCCCAAAACCAGAAGCTGTCATACACTCTGGTAGCTATTAGGGCTGCACGGTATTGAAAAAAACTGACATCGCGATTCCCCCCCCTGCGGTATATATTGCGTTTTTTTTAACCTGTTAAACCCCAAAGTCCCGGCGGGTACTTTACTTTTTTTTTCACTACAGTGTCTCAGGGGATCGTAATATTTAAGAACCTATTCATGTGTTATACCAGATTAACGGAAATAATCTCAGCTAACTGACGATACAAACCATTTTTACCAAAACAAAACACAAGTCTCATGAGAAGCATCTAAATGACCCCTGAGCGAAAAATGCTAACGCACTTTGGCACAGAACTCAAGATAAAAGTCCTTATTACTCATCGTAGCTGCACATACAAGATATCCGATTAAAGCTGAGGTTCCACAGATTATTTAGGTATATAGTATCATCACTGAGTGATCTGAACTCGGACAGGGGAAGCAAACACAGACATCACAACACGTACCTTTACGTAGCTTCGAGGGGAGATGTCTCACCGTAGTTGTCAATCTGATCAAAAGACGTGTTGAATGGCATTAAAACGAGAAAGAAAAAACGCGGCTGAATCGGTTAATCCATAGGTTTTTAACGTCTCTGTATAAAAAAAAGATTTAATTTATAATCCATAGTTCCATTTTTATGTAAATATCGCAGAGCAAAAGTTAGCTGCTAATGGTAGCCACTAGAGTGGCTGCTGCTTCCGGTCTTGGCTATGCGGCAGTCCAGCGCAGTCTAACACACACACATTACCAAATAAGGAGTGAGAGTGACGCGTAGCCAAAACAGGAAGCTGCAGCCACTCTGGTGGCTACCATTAGCAGCTAACTGTTGTGCTCCGATTTTTACATAAAAATGGAATTATGTATTATAAACAATTGCTTCAAAGTCACAGATACATTATCAACCTATGGATCAACCGATTCAGCCGCGTTTTTTCGTTCTCGTTTTAATGCCATTGAACACGTCTTTTGATCAGATTGACAGCTACGGTGAGACGATCTCCCGTAAAAGCTCCGTAAAAGGTACGTGTTGTGATGTCTGTGTTTGCTTCCCCTGTCACGAGATTGGATCGCTTAGATACTATACTTAAATAGTCTGTGGAGTCTCAGCTTTAATCGGATATATTGTATGTGCAGTTTCGATAAGTCATAAGGGTATCTTTATATTGAATTCTGTGCTAAAGTGCGTTAGCATTTTATTTAAAAATTAATTAAACCGCACGTCCCTGCGGTGTGAATACCACGCATGCGCATACCGCGGTTATCGCCATGACACGGTATATCGTTCAGCCCTAGTAGCCATCATAGCAGCTATATATGAAATCTCCGTTATTGACATAAAAATGGAATGGTGGATTATCAGAAATCATTCAAAGTGACACAGACACATTGGATTAACCTATGGATTAACCTTCAGCAGCATTTTTATTGTTTTAATGCCATTGAACACGACTTTTGATCAGAAAACAGCAAAGGTAAGACGTATTTTGCTGTTTTAGCATTGTAAAGCTAAATTGTGTGTTGTCTGGATTCACATTCGCTGCCCTGAGTTTTGGTCGCACAGTGATGATACTTACACTTCTGGAATCTGTGCAATCTCAGTTTCCAGCAGATGATATCTTGTCTGTGCAGATCTGATAAGTAATAACATATTTCTACCGTGAGTTATGTGCTAAGTGCGTTAGCATTTTATTCGCTCAGGGCTAATTCAGAGGCTTGGTATTACCCTTGTGTTTCGTTTTGCTAAAAATGGTTCATATCGTCAGTTAGCTGAGTTTCTTCCCGTTAAGTGGGTATGACACATGAATAGGTTGTTAAATGTTAAGAAGCCCTTAGACACAGTTTCGTGAAGAAGAAAAAAAGCCTGCAGCCCCTTAACAGGTTAAGAAATACTCAACATGTCTGTCTGCAGTTCTTACTTCTTACTCTTAAAATGAAACATGAATAAAAGGACATTTACAACTCTATGGATGTTAGTTATTAATGAATATAAATTAGGCTCAATTACAAAGTGAACATGTGAGATCTCCAGCAGTAACAGAACTGACCTGAGGGTCTCCAGTCTGCAGTCTGGACTCTCCAGAAGATCTCTCAGCAGCTCCACATCTGAATCCTGCAGAGCGTTGTAACTCAGGTCCAGCTCTCTCAGATGGAGGTTGGACTTCAGAGCTGAGATCAGAGCAGAACAGCTGATCTCTGACAACCTGCAGTTGTACAGTCTGAATAAAAAAATCATGATGAGGATAAGAATCTGTTTATAATCCAATCAGATGTTTCTCAACATTTAAATGAATCTGAACAGAAACATCTGTCTGCTTCACAAAGTGAACTTCATCATGTATGTAACAGAAACATATTATACTCACTTTAATAATATCATTGTGTGATTCTTATTTGCTAATGTTTCTCTATATTTACTACTTCTCACACTTCTTAGCTAAGCTTGGGAGAAGTCCTTATTGAGAAGATGTGTTGCAGTGTTGTCAGGGACTCTCTCTGTGCACCAACAGTATGACCTTCACCTCAGGCGAGCTGAGAACTTCCTGATACGGCCTCCCTCACTCCCTCACTCCCAGAATGCTCCTTCATCATCACCAAGCTCCCCCTCCCTTTCTCCTCGCTCTGTGTTTAAATATGCAACCCAAACTCTACTCTCCTCTTCCTCTCTGCAGACTGTGTGCTCTCTGTGTGACCGACTGAACCTTCTTCAAGGAATGAAATACCACAAAGAGCTGAATGCTTTCACTCTCCATCCACATTTGATCAATAAATTCCCACCACAATGTGAAAACTAAAATGACTTCAGATGACCTTTATTCAGACGTTATCGTTTACTAAATATTAAATACATAGATTTCATTTGAACTACTAACATCTATTACAGTTCCTTTAAGAAACAGTCAACATGGATGTAAGTTATTAATGAATATTAATGAGGTTCAGTTACAAAGTGAACATGTGAGATCTCCAGCAGTGACAGAGAGTCAGTGAACTGACCTGAGGGTCTCCAGTCTGCAGTCTGGACTCTCCAGAAGATCTCTCAGCAGCTCCACTCCTGAATCCTGCAGAGCGTTCTGACTCAGGTCCAGCTCTCTCAGATGGAGGTTGGACTTCAGAGCTGAGATCAGAGCAGAACAGCTGATCTCTGACAAACTGCAGCACGCCCAGTCTGAATGAAGAAAACATGATGTCACTTTAGAAAACAATGTTCCTGTTTGAAATAACGGGGGGGGGGGGGGGGGGGGGGGGGGTTTTGGGGGGGGGGGGGGGGGGGGGGGGGGGGGGGGTTGTTTTTTTTGGGGGGGGGGGGTGTTTTTTTTTTTTGGGTTTTTTTTTTTTGGGGGGGGGGGGGTTGTGTGGGGGGGGGGGGGGGGGTTTTTTTTGTTTGGTTTTTTTTTTTTTTGAAATAAACTCCAGGTGTTAATAACCTTCAGAGTCAAACAGGGTTTTAATGTCAGAGATGATGCAGAAACAATCCACTGATAATCTGGAGCTTTCACTTTGATCAGATGTTGAACAACTCCTTCCTCTCCCTCACAGCTCCTCAGTACTGACAGCATCTCCACTGACTCCTGGAGCACAGGGCGAGTCTGTGGAAGCTCAAACTCTCCCCCTCACACATTCACCTTCTCTCTGTTACTCTGATCGATATTCAGTCGTTAGCAGAAACGGAACAAATAACAACAACATTGTATTTGTTCAAATTCAGAAAATCATAAACACAAACAGATCAATATGAACTGCAGTCAGTGAACTGACCTGAGAGCCTCCAGTCTGCAGTTTGGACTCTGTAGTCCAGAACTCAGACGCTCCACATCTGAATCCTCCAGAGGGTTGAGACTCAGGTCCAGATCTCTCAGATGGGAGGGTCAGACTTCAGAGCTGAGGCCACGACTTCACAGTGACTCTCTGAGAGTCCACAGTCAGTAAGTCTATAATAAAACATATATTACAACATGTGTTAAAAAAAGAGGAAACATTATATTAACTTCAAGCATTTGGTGAAAAAAGATTTGGCATGTTCTGATAGACCTCTGCTGTTAGTCCATTTAATATAATATATAATACTATATAATAGAGTTGAATGAGTTGTCAGTGTGATCTGATCACATGTCTGTGCTCCTGCTGTCACTGACTGTTACCAAGAGAATATAAATTAAATGAACCACGTGACGATATTAGAGATGTACATATTTAAATGTTAGTTAGTATTTGGATGTGAATGATGGATGAGGGATGTTTTGGCTTCTCTGAGCATCTGAGCATTTATTGCGCACACAAACACAATTAACAAACCAATAAAGTTTCAATGTGTTCAACTTGATACCATCAGATGTTCCCAGTATCTCAGCATCAAGAGATAACTCTGTTGTTGGTGGGACATGATATAGATCTGATTTTAAACTGTTAGCCCCCGAGCCTGCTTTTCAGGTCTCAGGCTCGAAAATGACATTCCCAGAAAAAACTATAACTTCCCTTCTAAAAGGGTACATTAATAATCTTTCTTCTCAAAGCAATGATAAACATGTGAGTTGGATGTAGAAAAGTCAGAATCAATATATTTTTTTTAATTTGAAAGGAAATTCAGATTGAACATCGTAAAAAAAAATTGTTATTATAGTGTCCGTCCAAAAAAAAATATTACTTATAGTGAAAACCACCCCTAAATGATGGGGTCGGGGCAAGCGACAAACTCTGGGGCAGAGCCGGGACGCCAATACGGAAGCGCCACACACTGCAGTTCATATATTGGCCGATAGGCAGAGTTGGGTGTAACGCGTTACAAAGTAACATACAAAATGTAATATTACTTTTGTCGGTAACGAAGTAGTGTAACGCGCTACTTTTATAATTCAGTAATCACTCTACAGTTACTAACATTGCCCCGGCACGCGTTACTTCTTACTTTTATAAAATCAGTCATAATCACACTGACAGACAAGAGGGATTTCGGCCGCAGGTTTGTATGTACGTAATCTGCACGTCCACATCTCCGCGTGCAGTGCTGCATAAACATGGCTGAGTCAGCGATAACTTTCGAGGGGTGGAGGTGTGCGAACCCAGAGTGAGGATGTTGTGAGTGCGCCGCCGGCCCGCCGCCGACTCCGAAGCAGCAAAAATTAGAATTTGGAGGACCGGTAACCAAAGCAGAGATGGACAGGCTTATAGCATCCTTCATAGTAGAGGAAATGTTGCCCATTTGCAAAGTGGAATCACCATCGTTCATAGATATACTGCGCAAAATACAGATAGCAAGAGACAGAGGACAGCCATGGTCGGATAGGAGAACATTCAGGAGCTATCTGGATCAGTCTTATGCGACAATGGAAACTGAACGAAAGAGAACATTTGAAACTTTAGCAGTCTGCGTGATCTGCCTGTACGGAGGGGCGGGGCGGCCCTGCGAATAAGGTAACGAGTGAGGTAACGAGTTACTTTATGTAGAGAGTAACGAAGTAGTGTAATATATTACTTTTTTTAAAGTAATATGTAATATATTACTTTTTATTAGTAACGACCCCAACTTTGCCGATAGGCGATGACTGCAAAAAGGAGCAATTTCCATAGACCCCCATGTTAAAATTCCCTACTTTACAGCAGAAAAAAACATGTTCCTACCCCTGGCTGCAATACATATTATTATGGATATAGTTAGATTCCACCTTCATGATTATGAATCTGTGAGTGAATTGTTTTCTAACACGACCCTTTTATTTATATTAGGGCGTGGTCACATTTGAGTGATGGCTCTGTCAAGTGACTGCTGCTGCTAGCTTCTCGTCTCTCTGCTAGCTGCTCCGTGAAGCTACAGGGACTCTGCCTGCTCAGTTCATCCAGGGAACACAACTTGAAGCCGGCCGTGGTTGTTTGTTCTTCAAGCTTATATATCGGACTATTGTGACTCGCTCTGCGGTTAAAACAGACGGTGCATGAATGCGGTTTTGCGGTAAGTGAAATTCGAGTACTTTATTTATGTGTTAATGATTTTAATCAGCTACGTAATGAATGTTAAGGCTTGGGTTAGCGTGTAAGCGAGTGGTAGCTACATCGGTGCTAACGATGCTAATAGTAGCCTCCAAGTTAAAATCATAGGCTATATATAAAGGTTAAAACTAAATAGACAAGTGTTAAGCGTCAAGTGGGATAATACTGTAGAACAAACGGCTTCTGTTTGAGGTTATAAAATAAGGTCATCCTTGTAACTTAGAGAGATATTTTATTATGTAGGTAGGAACTGTATGCATCGCTAAGGTTTATTTTAAATTGGCTATGCTCAAGTATGTAGACAAGCTAACGTCGAAGTAGTGTATGTGAAATCAACCTCACAATAAGATGTGTGTATATTACAATTATTAATGTCATATTTCAAGATGGTTACTTAGATATTACAATATGGTTGGTTGAGCTGGAGTTCATTATTGAGCTTACACGTTAACGTCACAGTCATCTGAAGAACGAACCCAAACCTTGTTGTTTTTATTAATTGCATTACCATTCTCTTATCAAGAATAACTTTTATCCAAGACCTTTTCCCTCTCTGTCTGTGTCTGTGTATTCTCTTGTTCCGATTAACCCAGCCAAATATTTTTTCTTGTTTTGTATCTATATCTACGCCGGGATCCGGAGTCAAGGCTGATCCTCTTGCTGTAGTCCTGTGTCTTGGATCCTCTATCCTGAGTTCTGGATTAAGTCGTGGACTTCGGATCGTGGCTGAACCTATGGGCTGAACCTGTCTCTGCGGTCCCGCCTTGGGTCTCGTCATGCTGCTTCCCTGATGGCTTCCACAGGATTGCAGCTGACATCTTCGTGGATTCATCTTCTTATTACAGACACATGCATTTCCTAACATTCGGTCTATATGCTGTAAAATGTATTATCTCTTCGATTTGCACACAGCATCTATTGCACGTCTGTCCGTCCTGGGAGAGGGATCCCTCCTCTGTTGCTCTCCCTGAGGTTTCTCCCATTTTTTCCTTTAAAACTGTGGGTTTTCTCCGGAAGTTTTTTCTTGTACGATGTGAGGGTCTAAGGACAGAGGGTGTCGTTTTTCTCATACTGATATTCTGAACAATCTGTGCTGTTGTATTTGCTGTTAAGTGTCTCTACTGTAGGCTATTTTTATTATATGTACAGCACTTTGGCTCGACCAAAAATCGTTTATAAATGTGCTATATGAATAAAACTTGATTTGATTGATTTGATTTGATTACCAAATTGGTATCAAATAAACAGTAAGCATTGGTAACACAACTTCCAAAGTTACAGTAAAATAAAAAGGACCCTACTGTACAAAGAATCAAGAAAGATATTGGTTTAAATGAATAAAGTATTGACTTGACTACACTGATATACATTCCATTAAACAATACTAAATACTAGATCACCTACACATCAGTTAAGTTGAGGGTTTTTTCCATGCAAAAGGTTACATTTAGATGTTAACAAGCAATATGATTTTGTCAGCTTTCTAATTTAATGTATTGAAGGCAAAGATTTTTAACACATAGTGAGAACTGCTACTATTTATCTTTCAATATTGTCTGTAAAAAACGTGGTAAAAGTTATTCTTTCAGTGAGACAACAGAGCAAGCTTCTACAGTTGCACTACGTTTTGATAACAGTTCAATATTATTTTGATAATAACATATATTTCAATGTTGATCAACTTCATACTGTTCATTCATAATCTGATTGCTCACAGTTGAAATAAAATAAAACATTACAATTACAAAATAATTATATCTACAGCTCCTAAACACACCGCTTTCATAAATAACACACTTGTTCTGCAATAATATGTTTTATGTTTCCTGTAATTTTTTGTTAGGAAAGGACATGCCTGAAAGACACGACATTTTCTCCTTCTCTGAGGGTCAAGAAGAACATCCAAGAGGAACATTAAAAGCCGATGTTATGAGATTTTAAGACCAGAACAGGACATTCACTAAGAAACTACTTTTATTGTGAAAACACAGTCAGCTGATCGAATGCACCTATTTCTACATCTACACTCCATCCGCTGATTATTTCTATGTGCCTCGCTTTATGAGCTTCACAACACCTGTGCCTTGTACCGCAGAGTTTGCAATGTCACAAATAAATGGGGTCAATCTTCAGTCAGATGTGAATGTGTAATCTAACATTTTCAGTAAGAATAATGGACGAAAGGAGTGCAAATACAAATACAATATATTGAAATGTGAACCAAAAATAAAAAGCACATATGGACAGAAGGTGTAAACCTATCAAATGTATAAGTGAACACATTTAGTCAAATAAAGTGACAGACTAGGCCTGTGCAGTTGGTATCAGCTTTGCCCAGCATGGGCTCCTCCATCAGGCCTGGTCCTCCTCGCTGAGGTAAGCCCTCTAGTGCCGGCATGGACATTTGTCCCATTGGGATATAACAGCCGTGGACAATATATTAGGGCCATGGGATGGACTTGGCCGTTTACCGTCACTTGGCAGTCTAAATAGTACACGAACAACATATGAGTATCTATGCATGCATTGGACAATAGATGGCGCTCTTCTCATTAGTGTGTACTTATACTGCATGGGGGGGTGGCCCAAAGGCAATATGAGGGCCCACTTTCCATATATTACACAGTAACACGAGTATTCACTTACTGTGTACTTGTACTTATGGGGGGGGGGTGTCCGTCAACCCAATTTTTTATTCAGGGTCTTCTAAATAGGGCCCAGATCAGGAATCTAAAATATGAGAACCCTTACCCACCCAGAAATGTGTATTCAATTAAATGTCAAACTTTCTCACAAAATCCTCTCATAAGCTAAGGGTCTGACAGGCTTGTGGTGGAGAGGGGTAGAAAATGAAAAAAATTGAAAGAATGTGGTTGGCGCTCCGAAACCTTGAGAGTGTGTTGGTTAACGTGTGTGGAACCCACTTGCAACATTTTGGGGACCCTGCGACCTTCGACAAGGTCAAAACCGAGGTCAGAAGTCACATTCGCAATGCAGACAGTACCCTCGACGGCGCAAAGGAAGGTCCCGAGCGCTATGAGCTTGCTCTCATTAGAACCGGCTCGAAAAGTACATGCAGATTGATCCTCTGCTGCTCCTAATGTCAAAGGTTACGGCTTGAAATGTAACAAAGCTCCAAAGGTCAAAGGTCACGCTTCCATGCCGTACGGTGCCCTTTACAGCACAAAGGAAGGTCCGACCGCTTTGAGCTTGATGTCATTTTAACCGTCTCGGAGAGGAGATGCAAATGGATGCCTCTGGTGCAACTAAATGTCAAAGGTTACGGCTTAAAATGTAACAAAACCTTCCGTTAAGGCCTTTTGAGAAGCCGCAGTGCTCCGTGAGTGTTTAAAGTACTTTGAAAAGGGCTAAAGAGATAATTCTTTCACAGGGGGCCTCTAAATAGGGCCCAGATCAGGAATCTGAAATATGGGAACCCTAGCCCACCCAGAACTTTTTTTCAATCAAATGCCATCATGCATTACTGCCATTGACGTCTGACTGCCCTAGCTCCGCCCCCTGAGGTCCTAGAGACTCACAGAGGGTACCATTGGATGCGGAATAATTAAAGGTGGGGAATAGCCATTGAGCCCGAACCGATCAGACGTTGTTATCAAAATATACGACTTAGTAGCACTTTTGGACAAATTAGCTTTTCATTGGAATAATATTGATATAAAATCAAGCATTTGAGTGACGCAATTGATATTCACAGCAAATGTTCCCCGCTATATGTAGTACACTGATGTACAATTTCAGGGATCCAGCTGCTACCGTTCGCTCCTATAAGATATTTTTAATAAAAAAAACGTGAAATCCTAAAAGAGATATAAATAGATAATTTTTTCACAGGGCCCAAAAAGGGCCTAAATAGGGCCCAGATCAGGGATCTGAAGTATGGGAACCCTAGAACACCCAGAACTTTTTTTCAATAAAATGTCAAACTTTCTCACAAAATCCTGATTTACTCGTAGAGTCAGACAGGGTTTTGCTGGAGAAGAATGAAAACAAATTCAAAAAATGTGCTTGGCGCTCGGAGCCTTTGAGAGTGTGTTGTTGCACTTGTGTGGAACCTGCTTGCAAAATGTGGGGACCCTGCGACCGTGTACACAGTACTAAGAGCCATTTCCTTTTATTCCCCTCCCCCACCACAAGGCTGGCAGATTATAAGCAGTGCAGTTGCAGTGATATCAGCGTTGCTCATTGGTACGGATGGTTGCGAGTTCGAATCCATGCTATGGCATGCATGCAACATTTTTTATATTTAGTCAAGAGATAATTATATGTGGAAAGTTGTCTTCTCAGACTCTCCATATTTGAAGTTGATTATTGTATAGTTAGTGTTATAGTATTTTAGGGTAGTTAGTATAATAGGTTTATTCATTTTGTAACTATTAAATGTAAAACACACGTTTTTCACATGCTGGCAGTACTTCCATACGCTTCGTCTTGGTCTGTAGATGTGATTTGATGTGTCGTTTATACATTTTGATGGCGGAAAAGATATGAAAATGTCCCGTTGATATACATACTGAGAAATATATCCATATATACGAGACTTTTTTCCCTGTAATCTCTAAGCGGCCCTGTGTCATACTGAGATAAGCGTTAGTCTTTGCTCTCGGGGACCGGGTACGATACCCGCCTGAGACCTTTTAATGGAAATGTGAAAAGTATTTAAAATTAGTTGAATTGAGAGAGGGATACTTTTAAAAATAATTATTATAGGTTTAGTTATTATGGAATTATTAAATATAAAACAATTGTGTTGAATTAAGAGAGGGATAATGGGTTACATTATAATTTACGTCAGGGTGAACAGTGAATGTGTGAAATACTAATATTATGCTAAACGCTAGTCGCTAAGCTAGCCATATGGAGTAGGCGGGAGTTGAACTCTGACGTCACTGTTGAGCCGTTAGTGGCCGACTCCGCCTACTAAGGGCTTCTCGGCAACTCTGCAGAATCCTATGGGTGACGTCACGGACCCTACGTCCATTTATATATACAGTCTATGGGTCGTCGGAGACTAAAAACTTTGGGAATCCAAACACTATATGACACAAATGAGTGCCTTGTATCAAGATTGATGCAAAACAAGTGAAATTTGAACTTTTTATAGAGATTTAGGGGAAAGAAACACTTCTGGGATCATTTGGGTGCATTTTCCATATCTCTGGAACTCATCGGTCGATTTTGATGATTGACATCTCTTTTTAACCGTTAGAGCCAATAGAATCGAGGGGAAGTTCCTAAAATCCATCTAAACATTACCCATTGGTGAATGAGTGATGCACAGCCAGAATGCCCAAACCCGGAAGCTGTCATACACTCTTGTAGCTATCATAGCAGCTATATATGAAAACTCAGTTTTTGCCATAAATATGACGATGGATTATCAGTAATCATTTCAAAGTGACACATACACATTGGATTAACCATTGGATTAACCTTCTGTTGGTGAAAATACAAGTTGTCTCCTTTTTATGGGTTGTTTTAATGCACTGATACTATGTGTGACTCTGCACTGTGTATGACCTTGCAGCTGCCTCTTCTAATGATAGGAGGAGGCAGGGCATTTCAAGTTGTTGATATTTAAGAGAGGACACAAACTTGTTGTCTCCTAAATACCTCATGGGGCAAAGGGCAACAGTGGCGTGAAGGAAGTACGTGACTCTTTCCAGAAGACGCAGATGACCCCGTCACCTTTCCGACACATGCTGATGATATTAGCGCCACCTCGATTTACGACTTTGTTGTTATCTCCATATTTTGGACAATAAGCTAATGTGTTTTCCTGCTACGTTGAGTGTGAGTTAAACCATATCCTTTGTATGTGACTTAACTCTGCTCCTTCTTGCAAGAATAAATTAGTACCTGATTATTGATTCTCAATCCGGTGTCGAGTGATATTTTCCAAACACCTTCAGCAGCGTTTTTACCGTTTTAATGCCATTGAACACAATTTTTTATCAGAACAACAGCTAAGGTAAGACAATGTCCTATTTTTGCTCAATAAAGCTCTGTGTTGTGATGTCTGTGTTTCCTTCCCATGTTGCAAGTTCTGATCGCGCAGTGATGATACTTATACCCCTAGAATCTGTAGAATGTCAGCTTGCTAATCAATATCTTGTTTGTGCAGATCCGATATGTAATAAGGGTATTTATACCTAGAGTTCTGTGCTAAGTGTGTTAGCAATTTTTCGCTCAGGGCTCATTCTTGTGAGACTTGTGTTTTGTTTCGGTAAACATGGTTAGTATTGTCAGTTAGCTTAGTTTCTTCCTGTTAAGTGGGTACGACACATTATTAGGTTTTTAAATGTTAAGAAGCCCTGAGACACAGTTTCGTGAAAAAAAAGCCTCCAGCCCCCCCCCCGGGTTGAACAGGTTAAACTGTAACACATTGTGATAAAAACGTGTCTGTTTAATTATAAAGAAACTACTAGAAAGTAATAATAACATGTTTCTGTGATAACTGTAAGTCCTGCTGTGTGGTGTGATCACATGCTGAGAAACCTCTCAAGCCCTTCATGTGTTAAACATTTCACCTCCATCACTCAATATGAAGAGAGGAACGCTTCAATTTAACTAACATTATAAATAAATAGAAGAACAGCGTTGGTTTTATTTTGCTCTCTCAGTATTTAAACAGCAGAAAAGTGTTTATTTGAATAATTAAACTCCTGATCCACATTAGTTTATAAAGTTAATCACATCTGGACTCACTTGGCCTTCCTGCAGTTCCTCACAGCTGGAATCAGTCTCCGTTGTCCCTCCCATGATGTGTCGTACTTATCCAGGTCCAACTCATCCAGAACCTCCTCTGACATCTGCAGCATGTAGGCCAGAGCAGAGCAGTGGATCTCAGAGAGTCTCTCCTCTGATCTGTTCCCTGACTTCAGGAACTCTGTGATCTCCTGATGTACTGAGTGGTCCTTCATCTCTGTCAGACAGTGGAAGATGTTGATCATCCTGTCAGGAGAGGATCCACTGTTCATCTCCTTCAGGTTGCTGATGGCTCTCTGGATGGTTTCTGGTCTGTTGTCTGTGCGACCCAGCAGGCCTCCTAACAGACTCTGGTTGGACTCCAGAGAGAGGCCGTGGAGAAAGCGGACAAACAGGTCCAGGTGGCCATTTTCACTTTGGAGGGATTTCTCCATGGCTCCCTCCAGGAAGACAGGCAGGGATGGGTAATCCTGATCAGTGATGTTGTTATAGTCTCCCTGCAGGAAGTCCTTCAGTACCGCTGTGTCTCTGTTGGTGTGACAGTGCAACACGTAGACTGCAGCCAGAAACTCCTGAATGCTCAGATGAACAAAGCAGTAGACTGTTTTCTGGAAGATCACACTCTCTCTTCTGAAGATCTGTGTACAAACTCCTGAGTGCACCAAGGCCTCGGTGACATCGAGACCACAGCGATGCAGGTCTTCTTGGTAGAACATGATGTCTCCTTTCTCCAGATGTTCAAACGCCAGCCTCCCCAGCTTCAGAAGAACCTTCCTGTCAGCCTCCGTCAGCTGCTGTGGACTCGTCTCATGTCCCTCTTCATACTTCTGCTTCTTCCTCTTGGTCTGGACCAGCAGGAAGTGTGAGTACATGTCAGTGAGGGTCTGGGGCAGCTCTCCTCTCTGGTCTGTAGTCAACATGTGGTCCAGAACTGCAGCAGTGATCCAGCAGAAGACTGGGATCAGACACATGATGTGGAGGCTCCTGGAGCTCTTGATGTGAGAGATGATTCTGCTGGACAGGTCTTCATCACTCCATCTCCTCCTGAAGTACTCCTCCTTCTGGGCGTCAGTGAAGCCTCGTACTTCTGTTACCCTGTCCACACACCCAGGAGGGATCTGATTGGCCGCTGCAGGTCTGGAAGTTATCCAGACGAGAGCCGAGGGAAGCAGCTTCCCCCTGATGAGGTTTGTCAGCAGCACGTTGACTGAGGACTGCTGTGAGACATCAGACACAACCTCATTGTTTCTGAAGTCCAGAGAAAGTCTGCTTTCATCCAGGCCGTCAAAGATGAGCAGCACTTTGCAGACAGCCAGCTGCTCTGCTGTGACCTTCTGTAAGGTTGGATGGAAAACATGGAGCAGCCTGAGAAGACTGTACTGCTCACCTTTGATCAGGTTCAGCTCCCTGAAGGAGAGCGGGATCACCAGACTGACATCTTGGTTTCCCAAACCCTCGGCCCAGTCCAGAGTGAACTTCTGCACTGAGAAGCTTTTTCCAACTCCAGCCACTCCGTTGGTCAGGACCGCTCTGATGGGAGTCTGTTGGTCCGGTAAGGCTCTAAAGATGTCCTGGCACTTGATTGGAGTGTCATGGAGGGGCTTCTTCTTGGAAGCGGCCTCCAGCTGCCTCACCTCATGTTGGGTATTAACCTCTTCACTCTGGCCCTGTGTGATGTAGAGCTCAGTGAAGATCCTGTTGAGGAGGGTTTCACTTTGATCAATTCCTTCAGTCACACGTTCACATCTCCTGCTCAGACTGAGCCTATGTTCATCTAGAACCTTCTGCAGACCACTATCTGCTGGAAGAGAAGGAAACAGGAGAGAATGAGGAAAATGCTCTGAGAATCTAATTATAACAATAAAACAACAACAAACAGACGGAGTTTAAATGTTGTATAAACAGCTTACTGTCTCTGCTCTACAACAGTACACCTATTCAGAAACAAAGGAACCAGGAAGAGGAATAAGACGCTGCGTGAGTTCGGCCTCTTACCTCGGACAGTTCTGGTCTGACTGGCTGTCTGCAGTCCAGCTCTGGTTCTGGATCTTTCTCCCACACTGGGGACAGGAGGGGTCTCCTGATGGAGGTCTCTGCTCCCAGTATGAGGTGATGCACTCTCTGCAGAACCAGTGTCCACAGCTGGTAGAGACTGGATCCTTCAGGACGTCCTGACACAGAGCACAGCTGGACAGCTGCTCCTCCACAGGACCACCACTCTTCCTCTTCCCTCTGTGGAGATGAACACTTTACATTAGTGCAGCTGATTCTCACCAAAGGGCAGAGCGTCACAAACGTCACACTCAAGACTCTCCTCCTCCAGAAGGACTCAGGTGAGGGTGCTGCACTTATCCTTGCACATGTGATGTTTTGGTGTTGTTGTTTTTTTGTTTGTTTTTTCCGTTAACTGTCAACTAAGTAATTTTGTTAGTAAGTTTTTGTGTTTCACTTATTATCCTACGATGCTGTGATGTGTGGTTTCGTTTTAGAAAGGGGCAGGAAATATAAGATTATTTTCTTCTCCCTGCTCCTTTTCGGTCAATAGGGTGTTTTTAGAGACATGTTTTGTAAATATTTGTTATACATTAAGTTGTGCATACCATGAACGGAACAAATAAAAATGAAATGAAGTGAAAGATGAAACGTTTCACGCTGCACGAATACTAGGGCTGCACGATTAATCGAAAAAAGATCGTGATCTCGATTCAGACACCTATGCGATCTCATTTCTAAATTACGGCGATCCTATGATGTCAAGCTGATTTTTTTTCCGGATTTTTTTATTATTTTGCTTCTGAATAATACCAACTTGCAATGTCAATCATACTTAAACGATGTAAAGCAAATATACTCTATACATTTAACATTAAAGTACCATGATCGCATCCAAATGGTAGTGTTCTGTCTGTCTCTCCTCCTCTCATGCAGTGGTAACGCCAGTTTTTGCGGAAGGAATAAGCAACCAGGTCTATGAAAACAAAGAACATGAGCACTTTAAACCTATATATGTCGGGTCTACAAGCTCACAACCGCAACAACCATTATTACTTACTACCAAGCAACTTTACAGAAAGATAAGCCCAATGTGGCTTATAATAAGTATACCTGGCACCACTCACTGACTGCAGCACGTGAGGGCAGGAGCGTTGTTTACAGAAGCGTTAGCATTAGCACTGATTAGCAAAGAGTGACGAGAGCGCCTAGTAGTACAGGAAAAACAGAAATGAGTGACACAGAAATGAGTGACGAGGAGGCCGAGGACAATGACAACACCACCGATGAAAATCCCGGTGGCGACTCTGGCGAGAGTGAGAGGGAAGTTGTGCTTGTGCCGAAAAAAGTAGATGGACTGTGCTAGTAGCTAGGCAGCTAGTAGCTAGGCAGCTAGTAGCTAGGCAGCTAGGCTTTATTTACATTTATTCTGAAGCTGTAACTTTATGTTCTGTTCCGTTTTTATATTCAGTACTGACTGCAGTATTTAAGTTAATCCTTTTGATTCAGTGACATTACTACTCAGTGGAGTCTAGCACTTTGTTTAAGTTTATGTTTTTTCAGTACAAGAACCTTTGAGTGCAGTCGTTGAACTGGGTGCTAGCCGGCTAGGCTTTTTTTTATATTATTATTCTAAAGCTGTGACTGTCTTGTTTTTATCTTCAGCACGGTGGTGAGGTGTTTTGAGTAACTTAAGTGCATTCCTCCCTGTAACAAACAGGTTGGTGTTGTTGTACAGTAGTTGGGTGTCCTGTCACTGTGGACAGGTGCTACTGCAAAGTTTACATTTTGTTATTATAAAGCTGCAAAAATTCTATTTGTTATGTTCAGCACTCAGGCAGGAGCAATATCTTTATTTTAGTTACTGTATGTTTTGTTACCAGAGACTTGAGTTTAAGTCAAGCACTTTGTTTAAAGCCACAGTAGTTGGCTGTCAAATTCATTTGAGTTACTCTATGTTTTTGCTACAAGAAACTGAGACTTGGATTTAAGTCCAGCACTTTGATGTTGATGGTGTCTGTTAAAGCCACAATAGTTGGCTCCAGGTTCCACATTTTGAATGTAGTAATGTTTGTTCAGTATTCAGCAACTACAGACTAAAGACAAAGTTATGTTTTTGTTACAAGAGAGTCAAATGTTGTCGGTTTAAATTCATTGTACTCACGTAACGTCTAAGAGTAAGAGTACAATAAATATTTTAATTGAAACGATGAGAATCGTGTGAGAATCGTGATCTCAATTCTTATGGAGGAAAATCGTGATTCACATTTGAGCAAGAATCGTGCAGCCCTAACGAATACGCAGGTGACATGAATTTCACCTCTCACTTTATTGCAGTGGCGAACCATCAGGGCCTTCAAGGTATTCAGAGAATACCCTGGAACACTCAGATAAAACAAAAATTGATTTAATAATATACATAAAATGAAATAAAATGTATAAATGAGAATGGTATCTGTGTTGTTGATCTGTAATATTACAGTGTTACGTTGATTTGTTTGTCCTTCTCGGACCATGCACTATGCATTTCAGTGGTTTTGTGTTAGAAAGTGTTAAGGTCTCAGGCACTTAGGAGATAGGACCCAATTGCACGACCCGGGAGACAGAGGTAAAGTATTTGTAAGATACTTTATTTTTAAATGAACAGCAAAAAATGATCTCTACAAAATGGAGAACAAAAATGAAAACACTCATGTAGTGAGGATCACACTTATCAAGACCTCAAAAAAGCATAGACCTGACTGTGGCAAGAGACAAGAGTAAAGCACTGACCATGGCAATCGACAAAAAGCATAGACCTGACCATGACAAGAAACAAGACCTTCCAGGGCAAAGGCAAAAACGAACTGACACTGAACACTGGGAGGCAGGGGAATTTAAACGCAGGGTAACAAGACACAGGTGGGAACAATCAGGGGCGAGGCTGACACTGATGAGCACAGGAGACACAGAAGGGGTGACAGGTGAAAACAATCAGGAAATTAGACACACCAGGGAAACTAACGACAGACATGAAAACACCGGGGAAAAGACCAGACAATACACAGGGAGGAAAACATGACAAGGAGAACAGAAACACACCCATAACAAGACAAGAATCATGACAGAAAGCAACCAATCAGGGTCTCTGGGTAGAATATCCTTCAACAAGGTATTCTACATCCTTGATCGAATGCCCTGGCCGTTGCACTGAATGAGAGCGTACGTTTGGACTGACAGTTTGATCAACCAATCATATATTGATTTGTAACCAATGGGCGTATTCTTTCAGAGTTTCCCTCGGTTCCAGGGTGCTCTAGAAGCAGTGGCGGCCGGCCAATAGGGGCGCCAGGGGCGCCGCCCCACCTCTTCCCACATACAAAAAAATAAATAAAAAAAAATATAAAATTAAAAATATATATTTAAAAACAATATATTTAAAAAATATATATATTTTATATTTTTATTTTTAATGAACAAGGTAAATATCATACAATTGGTATCAGTAAAATGTATAATCTACCATAAAATCTAGTTTAAAATTGTGTTACGATGTCTAAAGTTACTGATAAGTCACATGTTTCCTGCCTGGCCTTGCCTATGGCATTAGTTTATCATTACCGGGCGCGGTGCAAGGAGCCCCCAAGCCAAACAGCAGCAACCAGCACGTTGCAAAAGTCTCAATTGTAAACTGTGCTGCCGAAACATAATTTCAGCCAATCAAATATTTTGGTCACGAGGGCGCTCACATTGGCGCCCACGTTGCTTACGTGTGTTGACGTTAGGGATGCCAGCGATTATTCGAATATTCGTTACAGTCTCCATAATCGAATATTATTTTTAAAAATCGATTTTATTTATATATATTTTTTTAATTATATATATATTTTTTATTATTATTTTTTTTTCTTTTTCTGGCTTAGTTTCAACCAAAATATATATATAAATATATATATGCTAATAATAGTAATAGTATTAATAATTTTAAATGGCCATTGGTCACACCACCAATGTGGTGGTGTGACCAATGGCCAATGGCTTTTTTTACAGTAAAAAAACTGTTTGTTTTACTGTAAACTTGGAGGAAGCCTGTATGCAGAGCAGACTGCTGCTGCAGCACGCTACACACCGGCCTCACCCCCACCCCCCCTCTCCCTCACACGTGCGACTAAAGATGAACAAAGCGGCAGCCGGCAGGTAAAAAGAGTTCCTCGTGGAACTACTTCGAACATACAAGTTGGTCTATCACAGCTCAACCTCAACAATGCGTTCACATTGAAGAAAGACGCAGCACAGCTGGCCATTACCAACTTCACTTCAAGGCCACGTCGTTGTGATGACATGCTTGTTTGTTGTTTGTACTGTTAAACATGTTCTAGTAAAGAAAACAACGGAATTCCTTTACGGAGGTTTTTTTTTCTCCCGCGGGCGGGGGGGGTGGAATAATCGATTATTCGCCAGGGCTGCCGAATAATCGATTTTGATCATGGTCAGTTTCTGGCAACCCTAGTTGACGTGAGTTGTTTTTTAGACTCGTGAGTGACCAAGGTGACGCAGTAGTTGGATGAGAATGGCTTCGTGTGCAGGTGGAGTCGCCGGACCTCGGTCCGCACCCAATTCCGTGCAAGAGCTATTCTCCAATCCTTTCGAAAGGAGAAGTTTGGGAAATAAACTGCTGCTTAAAGACCTTGGACTGGACCAACCCGATTTGTATATATCGCAGCAAGCTCGTGAAAAAGACAAAACGTATCAACAAGGCTTCTCACATGGCTAGCTGGATGCAAACAGGTAAATGCTGTCTTTTGTTTCCCATGCTTGCTCTTCAAACAGCCGGGGACAGATACGATCTGTTCAGAAACTAGACAGAAGTTAAACAAGTACAAACCACAGACTGTCTGTGTCATGGAGAATACAGTCGCTGGTCTATTTATGTCTGTATAGGCCGTTGTTGTGAGTGTGGATGGTCGGGGCATATATAACGTTAGCTCCATTTAGAAAACACCCATTTTAAAGGGTTGTTCGCCTGCCGTCTGTCTGCAGACTTGTCAAAGCATATGTTGTTAATTCGGCATCATTTTGAAATGTGTATTACAATTAAATCACGGTCAAATATGTTAATCTTGTTGTAGTTGTAGCCCCCTTGCCAGCGATTCTCTCTCTAGCTTAGCATACTCAGCCCGACTCAGCCTGGTTGTTCCTGGCCCTAGAACCACGATTTATGGGGCCAGAAAAACTGTGAATTAGGACCCGCTAGCTGGTACTAGGCCAAGTGGAAACGCAACCAAAAACGGGCCCCGCACGGCTCGGCACTGTCTGTGTCATGGCGAATACAGTCGCTGGTTTATTTATGTCTGTAGGCCGTTGTTATGAGTGTGGAATGAGCATATGAACGTTAGCTTAGCCTGGTAGACCCAATCTCCATTCAGAAAACAAACATTCTAAAAGGTTGTTCGCCTGCCGTCTGTCTGCAGACTGGTCAAAGCATTAATTCATGGTTTTTACTAACCGGTATCAGTGTGTTGTTACGTCGGCATCATTTAGAAACGTGTATTACAATTTAATCACGGTAAAATATGTTCATTTTGTTGTAGTTGTAGGTCCCGAGCCAGCGCGTCGTGTTTGAATGATGCGAGTAAACACAGCTGGCAGCCGCGGTGAAACTCGAGCGACTAGAGCGATGCGATAAAAAAAAGATTGTTTTACTCACTATATCAACAGCCCCACCAAAAATATTTTCCACCAGCCGCCACTGTCTAGAAGGCCCCGTAGTTAACAGGCTCGAGACAGAGGATCTGAATGAATGCGACGAAGCAATTCATGCCGTTTTATTGTTTTTAACGTTGAAATGACAAATGCAACAGGTGAAGAGGAAGTTGTTGCGGAATTGTTGTGAGTACCCTTTTCAAGACGACAATTCAGCGAAAAGACGGACATTATAACGCCCTTCTACAGAAGGTCCAGTTGTGATAGACACGGTTCGCCACTGCTTTATTGGTGTGGCCAGGCACGGATCTGGGTCTTTGCATTGACTCGACATGTAATCACACCACACTCTGTTATATCTGCTAATGCTAAACACAAACACCGGAAACCAGTGGCCTATACTACGAAGCTGGTTCAACCTAACCTGGATATGTTGGAGTTAGCCGGTTGGCCTAATCCAAAACATACGCGCTCTCGCTAAGCGGTCCTACGACGCTGGTTATCAAGTGGATCGCTCAAGCCAGCCGTGTCCTATCTAGTTAGGTGCGCGTTCACATGAAAGGGGTGGGATCTTCGACCAATCACAAACATGGAGAAGCGCACTGACAGCGCAGCGTCATACTTCCTGAATGAAAAGTGAACTTTAATACTAATCAAAAATGAAGAAGTTAAACTTTAAACATCCATGACTTAAACACTTGATCAGGATCAAAGCCACAGAGCTGCACCCGCAAGGTGAATACAGCTGGCAAAAGAAAAAGTGTTTGAATGCGTCCATTAACAGGTTTATGATATCACTGCCCCGTCTAAAACACGATCTGACTTTAATTACATTTGTCTCGAGTGTTTCGTCAACTTAATGTGTTGCTTAAAATAATGCTTCTGCATCCAGTCTGTGACGCTGTGAGTGTTGCACGGCCAGACACGGCTCAGCTGACTCAGATCAGGAGATATGTGATACATTATGAAGTGATATGCCGCAGACTGTACTTAATGTACTCTGATCCGGTTACTTATGTTGTGGCCGATATGTAAGTAAGCTTTCTTAACGCTAATGTTCTAATAGTCAGATTGCTCTGAAGATGGAGGTGATATTCTATTAATGTTCACGTTCACACAGTCGGTGATTTTTGCCGGCCGTCTTTCCTGCAACGGCAGCTTTTCTGTATTTCCTTTCTCCTGTGATATGACTTGATCGCTTTAAACTCCGCACACTGAGCTCAGCAGGCAGTGCTTTCACTGAGTTGAGCTCTTAGCCTGCAACCTAACCTGGTCCCGACCAGGTTAGCTGGTTAGCATATATTACCATGGAGATCTAGCCTGCTAAAAAGAGAACCAGCTTCGGATGACCGGAAAGCCGGAGTTTCCCCTGAATTTAGCCGGCTAAGCGAAAATCCTGCTTCGCAGTATACCCCCCTGGTCATCACTATTATTAATAAACAGAGTTGGGTGTAACGCGTTACTGTAATAATATGACTTTGTCGGTAACGGAGTAGTGTAACGTGCTACTTTTATAATTCAGTAATCACACTACAGTTACTAACATTGCCCCGACACGCGTTACTTCGTTACTTTCTAAAATCAGTCATAATCAAACCTCAACAAACATCTGCAAAGAACACATGCTAAGGTGAAGCTAACGCACATAGCTGTTGTTTATTTATATCACACACGTAGTCTGTTCTTCTTCTCTGTTTTCCGGTTGTTGCCTGTTTTGAATGACGAATACACACTACCGCCGCCTGCTGGTAAGGAGAGTTATTGCCACTCACGCATGCGCAGTTCGTACGTGCTCGGCTGAAGTCTTTGCAGTGTCTGGTTCCAGTGCAACACATGGCCAAGACGCAGGAGAACACGCCGACGCAACAGCGTGAGCAGAGATAGACTGCGCAAAATATACAGATAGCAGGAGACAGAGGACAGCCACGGTCAGATAGCAGGAGACAGAGGACAGCCACGGTCAGATAGCAGGAGACAGAGGACAGCCACGGTCAGAGAGCAGGAGACAGAGGACAGCCACGGTCAGATAGCAGGAGACAGAGGACAGCCACGGTCAGATAGCAGGAGACAGAGGACAGCCACGGTCAGATAGCAGGAGACAGAGGACAGCCACGGTCAGAGAGCAGGAGACAGAGGACAGCTATGGTCAGATAGCAGGAGACAGAGGACAGCCACGGTCAGAGAGCAGGAGACAGAGGACAGCCACGGTCAGATAGGAAAACATTCAGGATCTGGATCAGTCTTATGCGACAATGGAAACTGAACTAAAGAGAACATTTGAAACGTTAGCAGTCTGCGTGATCTGCCTGTAGGGAGGGGAGGGGCTGCCCTGCGAGTAAAGTAACGAGTAAAGTAACGAAGTAGTGTAATACATTACTTTTTTTTAGTAACGACCCCATCTCTGTTAATAAAAATCTTTAAAATACATATCATAAACATGCCCAAGTAGTAAATCATGTTTTGGACGATATATTTAGTTTTAGTTGAGTATTTATCAATATCTTTGCCATTTAAAACCTTTTTATGCCACTGAAGCAATGATGCTATAAATGCATATTGAAATAACCTCAGATAATGTTAGCTTGCTGAACTCTGCTGCCTTTGTTCTGTACAAACTGCACACATGATATCATTAAAGAACAGTTTAACATATTAGATTATATAAGAACTGGATCCTCTTCAGGTCGGGTTACAGCAGGAACTCTTACTTTGTGTCTGAGGGTCCAGGTTCATTACTGAAGTCTGGAGGCCAGTCTTTAGACCAGTCACTCTTCAGAGACAGACAGCTGGGGACGGGAGACTCTGCTCTCGGTCTGTGGAAACAACACATGTTTTAAACATCATTAGTTCATTCAGAGAGCACATTTTGACTAACGTCTGTATGTAGATTATTTACTATCGCTGATGACGCCAGGGATCAAGAGTTTAAACTTTGTTACTGTACTGTTACTACGTTTCTTTACTGCGATCATTAAAGAACAGTTTAATATATCAGATAACATAACAACTGGATCCTCTTAATAATAATAATAATTCATTTATTTTATATAGGCGCCTTTCAAGGCTCTCAAGGTCACCGTACAAACACATAAAATCAAGATACACAATACCTAACACCAGCATAAGAAACATAAACAAGACAATGCAGTATATAACAAATCAAATAAATAAAACAGAGGATGTGTGATGGATAACGATCAGGGTGGATATGTGAGTGTGAAGAGATATGTTCAGGTCAGGCTACAGCAGAAACTCTTACTTTGTGTCCGAGGGTCCAGGTTCATTACTGAAGTTTGGAGGATTCCCTATAGACCAGTCACTCTTCAGAGACAGACAGCTGGAGACTGAAGATGTGTCCTCTTCCTCATCTTTTAAACCACTCATCTTCTCCAGTCTGAGAGATAAACCATGAACATTGGAGAAACACACACACACACACACACACACACACACACACACACACTTGTTTAAATCATAACCATCATAATAATAAACTTGTGTTATGATATTAGGATCATGCAGAGTCAGGCAGCTATCCCTTAGAGAGAGAGAGAGAGAGAGAGAGAGAGAGAGAGAGAGAGAGAGAGAGAGAGAGAGAGATGTGGCGCGTGCATGTGTGTGCGCATGGTAGAGCGAGCGAGCGGTGGTGTGTTTTTGAAGTGAACGAAGCAGCAGCAAAGGTCTGTCGAGTGTCTTCAAAGTTAGATCTGTAACAAAGACCTTAATAAATGCAACGGCCTCCCAAAGAAGAGCTCGCCGGTCTGCCTTATTGAAAAGTGGGTTATTGAACCCGCAGTGTGTTGCTTCGGCCCTGGGAGACTGCAGAGAGTCACCCCTGCTTCCTCCACTACGGTCTGGGAGCCGACAGGAAAGTTTAACACTTGGTTCAAATACATCGAATCAGTCAGACTTCCGACAGGCCGCTCCCCATTTTGACTGCGCTGGGCTGTCGCATGTTATGTTGCTTTGAAGAGTCAGAAAACAGGAAGTAAAACCAGTTCACACCACTTGTAGAAGTCTCTCTGGACTCTAGGACGCTGGTGTTCTGACATCCAGTAAAACAGAGTGAATGTTAGAAAGCAGATCCTGGTGTTAACACTCACCCTGTTGTCCTCCTGCTCCTCGAGCTGTAAAATGGCGTCTGGCACTCTGACTTCTACCTGTCTGCAACTCCTCCTCTTGATTCATAACCGATCTTACCAGCTGAACCAGTTCACATACAGGGACTTTGTTCAGTGAGGTGGAAATAGAGCTAAACACAAGCTCAACAAAGTTATTGAAATAAACATATTAATAGCACAGTGTGAAAATCACCCAGTAAACATCCTGCATTCAAAACCTCACTTAAAGGTCCCCTATTATACTGTTTTTCATCAATATATCACAGGTCCAGATATACACAGAACACGTCTCTGGAGTGTTTGTGTTGAATTATGAATTGTAATATATGAAGTTGTTTATTTAATACTCTTATACTAATCACTTCCTGTATTCCCGTGATAAAAGGGACATGCGCAATAAAATGAGTCACTTCCGGTTGAAGCAAAGCCGACGGTGTATGTGTGTATTTATTCCTCTGTCACGTTAAACGGTATTCCTGCCCTAAGATCATGGCATCGTTAACAGGTTATGGGCCCACGAGGGACCATGGAAGCCGGTGGAACCGTTTCGACGGAGACGAGAAGAACTACGAGTTATGGGAGACAACGTTTTTGGGTTACCTGCGACTGCTAGGATTGAAGGCTGCCATCCTAGAGGAGCCAGGTGAGCATGATGAGGCTGATGATCAGAAAAACGAAGAAGCCTATGCGGAATTGATCCAGGTACTGGACGATTAAAGCCTTTCACTGATCACGAAGATGAAGAAGAGTGGCATCAGCGGGCCGAGCGGCAGAGGGAGTCCGCTGTTAGAGCCATGAAGACGGATTAAAGAGAACGAGCAAACCAGCCTCTCGTGTTCTTGTTTATTTTCTTGTTATCAGATATCTCTGCACCCCATCCTCCTGTCCGCTGCCCCGCGCTCAGGCTGGGTCAACGTGATGACGTATCAGTGGCGGAATGTCACTCAGTATTTTCACTCAAATACCTGAGTACATTATGAGGTAAGTGTACTTTTGTTTGTTGGTATTTATACTCCACTAAATCCATTTCCAATGCAACAATAAACTGAAGTAATACAATCTAAAAGTCTACTTGATATTTGCGATTCAGTTTTCTGCTTTGGTGTAATGTTGTGGATTGTATCTATAGTTTGTTGACTCCTTGTATCAGTGAAAGTGCATCGATGTGGTTTCCTTGCGTCTGACGTCATCACGTAACGTCTTTTCCCGATTCTTCCACCTGCAGATGATCTGCCATGTTTGCTTGTTCAGGTGATTTTCACAACAGGTAAGTGAAATGAATACAGGTTATATTTGGTATACAGAATAAGGTCCAGGGATGAAATGGTCCAGCTGGATTGTTTAAATGTTGTTGTGTAAGTCTTAAGCATAGTATACTTCATGATGTTTGATTGATATTGGGAATACTGTTCTGGCTTTATATTCAAACCACTGGTGTTTAACTGCCCAGTGATAATGTAGCTGTTAGCATTGCTATAGTGCCCTGCTGCTCTTCCAGTTAGCATGTTGCTATCAAGTCTAGTTTGTTTTATTATGAATTAAGTATTAAAATAAGCTCCACATGTCATACCAATTTCCGCCACAAGAGGGGGCGCAGTGCGAGGGGAAATGCCATGGGGTGAGATTCAAGTTCAAGCTGTATTGTCATTTGAACATACAGTGTAGATATATCACTGAGAATCTGAGGTCTCAGGCTCCTCCAACAGAGCAACACAGATAGAATAGTTAGAATAGTGCGAGGAGAGAGGGTCTGCAGAATCAGAACGTCCCCAAACCCAGGTGGGCAAATCTTACCTGACACCCAACAATAACAATCTGCTTTCTTTACAGACTTAGATTACATGTTTTATGAGTCTCGCACAAAATAATCAATGTGAAAAGGCTCCGTGAAATAATACTACTCTTCTTCAGAAGTAGAGACTTGTTTTTTATGTATAACTGTCTCGTGTTTATTTGAGTTGTGCCGACTCAGGGCTCTGAATGCCTGAATGACTGTTTCCACTTTATGAGTTAGCAAAACATTTTATAAGAAGGTTTGATTTTTTTGAAAAAACTGCTAAAAATGTTTGAAGAAATGAATTCAATATTAAGCTTTGTCATTATATATTATTTTATGCACAGGTTTTTTGTATTTCTGTCTTTGATCACAAACAGAGAAACTCCAGGAATATGACGTTTGATCAATGTGTTCATGTTTTCCTGAAATCTGTTTTGCAGAACTCACTCAAGTAAAAGTCCTGCATTCAAAATGTTCCTCAAGTACAAGTAGAAGTACTCTGATCTTGTACTGTAGTAAAAGTAGAAGTACTCAGTTCTTGTACTTGAGTAAAAGTAGAACTACTCGGATATTGTAGTAAAAGTAGAAGTACTCAGATCTTGTACTGTAGTAAAAGTAGAAGTACTCAGATCTTGTACTGTAGTAAAAGTAGAAGTACTCAGATCTTGTACTGTAGTAAAAGTAGAAGTACTCAGATCTTGTACTGTAGTAAAAGTAGAAGTACTCAGATCTTGTACTGTAGTAAAAGTAGAAGTACTCAGATCTTGAGTAAAAGTAGAAGTACCAGAGTGTAGGAATACTCTGTTACAGTAAAAGTCCTGCATTCAAAATGTTCCTCAAGCTAAAGTAGAACATTATAAATACATGTAGTAAAAGTACACCATTTACCTCAGAGCTGTAGTGGCCGTGGGGTAGAAGTACTAAGTAGTATACAATGGAAATACTGAAGTAAAGTGGTGTTTATGTTCTAAAAATTGTACTTAAGTTACAGTACTTGAGTAAATGTACTTAGTTACTTTACACCACAGGTGATAATTCATATTTTAATATCACAAATGATACACATGTGTCACAAACACACAAAGTGCTCAGTTGAATACATACTGTATATAAAGTAAATACAAATACCAGAACTTTTGATATGTCGTTGTCTTGTTTTCTTCTCGCTCATTACTCGCACAAGTTCTGATAGATATGAACATGTTGGAGAACTAAAAGCATAATGATGAATATCTTCCAACTTTAAATACAATAAAGGCACCAAAGATCTGCAGCAGAAAACATTGACTCATAAACAACGTTTGTCCAAATCTTCAGCGTCCATGAAATAGTTTACCCTTAAAGAAATAAAGAAGATTTTTATTTGAGTGCGTATTTGAATGTAGTCAATACTAATGTAAACATGTGTGTGGTAAACAAGCTTTTCTACATGAAACATTTATACAATCTGAAACATTTGTACAATGCAGTCACGCAATGTAAAAGTTCCTTCATTTTTCACAAGTCATCATTTGATCCGTAAAGATGACTGTGTCCTGGATGGCGAGCCCTGGATCTGGAGTCGTGGCTGTGGTCCTGGATCATCGGTCCTGATGGATATCCTCGTGGATTCATCTTCCTATTATACACACATGCATTTCCAAACATCTGGACTACCTATGTTGCAAATGTATTATCTTTCAATTTACACACGGCATCTATTGCACGTCTGTCCGTCCTGGGAGAGGGATCCCTCCTCTGCTGCTCTCCCTGAGGTTTCTCCCATGTTCCCTTTAAACCAGGGGGGTCAAACTCAAGGCCCGGGGGCCACATTCGGCCCGTGACTTCATTTCATGTGGCCCCACAAGAGCTTGCAAAGAATATAATATGTTTATTATACGGTTACATGCTACAGAAGCACGTTGCCCATAAACTACATGTCCCACAATGCATCTGGAATATGACTTTTTCCTCAGAATTTGCCTTTTTTTCTTCAAAATATGCATTTTTTCATAGAATTCCTTTTTCTCAGAATTAGATTTTTATTTCAAAATGTCACTTCTATTTCCTTTTTCTCCAGAATTTGGCTTTTCTTTTTAAATCATTTTGGGACATACGCACAGAAGAGACTTGCAATTATTTGCCCTAGACTTCTGCTTTCAGACGTAGTTAATTATGAAGTTATTACCCTATCCGATGATAATCCAAAGCAGAGGCAATGATGTAATATAATACATTATTTTATATATATGATATATATATGTATTTTTATATAGTCTTAAAGTTACAACCGGCCCTTTGAGTGCAACCATAATGCTGATGTGGCCCGCGATGAAATTGAGTTTGACACCCCATGCTTTAAACTGTGGGTTTTCTCCGGAAGTTTTTCCTTGTACGATGTGAGGGTCTAAGGACAGAGGGTCTAAGGACAGAGGGTCTAAGGACAGAGGGTCTGAGGACAGAGGGTCTGAGGACAGAGGGTCTGAGGACAGAGGGTCTAAGGACAGAGGGTCTGAGGACAGAGGGTCTAAGGACAGAGGGTCTGAGGACAGAGGGTCTAAGGACAGAGGGTCTGAGGACAGAGGGTCTAAGGACAGAGGGTCTGAGGACAGAGGGTCTAAGGACAGAGGGTCTGAGGACAGAGGGTGTCGTATTGTCATACTGATATTCTGTACACACTGTGAAGACCACTGAGACAAATGTAACATTTGTGATATTGGGCGTATAAATAAACATTGATTGATTGATTCCCGTTGTTAAAAACAATGACAAAGAAAACAAGACTTAATAGCGCCTAAAACCAACATTATTTAAATTCTGTGTGCTGTGTTAATAATGTTCCTGAGGTAGGTGAGAATAAAAAGTTTTAGCCGGGATAAGTACCATCACATAGTACCGATTGTATTACTTCATCGCTTTTGTTGATGTAATACTCATTTCCGCCGCAAGAGGGGCTCAGGGCTTGGGGAAATTAAAGTCAGCCTCTTGTGGCCAAAAGGAAAACTGCAACACACAGAAAACCACTAAGACTTAGAAGCAATGGTTAGAAAATAATAAATACAAATGTCACCGTGCATCTTTGTTTCCCTGCCAATGTTTTTACAGATTACAAATAAAATGGGGAGCTGAATAAATAATAAAATGTGTTTTTAACGGATTATTTTTAATTTAGGAACTGAAATATGTATTTATATTTATTGCATTCACCTGGAAACTTTCCCCCTGAGATGTTTGTACAGATTTAGTTTTTTAAAAACAGAACTAAGACACATATTCCCTTTCTTCTCACCTCTTCTTCTCTCATAAACACAGGAGAGGAAACCCTTTGGATCAGACTTAGAAAACAGACAAATACAACTCTCCTCTCAGCGCTCGAATAACTGTAATCACTGAAACTGT
>CM070476.1:42435899-42590899 GCA_036324585.1 Champsocephalus esox | reverse complement strand
TACTTTTACTCAAGTACCAGATCTGAGTACTTCTACTTTTACTCAAGTACAAGATCTGAGTACTTCTACTTTTACTCAAGTACCAGATCTGAGTACTTCTACTTTTACTCAAGTACCAGATCTGAGTACTTCTACTTGATGTTTTGGATTCATGTGTTTTCGTCATTAGAGTTGAAACTGTTTAAAACACTGATCTATAATCAAGCTTCTCAGTTATATAAGTGCAGCTTCTATATAATTACTATGTTTTCCCTACAGAGCCCAGAGGCTGACACACGCACGCACACACACACACACACACACACACCACACACACACACACACACACTTCTCCTTGGTGCTCAGAGGCTGACAGACACACACACAGCAGGAGAAACTTGTTATTACACATCTAAAAATCTCAGAAATTCCACCTCAGCAGCAGGTGTATGAGGTGTGATTTGTGCCAAAGAACGAACTCACTGAGCTCACTCACGTGTCGATCGTCACCTACCACGCCGTGAACAATGCCCCGAGAGAAGTAACGTGACACTCTCGTCGCCACCCCTCTCGTCGGAGAAGCTACGTGACGTCTGCGTCTGAAGTTACTTTACTTATCACCTAATAAGCCAGTAATGTTACAGCTACGCAGTTGCTGTTCAAGCGAGACTCTATTTCAATATAGTTTTGGTATTAAAATAATGTTACACCCCTCCTATGCCCTGAACGCAAAAACAACCACAGACAAGAATATATATTTGTAATTTTCAAAATGATAACTAAGGCTGAAAAAACAGGAGAAGCCTGTCTTCCCTTGGTCTCCAGGAGAAAACGCCATACCACCAAGGTTTCATAGTTTTGTGTGTGAAATAGATCGCTGCAGTGAACACGGCTTTATGTATTTCTTTATGGTTTATTTGATAAAGAGGGATGCAGTTTATAGAAGTTCAGAGAAGAAGCAACCCCTATGTATTGTTTATTTTACTTCGTTTCATTTTGGCCCCATGGTAGAGGCAAATATAGAGTTAATGTGTGGAGATTATAATGTCCCGTTTACTAAAATATGTATTGTTTTATGTTTAGTTGACAAAATAGTCACAGTCCTACATTTTGCTGCACTCAAGCATACATCTGAGGAGAAGAGTTGTGTCCGCCTTTGGCCACAAGGGGGAGTATTGTATATATATATTTTGTATAGATGTTGCAACAATACAGAGCTATGGCAATACTATATGTAACTGAGGTCATGCTAATAAAGCTATTGAATTGAGCATATCTATAAAGTGAGCTGTCAGGAGGAAACAAAGGTTCGCCAACACATCACTCTACTGCTGAGAAAGGCTGTGAAATGATGTGCTGCAATGTCTGTGTATTTTTGAAGAATGCAAAGTAAAGGAAGAAAGTAATAACTCGCACTGAGTCTTGATACATTTCTTATTTTCATTTTAGAAACATTATCCAATGATGTATTATGTCTGTGTTACACACACACCATTACTGAACTAATTCTAAAACCAAGAATTACCTACAAGGACGGACAAAACAAGGACACCACACATGATTCTTTTTTAATTACAGTAGGCCTATATTTATTTAAGTAGGCCTAACTAAATTGTGATATCAGTTTAATCAGTAATGTGTATGGGTCAGGGCCGGACTGGGACAATAAGTCAGGCCGGGAATTATACACCCAGCTAGGCCACTACTAGTTTTCTTTTGTGCCATTTTGCTGGATTTATTTGTCAATATTTACAGCGTTGCTGCCCATAGTGATAGCCCTAAACTTTAAATCTACTATCCCAGAATAAACATATGGACATGATAAAAAAAATGTGCCAAACTATTTAGGAACCTATCCATGTGAACATATTTTAAGTGAGGGTGGACCTGAAATCTTCTAGGGGGGTCCGTGAGCATGCTCCCCCGGTAAGATTATTTTTTTAAATGTTGGACTTAAATGCATCAATCTGGTGCATTTTGAGGGGGAAACAAAGAGACCACACCCATATGAAACAGAACTGTATACATTTAAATAATCATAACAACATGGCTATAACCAATAACATAATCCAATATGAAAAAACATTTAAACTTATTTATTTGTTTTTGGTTCATTTATAGTTGTGAGTGTGTCTGGGCTCCTGAACCAGCCTCTCCTCTCTCCCCCCTCTCCCCCTGCTCCTCTCCTCTCTCCCCCCTGCTCCTCTTTGAGGCAGCAGCAAAGACTAGTTTTAGCTCAACAAGTTTTTAAAGTTTATCTTACCTTTGTAGTGGCAATTTATTATATTACTTTATATGGCAAAACCAAATGATGATATTATGCTTAGAAACTGTTTGGTCAACTCGACCTGTTGTACCACACGGTAGCTTCCTGCCAAGGTCTTACCTGGAAAATGCGGCTCTCCCTATGAGAGCATTGTAAGATAACAGTCAGGAGAAAGTCTTATCTCTTTTCCTTTCTGCGCAGCAACAGTCCTCTATAAAACACACACACACACTATACCCTGTGCACACTCCTGCAGACTATCCTATACTCTGTGAGACCTGTGCCTTTGAAGCTTCAAATAAATAACCAACAAGACAACGCTGTTTGCTTTCACCAGTTTATTATTGATTACTCTCTTTGTACATCTTTGCAGTATTGACACTTTTTTCACCTAGTTAACATTTGTTTGTTATTATTCATGCATATTTTACTAATCACTCCCCCCTCAAATGGAAATATGTGTTTACATAAATGGTGACCAAACCGTTTGAGACCCACAGAGAACTTAGACGAAGTTATATCTAAACACTCAGAGTCCTTTACCTCACCTGAGCTGAAGTTATCAGTCTCTCAGTCTGACAGCAGAGGACTCTCCTCCACCTTGTTGACAGCTCATTATATATCCGTTAGCGCAGCTAGCTAGCACCAGATGCTAACAACAACAATACACGTAACCGGTGCGCGCGCTTTCTCTCGCTCGCGCCACACACACACCCTCCCGAGCTTGAATGACACACAGAGACCAATCGAGCGCATTAGTGTATGGTCTGTATGAAAGTGGCCATGTGGGCAGGCCACATCATGTAGACAGCCAGTCACCCTCTGGGAGGCAGCGTCAGACCCACATTTGTGCAGCGTTGCGTTCACAATACATACATAAAAAGGCCACCAGGCCACTTAGCAGGCCAGGCCATCGGGAAACCTCCCGGTGCTCCCGATGGCCAGTCCGGGCCTGGTATGGGTGTTATGTGTCAGTATATCAAGCAAAGAGAGATAAAGAACACCTCGCATTTTATTTTGATGTTGACTCTGTCCTCTCATTTCATGTGTCTACACTTCCTGTCATTGTGGTCACCTGCTCATGATTGTTTTCACCTGTGCCCCATTAACCTCACAGAGCTTTGGCAATACTGTATGTAAGTCATTCACGCGCTAATGCACACGCACGTTATCAACACCACGCATATCTAAAGATAGCACTTTCAAAGCTACGGCGCCGCCACGTGAGCGCTACTTTGAGCACATACTTTGAGCACACCTATGATACATCGCCGTGACGTCTGACAACGTCGTGACGTCGCCTGTATTGTACGCAGTGGCGAGCCGTCAGGGCCCTCTAGGCCCTCTGTGAGGGCCTAAGATATTCTAAAAAATAATATTTGAAAACATTAAAAAAAAACGTATTATTTTTTATATTTTGTTGTTGTTACATTTTTCATTAGTTTTACCAAAATAACTTGATTTAATTGTATTCAAAATAATATTTCCAAAGAAATAAATCCTTCGAATCTGCCTGTTCAGTTTCTGTTGGAATGTGAAGGGTTAAATGCCGTCTCTGCGAGTTACTGTGAAGACGGGAGAGCTTGTTGGTCCCTCTCTACATTCACAGAGGGTCGCTATAGTAACTCAACGAGAGAGTAATGTCACATGACAGCACAATTGACCAATCATATCTTCCCTCTAAATGGGCGGGCTTTATTTTCGCGGACTTTATGACAGGTTCCGCCCGCTGTGAGGTCTATGCAAGTGGTGCAGTGACGCGTCCTAAAACCCGGAAGTAAGCTGCGCTCGGATTCCCTCGACAGAAAGCAAGGGGATTTCTCCAGAGGGTTTTGGAAAATAGCTCGAAATAAGGTCTGTGGAAAACAGTCTGTTAGATAAATGCACGTTGTTTTCAGCCGGATAATATCCACATGTCTATCCTACTTTTTTTGATTCATAAATCTAACCGATAGATTTATGATTAGCATAAGTTCGTTCATGATGGCTCACTTGGATGACATCGTTGCGAAATTATTAACCGAGTCATTTTCAGGATTGAGTTACAAAGATAAACTGGAGTGGCAAAGGATCAGCTGAATGACCCGCAAGTGCTTCATCCAAAAGGACAGGAGGATGACTTTGTGTTTCAGTGATTTGTCATCAAAGGTAGGCCTAAGTCATTTTCAATGTGGGCCGCCGTGCCGACTTAATTCATTTGTAATTGCTACTTGGCTGTGGGAGCCCTGTCATGATAGGTGTTTATATAAATGGTGTTGTTCTGTGTGGTAGAGGGTCGCTGTCATTGGTGCGTTTTGCACCCCGGACCACTGTTTTGATATTCCGCTGAAGTATACGTTGAGACGTAATATCTCTTCTTTTTTTCGAGGGAAGGGGGGGGGGTCAGAGGGTCTAGGTATAACAGTCACGGCTCGCCACTGATTGTACGTCATCCCATTCAAAATTGATGGAGGCGTTGGCGCACATTGACACGTTAGCTTAGATATCTGTTCTTTGGCACAAATCACACCTCATACAGAGCCAATCACAACAGAGCTTCATCACACACACGCACACACAAAATGTTTTTTATCAACTTTGGTCTCACTTTGTTCCACTTTTTTAAACTATTATCAAATAGTTATTGTTGTGAACATTTATTGTTTTAGAGAAAATCCCTCTGGAGGGAACACAGGGATTTTGTATTATGTACATGCACTAAAACCCTATATATGTATTCGACTTACCTGCATGATCTTTCTCACCAACGAGACGCCATATCCTACAGAGGAAAACAGTGAACTTTAATGTTCCTGTGTGAAAGGTACAGCAACTCGCCTCCAAATGCACATAATGAAAGAAATAACACTTGTTCAATAATAATAATAATAATACAAGGGATTGGTATAGCACTTTTCCTAATGCCCAAAGACACTTTACATAAAATAAGAACAGAAACAAAACAAATATAATCATAATATAATACCTCGGCGTATTAGAACATCTGAGAAATACCCTCCTGCCAGCGCTGATGGGATGGCAACAGCCCACGGCACCACGTTATACACCCAGCCCTGCAAGAGAGCACACGTTAAGGACTGTCAGCGGAGGAGTCTGGTGCGGGGATTACTGGCTGAACTCAGTGGATAATAACAAGTACCGAGGCGTGTGGAAACGATTCTTTAAAGTACGTCGGCAACCAGGATAACAAAGTGAACGAAGAGCTGGAAAGACACATGTGGGCGAAGATCATGGCCCTGTAGGAAGGAAGAAAAGAGAGGTTAGAAACTCACAACAAATATAAAACTACTGCTACTACTCAGGTCTTGTACTTGAGTAAAAGTAGAAGTACTCAGATCTTGTACTTGAGTAAAAGTAGAAGTACCAGAGTGTAGGAATACTCTGTTACAGTAAAAGTCCTCATTCAAAATGTCCCTCAAGTGAAAGTATTAAAGTATTCTCATCAGAATATAGTAAAGACAGTGAAAGTATTCGTTGTGCTGATTGGTCCATTTCAGAATAATATGTATGATGTGTTTTATAATGATTGATCATGAAAGTGTTCTCAAAGCTGGTGGAGGTGCAGCTAGTCTGAATGGCTTTGTAGACTGCAGGGTAGCTGGTGGAGGAGCAGCTAGTCTGAAGTACTTTGTAGACTGCAGGGTAGCTGCTGAAGGTGCAGCTAGTCTGAAGTACTTTGTAGACTGCAGGGTAGCTGGTGGAGGTGCAGCTAGTCTGAAGTACTTTGTAGACTGCAGGGTAGCTGGTGAAGGTGCAGCTAGTCTGAAGTACTTTGTAGACTGCAGGGTAGCTGGTGAAGGTGCAGCTAGTCTGAAGTACTTTGCAGACTACAGGGTAGCTGGTGGAGGTGCAGCTAGTCTGAAGTACTTTGTAGACTGCAGGGTAGCTGGTGAAGGTGCAGCTAGTCTGAAGTACTTTGCAGACTGCAGGGTAGCTGGTGGAGGTGCAGCTAGTCTGAAGTACTTTGTAGACTGCAGGGTAGCTGGTGGAGGTGCAGCTAGTCTGAAGTACTTTGTAGACTGCAGGGTAGCTGGTGGAGGTGCAGCTAGTCTGAAGTACTTTGTAGACTGCAGGGTAGCTGGTGGAGGTGCAGCTAGTCTGAAGTACTTTGTAGACTGCAGGGTAGCTGGTGGAGGTGCAGCTAGTCTGAAGTACTTTGTAGACTGCAGGGTAGCTGGTGGAGGTGCAGCTAGTCTGAAGTACTTTGTAGACTGCAGGGTAGCTGGTGGATTTACTCCAGGAGGAACTAAAGTCTGATTCAACACTTGGTTATATTTCACATCATTCATCCACATCTGAGAAGGAACTAAAGGTATTAAATACATGTAGTGGAGTAGAAGTACACAGTAGCATAACATGGAAATACTCAATTAAAGTACAAGTACCTTAGACGTGTACTTAAGTACAGTACTT
Organism: Champsocephalus esox; assembly: GCA_036324585.1. Lineage (NCBI taxonomy): Eukaryota > Metazoa > Chordata > Actinopteri > Perciformes > Channichthyidae > Champsocephalus > Champsocephalus esox. The sequence goes on along the minus strand of CM070476.1, from coordinate 42,584,241 downwards.
GAGTATATCTACTTAGTCACTTTACACCTCTGCAGAAAGTAAATAAATGATATAAAGCAGTACCAGACAGGAGGCTTTTTGACGAGACTCAGCCATCTGGATAAACTCCACTGAGGGTCTTTCGGGTCCTTCGGCCTCGGGAGTGCTTCTACTCCTGAAACAACAACAAATATTGTGTTGTTGTTGTTGTCTTGTGTCTTTTTTCAGCCCTTCCAATCAAACACAGTTGGGAGCATGGATCACTTCAATCACTCAATCAATGCATTCAACAATCATCATCATTTGATCCCAACCAGACCTTTTCTGAATATAAAGACCAGGTTTAAAATGGCGAAGCTCCTCTTCAAGTTTCACTTCTGCAACATGCACTTTGTCCCGTCTGAAGTATTTGAATGTGGGCGATAACGGGCGTTCAGCGGGATGATAACATTCGAAACAGGGCAGCGACACAACAACAATAGAAGACCTGTTGTCCTGTTGCATTCTGGGAGTGTAGGTTCTGTACCTTTCAGTAAACACAGCCAGACGACGAGAGCCCAGAGTCCGGCCAGAGCTCCGATGCTGTAAAACAAACTCTCCCAGCCGTACTCCTCCAGCATCAGAGAGCCCATCCCCCCCGCCGTCAGAGCCCTGAAACAGCAGCAGAAAGCCGTCAGACGTGTGTGTGTGTGTGTGTGTGTGTGTGTGTAGATGGGTGTGGGTGGTGTTAGAAGTACTCAGATCCGTTACTTTAGTAAAAGTACAAATACTATGGTTTACTATGGTAATACTACTACTCCACTAAGTAAAGTTGTGTGTGTGTGTGTGTGTGTGTGTGTGTGTGTGTGTGGCCTAGCATTACTATACTTGTGGGGACCTAAATCTGTTTACATAGTCACGTGTGGGGACTGGCTTCCCTTATGGGGACAAATTGGAGGTCCCCATAAGGGGGATCATTAATGTTAGGGTGAATACTTGGTTATGGTTAAGGTTAGGATAAGTCTCCAGGAAATGCATGTAAGTCAATGTTATGTCCCCTGAAGTGATGCATTCATGGTGTGTGTGTGTGTGTGTGTGTGTGTGTGTGTGTGTGTGTGTGTGTGTGTGTGTGTGTGTGTTACCCCAGATTTGCCCCACTGTTCATGGCGCTCATCAGAAACCCTCTCTCTCCTTCCAGAACTCTCTGAGAGCAGAGGCTGGCCAGAGACGGAAAAAAAACTCCTATAAGACATTACACACTCAGTTTCCTCAGATATCATCGTTGATAAAGTCAAGCTTTAACTACAATCAACAAAACAGAGACGCATCCACTCTCACATTAGGGACACGTTTCATCGATGAGGAAGGATGGAGCTCAGAACAAGGAAGAACAGATTCAGCTAGCACCTACACCAGCGATGATGTGATGCACCAGTGTGCAACACAGACCAGTAATCACGGTATTCACCCTGCAGCTACTTCAACACGTTCTACTTGTTTCACTCACGTGTATAATGCTGCTACTTGGAGTGTCATCATTATTAGATGTTCATTTTTTAATGTGTGCGCATGCCACTTTTCTAAATACTGTCTCTTTGCTGTGACTTTCTAAACGTCCGCTCTTTGGGACGAATAGAGGAACGCCCATGATCTGTCACTGATGGAAATCAGAATCAGAAATAGGTTCATTACCAAGTAGGTTAACACATACGAGGAATTTAACCACATTAAAAACACAGAAAACGATTTGAAGAAAACTGTCATAACAATAAAAAAAATATAGTAAAATATAGCAGTATGAATATGATTGAAATCGTAGAAATAGAATTGGAATAAAATATGTAAAAATAATTGTGTGCTGATTCTCTGTCTGTTACTTCAGATGAAAATAAGGAGCCCCTCCCCCACGCCCCTCTGAGAGAGGTTTGGTTTCAAAGAACTCAACGGAGCTCTAGAGGAGATTCAGGTGATAAGGTACCTTGTTGCTGATTGGCTAATGGTTACCCAAGACAACACATCGTTATGACATCATAAAGTGGCCAAAATCTGATCAGCTCATTTTCAGACAGGTTTTTATAGAAATGGATCAAAAAGAGAGAGAATCTTTGTTCCTGAAACTTTCAGAGTCTCTTTCCACAGAGGGGACACATGTTGATGTAGAAGAGACACGGAGAAGAGGGGACACATGTTGATGTAGAAGAGACATGGAGAAGAGGGGACACATGTTGATGTAGAAGAGACATGAAGAAGAGGGGACAGACTTAGTGGAGGTCTTGGTATCTCCCTATAACGTGACCAGTACTCACCCTGTGTGAGTCCCATGAGGAACCTGGCGAGGGTCATGAGAGCGAGGGTGTGAGATCCTAAGTGAGCCAGCAGAGGAGTCACAGCTGTGATCAGAGACCAGGAGGCGGCCGAGACGAAGAGGACGCGCTCCCCTCCCACCCTGAAGCAACACACAGAGAAGAGGTTATCAAAAAGCTGTACATGAAATTAGGATTATATAGGGCCACATTTTCTTTTCATGTGGCCCCAATCCTTTTCCGTAATTTTTCAAATGATGTGCACTGCCTTGATTTAACATGCTGCTGGTGTCCCAATTTAGGCTCAATAAAGTCAATCTTATCTTATCGTTTGACATCTTAATTCCCTACTTGTCACTGATGTGTCCTCCCAGGATCTGAGTGAAGCAGTAGCCCCAGAAGAATGCCCCCAGCACCAGACCCGAGTCGATCTTGCTCCAGTGGAAGGAGGCGGCCATGGACACGGAGCAGATGGGCATCGCCATGCGGGCGCAGAACAGCAGGCACGTTCCCAAAAACAGCATCACCGTCCACTTCTGAGCCAGAGGTCTGCAAGGTAGGCAACATTTATCTGTAAAGCACATCTCAACGAGAGGTAATGTTTTATTTATATTGTGTTCTATTTTTTAAGTGATTTGTTGATTCCTGAAGATTTACTGTCAAAATGCTGCTGTGAAAAAAAAACATTTCTAAGTGTCTGTCTGTCTGTCCGTCCGTCTGTCTGTGTTTCTGTGTTTCTGTCTATCTGTGTTTCTGTCTGTCTGTCTGTCTGTCTGTCTGTCTGTCTGTTTGTCCGTCTGTCCGTCTGTCCGTCCGTCCATCTGTCCGTCCGTCCGTTTGTCCGTCTGTTCGTCCGTCTGTTTGTGTTTCTGTCTGTCTGTCCGTATGTCCGTCCGTCCGTCTGTCTGTCTGTTTGTCTGTGTTTCTGTCTGTCTGTCTGTTTGTCCGCCTGTCTGTTTGTCCGTCTGTTTGTATGTCTGTCTGTTTGTCCGTCTGTCTGTTTGTCCGTCTGTCCGTCTGTCTGTTTGTCCGTCTGTCTGTTTGTCCGTACGTACGTCTGTCTGTCCGTCTGTCCGTCTGTCCGTCTGTCTGTCTGTCTGTTTGTCTGTGTTTCTGTCTGTCTGTCTGTTTGTCCGTCTGTCTGTTTGTCCGTCTGTTTGTATGTCTGTCTGTTTGTCCGTCTGTCTGTTTGTCCGTCTGTCCGTCTGTCTGTTTGTCCGTCTGTCTGTTTGTCCGTACGTACGTCTGTCTGTCCGTCTGTCCGTCTGTCCGTCTGTCCGTCTGTCTGTCTGTCTGTCTGTCTGTCTGTCTGTCTATCTATCTGAGCCAGCACATCTCAACAAGAGGTCAAATCAAAGTGTTTTACAAAAAATGGCTATAAAACTAATAACAGTTACAGTGCTATACAATAATTTCTGGGAGTTTGTTCCAGATATATTGAGCATAAAAGACAAACGGTAGTATTTTACAGTCAATTTGACGGACAGGAAGTCGGTGCAAAGACCTCAAATCCCCCAAAACACAACAGTTGTCCACTAGTACTGAAGATAAATGCATGGACACGTTTTTCCAAATCCTGCTGACACTATCTTCAATCCTGGAAATATCGGTCAGGTAATAGTAGGATGACTCGTCTGCTGAACTTGATGTCTGAGTTTATGACTACACCTAGACTTCTGGGCCTGTCTGTGGCTTTTAAAATTGCCGATTAAAGCGGAGTGCTGACTTTTAATCACACCTCGTTGGCTCCAATAACAATCATTTGTCTTTGTTTAATTAAAGATGGTTCGGACACATCGATTTGTTCAATGCATTTCCTCAGTGCTTGTAATGAACCATAGTTCCCTGGTAAGATGGTGGAACATGTGTGTGTCATCTGCATAAAATAACATCATTTGTTGTTGTTTTTAAATCTACGTAAGTGAAAGCTCGTATATGTTAAAGAGAAGAGGCCCCAGGATGGAGCCTTGAGGAACTCCGCTAGTCATATTTGTGTAATCAGATGTGTTGTTACCTAAAGACAAGAAGTATTCCAAGTTATTTAAAGGACACCTGAACATCAGCAGGAGGAGACTCTTTAAAGTAGAGACACTACATACTGATATACACCTGAGCATCAGCAGGAGAGGACTCTTTAAAGTAGAGACACTACATACTGATATACACCTGAACATCAGCAGGAGAGGACTGTGACGAAGATGGCTTCGTCACTGTGGACTGACGGCTCCGGGCCTTGTACTATTGCACATGTGCTTTTATTTTGAAAAGTGTTTCCCTTTCCCCATGTCTGTTACTCCTGATTGTGTTCACCTGGTGCCCTGTGTTGTCTCCTCCCCCCCCTCACCTGTGTCTTGTTGTGCTGATTACTGTGTAGGTATTTAGGCTCTGTTTTCCCTGTCTGTGGAGGCTGGTAGTGTGGGTGAGATCCTTGTGGCTGGTGACTGTGTTCACCTGGGCAGCAATATTGAGGCTGTGTATCCTGTACCACAGCGATGAATAAATGCCCACACCGGGTTATACTTGAATTCTCTGCCTCTGCCTGCTTGCTTGGTCGGGCCGCTCAACGGTCAGCTTCACAAGGACTCTTTAAAGTAGAGACACTATATACTGATATACACCTGAACATCAGCAGGAGAGGACTCTTTAAAGTAGAGACGCTACATACTGATATACACCTGAACATCAGCAGGAGAAGACTCTTTAAAGTAGAGACACTACATACTGATATACACCTGAACCTCAGCAGGAGAGGACTCTTTAAAGTAGAGATACTAAATACTGATATACACCTGAACATCAGCAGGAGAGGACTCTTTAAAGCAGAGACACTACATACTGATATACACCTGAACATCAGCAGGAGAGGACTGTTTAAAGTAGAGACACTGCATACTGATATACACCTGAACATCAGCAGGAGAGGACTCTTTAAAGTAGAGACACTGCATACTGATATACACCTGAACATCAGCGGGAGAGGACTCTTTAAAGTAGAGACACTAAATACTGAAATACACCTGAACATCAGCAGGAGATGACTCTTTAAAGTAGAGACACTACATACTGATATACACCTGAACATCAGCAGGAGAGGACTCTTTAAAGCAGAGACACTGCATACTGATATACACCTGAACATCAGCAGGAGAGGACTCTTTAAAGTAGAGACACTGCATACTGATATACACCTGAACATCAGCAGGAAAGGACCCTTTAAAGTAGAGACACTACATACTGAAATACACCTGAACATCAGCAGGAGAGGACTCTTTAAAGTAGAGACACTACATACTTTACTGATATACACCTGAACATCAGCAGGAGAGGACTCTTTAAAGTAGAGACACTACATACTGATATACACCTGAACATCAGCAGGAGAGGACTCTTTAAAGTAGAGACACTACATACTGATATACCTGAACATCAGCAGGAGAGGACTCTTTAAAGTAGAGACACTACATACTGATATACACCTGAACATCAGCAGGAGAGGACTCTTTAAAGTAGAGACACTGCATACTGATATACACCTGAACATCAGCAGGAGAGGACTCTTTAAAGTAGAGACACTAAGTACTGATATACACCTGAACATCAGCTGGAGAGGACTCTTTAAAGTAGAGACACTACATACTGATATACACCTGAACATCAGCAGTAGAGGACTCTTTAAAGTAGAGACACTACACACTGATATACACCTGAACATCAGCAGGAGATGACTCTTTAAAGTAGAGACACTACACACTGATATACACCTGAACATCAGCAGTAGAGGACTCTTTAAAGTAGAGACACTACACACTGATATACACCTGAACATCAGCAGGAGAGGACTCTTTAAAGTAGAGACACTACATACTGATATACACCTGAACATCAGCAGGAGAGGACTCTTTAAAGTAGAGACACTACATACTGATATACACCTGAACATCAGCTGGAGAGGACTCTTTAAAGTAGAGACACTACATACTGATATACACCTGAACATCAGCAGTAGAGGACTCTTTAAAGTAGAGACACTACATACTGATATACACCTGAACATCAGCAGCACGCACCTTTAATACAGACACCTTATAAACATGAAGGCAAACCGGTTTTAATAATTGACGTGGATAATTGTTGCATCCTGGTGAAAACCAATATACACACGCTGGAAAAAATGCTGCTCCAAAAGCAAGTAAATATAGAATAAAAACAAGGTGTTTTCGCTTTTAATAAGTGAACAAATCTTCCAATTGAACAAAATGGCTTCAGTAAAGATGGGATAATTAAATAAATGAGATCTTGTATTTAGCTGGGAAAACTTATTTTGAACTACATTTGACCAGAATTAGGGAATTTCTAACAAAAAAAGCCAGCAATGCTTTGACATTTTCTGTTTTCTGATGTTAGTTGGATATTTTCCAATAAAATAAGATGTTTTTAAGAGACTTAAAAAGATGCTTAAGATGCCAGGTCTAAAAACATCAAGTGTAACCACATATTCTGACTAGAAATTAGACAAATATACTTGGCAAGATTTTACATTTTTGCAGCGCATGTCGAGACACGAGTGCCAAACCGGTAACATCAACTGCTACTGAAACAACAGTCTGTTCTCTGAGCCAAACGCTAACACCAGCATGCGACACAGTCACTATTCAAATATTAAAGGATCATTTATTGTTGTTCTGCAACACAGGCTTTACACGCTGGAAAAACATGAAGTGAGTTGGGTTTCGCACGGGGAAAACGAACAGTGGCTATTTAAACATTGGGGACTTCACAACGGCCTCCTTCTAAACATAAGAAGTTTGACATCAGGGACTTTTTATTTACAGTTGTCTTTAAGAGCAAATGTTGAAAGGAGCAGAATAGGAAAAAATACAGTGCATTAAAAAAATGTTCCCTACAGTGCAGGCTCCACAATAAGCTCACTTTATGGCTCGATTCTGTTTTATTGCGACATTTTATGTTGTTTTATATTTTTGGGTAAGTCATAATACTCAAACACGTAGAATTGTTAATGCATGCTATAAGTAGGATCCTTAATTATGCGAGTATCAATTAGCATTTTAACAATACAATTAAATACAAGGCGGTTGATTTTAATTGGCGGCTGATACCCCTCCATTCAGTTTCAGTTTGGATCTTCGAAGGGAACACGTTTAGTTTGTTACTGTTGCGTGAATAGAAGATTGAACTAGGGACCACTGTTTTCGTCCTGATAACGCCTGTATGCAAATATTCAGCAGGCATTATGTTCACCATGTTTACCACCTATTATTTGCTCACTAAACTCAAAGTAGACAAGGCTGAAAGTATTGGAAGCATTAACATGTTGAAAAGCTATGAAGCCTCTATATACTGTATATATATAGACACACTGATCCTCTGATACAAGCTCTTGTATTTGCAGTTTTACAATCTCTGTCTGTGTCTTGAGTCAGATTGGAAAACACATCCTTTAAAAATGGTCTTTGCAAAGAGAATGAAATGGAGATCTTTGAGACTTAAAGGATTACCAAAGCAAATGTTAGTCATCGTCTGGGGACCATAACCTATAGTTACAGGAGAAGGAACGCCACAACACCATATGGGCCTCTCTGTTGTTTCCCTATTGGTGCTTTGTTTGTCTTTGCGTATTGGTTCAGGGATTTTGATTATGTGTGTGATTATCTGGTCAGGGACCATGTTTGAAATACGTTTTTAAACTTGACATGTTATGCCTTTCTTTGTCTTGTGTTTTATATATTTTACAATCAATCACCCCTCTGTAAAACAGGAATATCTTGTTCAGTAATAAGTAAAAGCTTGTTGAGTAAGTTTGTTTCAGTCTGAGGTGGAAGAAATACTCAAATCATTAAGTAAAAGAAGCAATATAACAGGGTACAAATACTCAGTTACAAGTTAAAGTTTTAAATAACACTTTCATTGTTTGATATATTACTGGGTAGCTTAACCTATAATACTTTATTATATGTGTCAATTAAGATGTAGAGTAACTGCAAATCCATCTACAAAATTACTAGCAACTTAGATCACACGGAGACGAAAACGAAACGAATTCAATATCAAAAAAATCTTCCGTCCACACGGTATCGGCTCAAGAAACGTGTCCGCTCACACGGAAACGCTCGACCGCTGGAGACGCTGTAGTACATATGCCGGGCCTGTAAGTGGCGCCACAAAATACATCAAAATCAGCGAATAAGACCCAGCGAGCATGGTTGCCATGGTTGCCTGGTTGCCCTTCTGTTTATTCTCCGCGGTGGATTTAGCAACATGTAGTTCATGTAGTTACAACCCGCTGCTGCAGATACACGCTGTACAACATCAGGAGGATGCGTCCCCAGCTGACCCAGAAAGCCACGCAGGTTCTGGTCCAGGCTCTCGTCACCTCACGCCTAGACTACTGCAGCTCCCTCCTGGCTGGTCTACCTGCATGTGCCATCCGACCTCTGCAGCTCATCCAGAATGCAGCGGCTCGTCTGGTCTTCAACCTTCCTGAATGTTCCCACACCACGCCGCTCCTCCGCTCCCTCCACTGGCTTCCGGTAACTGCTAGAATCCACTTCAAGACACTGGTGCTTGCGTACCATGCTGCGAATGGATCTGGCCCTTCCTACATCCAGGACATGGTTAAACCGTACACCCCAGCGCGTGCTCTACGCTCTGCATCAGCCAAACGGCTCGCTGCACCCTCGCTGCGAGGGGGACCCAAGTTCCCATCAGCAAAAACACGTGGGTTTGCTGTCCTGGCTCCAAGATGGTGGAATGAGCTCCCACTGACATCAGGACAGCAGAAAGCTTACACACCTTCCAGACTGAAAACTCATCTCTTTCGACTCCACCTCGAGCGATAGAACTATTAACAAAGCACTTATATACTAACAAAGGACTGGCTTCTCTAAAGCCAGTTGAGCAGCACTTGAAATGCTTGGCTCTATGAAACCTGATGTACTTTATGATTCTGTTTTCTTCAAGGTTGTGTCTTCCTGGTCGAATGGACTTATTGTAAGTCGCTTTGGATAAAAGCGTCAGCTAGATGCGATGTAATGTAGTTCATGTAGTTCTCCGTGTCCACTTGTTGCTGATGGTTGTGGTCGAGGAGCTGTAGATGTTGCACTAACATCTGTCGCATGGTCAGTAGCGTCTGGAGCACGAACGCAACCCTGTGATCCGCCATTGTTGTGTTGTTGTTGTGTTGTGTGTTGTTGAAACACATCAGCAATGACGACGCGGGGGTGAGCAACAGAGATGGGGAGAGGTCGTATCTACCCTCTTTTACTTTGCTGTTTATTATATTGTCATATTCAGAGTTGGGAGAAGTACTCAGATCTTGGACTTGAGTAAAAGTATAGGTTCATACGTCCATAAAATAAAGCAAGTACAAATCAAAGAAAAACAAAGTAAGGGGAAAGTGAACCTATACAAGTGAAGTATCAGCCAGTAATACAATACACCCAGCAGCAGTATTATTTCACAATGACTAACTTAGAAAACATAATAATAATAATAATAATAATAATAATAATAATGCATTACATTTTTTTATTAGAGCGCTTGTACAGGTATGAATTTACATGAATGAAAAGAACAAAGCATGACTCATTTTAAGAACCATGTCATGTTATGTCACGTAAAGCTAACCGGCTGTTTCCACATGTTTTAGATTCCTGTCTCACCTGGGCCACAGCTTCTTGTCCTCTCCGCTGGAAACACGTCCTCCATGCATCTCACAATCCAGCTGAGGATAGCTCAGGTGTTTCCTGCCGTCTCTGGCTGTGTGTCTGTCCTCCATGTGCTCAGATCAGTGTTTCCCTCAGTGTCTGACCGCTCTGAGAGTACTTCAGCTCTCCCTCCCCGCCTTCCTCCTCCTCCTCCTCCTCTCCCTCCCGCCTTCCTCTCCTCCTCCTCCTCCTCCTCTCCCTCCCCGCCTTCCTCCTCCTCCTCCTCCTCCTCCTCTCACTGGCAGGACAAACAGGTACGACTTGTTGAAACAAAACCCAGAAAGAGAAGCTGTTCGTGATTTACATGAGGCTCCACAGAGAGGAAGAACATTTCAATATTTCCCCAGTCGAGGACAGGAAGCTCTGCTGTATATCAGAGAGGGCAGAATACACACATCTTTACTCAAGGAGAAGTACAGATACTCGTGTTTAAAAATACTCTGGTGAAAGTACTGACTAAACGTCTTTACTCAAGTCAAAGTAAAGAGGCTTTGAAGTGTACTTCAGTAAAAAGTACCCATAACTAGCAGCTGCTTTAAAGAGTACCTGACGTCCCTTTATATCAATAGAACAATAATGTCATTGTTAGCTAATGAATGTTTCCATGGTGACCAACGGCAACATGACAACGTTTCCATTGGTCCCTCTTCTTTAGAGAAGACCAGGAAGTGATGGATACACGGATCGTGTTCCAACCAATAGGCACGCAATGACTCTAAATAATAATGATCACGCACCAAACACACATTCAGACTAAAGGAACCAGCTGTTTGGGAAATGAGAGAAGTAGAAAGTACAGGTATTTGAGTTCAACATGTAAGAAGTAGAAAGTACAGGTATTTGAGTTCAACATGTGAGAAGTAGAAAGTACAGGTATTTGGGTTCAACATGTAAGAAGTAGAAAGTACAGGTATTTGAGTTCAACATGTAAGAAGTAGAAAGTACAGGTATTTGAGTTCAACATGAGAGAAGTAGAAAGTACAGGTATTTGAGTTCAACATGTAAGAAGTAGAGAGTACAGGTATTTGTGTTCAACATGTAAGAAGTAGAAAGTACAGGTATTTGTGTTCAACATGTAAGAAGTAGAAAGTACAGGTATTTGAGTTCAACATGTGAGAAGTAGAAAGTACAGGTATTTGGGTTCAACATGTAAGAAGTAGAAAGTACAGGTATTTGTGTTCAACATGTAAGAAGTAGAAAGTACAGGTATTTGAGTTCAACATGTGAGAAGTAGAAAGTACAGGTATTTGAGTTCAACATGTAATAAGTAGAAAGTACAGGTATTTGGGTTCAACATGTAAGAAGTAGAAAGTACAGATATTTGTGTTCAACATGTAAGAAGTAGAAAGTACAGGTATTTGAGTTCAACATGTAAGAAGTAGAAAGTACAGGTATTTGTGTTCAACATGTGAGAAGTAGAGAGTACAGGTGTTTGAGTTCAACATGTGAGAAGTAGAAAGTACAGGTATTTGGGTTCAACATGTAAGAAGTAGAAAGTACAGGTATTTGGGTTCAACATGTAAGAAGTAGAAAGTACAGGTATTTGGGTTCAACATGTAAGAAGTAGAAAGTACAGGTGTTTGAGTTCAACATGTGAGAAGTAGAAAGTACAGGTATTTGTGTTCAACATGTGAGAAGTAGAAAGTACAGGTATTTGGGTTCAACATGTAAGAAGTAGAAAGTACAGGTATTTGTGTTCAACATGTGAGAAGTACGAAGTACAGGTATTTGGGTTCAACATGTAAGAAGTAGAAAGTACAGGTATTTGTGTTCAACATGTAAGAAGTAGAAAGTACAGGTATTTGTGTTCAAAATGTAAGAAGTAGAAAGTACAGGTATTTGGGTTCAACATGTAAGAAGTAGAAAGTACAGGTATTTGGGTTCAACATGTAAGAAGTAGAAAGTACAAAGGATATCAATCAATCAATCAATGTTTATTTATATAGCCCAATATCACAAATGTTACATTTGTCTCAGTGGTCTTCACAGTGTGTACAGAATATCAGTATGACAATATGACACCCTCTGTCCTGAGACCCTCACATCGTACAAGGAAAAACTTCCGAAGAAAACCCAGTTTAAAGGGAAAAATGGGAGAAACCTCAGGGAGAGCAGCAGAGGAGGGTTCCCTCTCCCAGGACGGACAGACGTGCAATAGATGCCGTGTGTAAATTGAAAGATAATACATTTGCAACATAGGTAGTCCAAATGTTTGGAAATGCATGTGTGTATAATAGGAAGATGAATCCACGAGGATATCCATCCAGGACCGATGATCCAGGACCACAGCCACGACTCAAGATCCAGGGCTCGCGATCCAGGACACAGGACCGCAGGATCATCCATGACTCCGGATCCCGGCGTATATAGACACCAAAAAGAAAGACATTTGGGGAAGCTGGGTTAATCGGAACATGACTATAAGCTTCATCAAAAAGGAAGGTCTTAAAGAGCCTGTGACACGGTTTTCCCCCATCATCCAAACCCATCAATTTGAGTACATATTGTCCCCTTGAAAACCGTTACTGAACTGATTTTGGATATTTGTACTTTGATAACCATTAATCTACCCTTCAATGTTGACAATTTTCTGGATCTTCTCGCGGATTCTTCAAGTCCCGCCAAATGATGGGTGACGTCATTGCGGGCACAGCGCTCCAGCTGCACCGTCCAGGATCCCAGCTTCTGCATGTAAACCTTTATATATATACAGTCAGATGTAAACGCACAACGGCGCACACAGCAGCAAGTTAATGTTGAACGTGTCTGAGAGCTCATGAGGCTGAAGGATCGGTTTATGTTGTATCTGTTAGAAGTTTAGGAATGAGGTGCGTCAATATGGGCGATCATATGGTCATGTAGCCAGTGGTGGAATGGGACTAAAAATCATCCTGGGACTCTCGACCGGCCCACTTCGGTACCGCTAGTAAATTATCAACGGGGGGAGTGGGGGATGTCAGGGGCTGTAGATAGTAAATGTAAATATGTAAATATTTGTGTCACTGCATCCTGGTAAAATACAAATATAATGTCTGTGTCTTTGGCATTAGCGCTGCTAGCCACCTGTGCCCTGTACTACGAAGCCAGTTCAACAGACCCTGGATATGTTTGAGTAACAAACAAACTAACAACAACAAACTCACAAACGAGATCTCGCTAAGCGGTCCTACGACGCTGGTTATCAACTCGGTAAATCAAGCCAGGGTTTCTCTCTCCAGCTGAGAGCGCGTTCACGTCTAAGACATAAGTGGATCTGACTTTAATTACATTTGTCTCGAGTGTTTCGTCAACATAATGTGTTAAATAATACTTCTGCATACAGTCTGTGACACTGTGAGTGTTGCACGGCCAGATGAGGCTGGAGAAGCTGACTCAGATAAGGAAATATATGATATATTATGATATTATACTGTATGATCGATGATCTGATTGATGATGTAATATGAATGATAAGTGCGACACGTCGGCGTCTTCTCTGCATACGGCAGTTTAAACTGTATTTCCTTTATCCTGTAATATGACTTGAGAGATTTAAACTCCGCACACTGAGTTCATCTATTTTCTATAGACGCCGGAGGCGGGCAGCGTCAGGTAAAATAATTTATTTAGCCTTCTCAAACCTGAGCCTCACGCGCCGCCTATGGGGGATGTGCTAGTTACTTATCCGACCGGCCCACTTCGGTACCGGCCCATCGGGATTCGTCCCGATGGCCAGTCCGCCACTGCACCCAGCCCACGTAAATTGTCAAAGGGGGGAGCCTCGCTGCGGGGAAACGATGGACCAAGTGTCCCGATCGGAGTGGGAATAATAATAATAATCCGTGCATTTTATCCATTACATTACATTGCATTTAGCTGACGCTTTTATCCAAAGCGACTTACAATAAGTACATTCGACCAGGAAGACACAACCTTGAAGAAAACAGAATCATAAAGTACATCAGGTTTCATAGAGCCAATCGTTTCAAGTGCTACTCAACTGGCTGTAGATAAGCCAGTCCTTTATTAGTATATAAGTGCTCTGTAAGCAGTTCTTTGTTAGTCATTCTATCGCTCGAAGTGGAGTTGAAAGAGATGAGTTTTCAGTCTGCGCCGGAAGGTGTGTAAGCTATCTGCGGTCCTGATTTCAATGGGGAGCTCATTCCACCATCTTGGGGCCAGGATAGCAAACCCACATGTTTCTGCTGATGGGAACTTGGGTCCCCTTCGCAGCGAGGGTGCAGCGAGCCGTTTGGCTGATGCAGAGCGTAGAGCACGCGCTGGGGTGTACGGTTTAACCATGTCCTGGATGTAGGAGGGGCCAGACCCATTCGCAGCATGGTATGCAAGTACCAGTGTCTTGAAGTGGATTCTAGCAGTTACCGGAAGCCAGTGGAGGGAGCGGAGGAGCGGCGTGGTGTGGGAGAGTTTAGGAAGGTTGAAGACCAGACGAGCCGCTGCATTCTGAATGAGCTGCAGAGGTCGGATGGCACATGCAGGTAGACCAGCCAGGAGGGAGTTGCAGTAGTCTAGGCGTGAGCTGACGAGAGCCTGGACCAGAACCTGCGTGACTTTCTGGGTCAGCTGGGGACGCATCCTCCTGATGTTGTAAAGCGTGTATCTGCAGCTGCGGGTTGTAGCAGCGATGTTTGCAGTAAACGACAGGTTGTTATCTAGGATCACACCCAGATTCCTTGCAGTCTGAGTCGGGGAAACAACAGAGGGGCCGATGTTGATAGTCAGGTCAAGAGAGGGAAAATCTTTTCCCGGAAGGAAAAGCACTTCAGTTTTGTCAAGGTTGAGCTTGAGATGATGAGCGGACATCCACTGAGAGATGTCAGCTAGACAAGCAGAGATGCGTGCGACGACCTGGGTCTCTGAGCGGGGAAAGGACAGAATTAATTGGGTGTCGTCAGCGTAGCAGTGGTATGAAAAACCATGCGGGCTAATGACAGATCCGAGCGAGTTTGTTGTACACAAACTCGCTCGGATCTGTCATTAGCCCGCATGGTTTGTGTACAGGGAGAAGAGGAGAGGACCAAGAACAGAGCCCTGAGGGACCCCTGTAGTTAATTGACAAGGGTCGGACTCGGACCCTCTCCAAGTTACCCTGTAGGTACGGTCTTTGAGGTATGAGGTGAGGAGGGAAAGTGCAGAGCCTGAAACTCCAAGTTCTTGGAGAGTGCGAAGGAGGATCTGATGGTTCACTGTGTCGAATGCAGCAGACAGGTCCAACAGGAGGATGACAGAGGAGAGGGAGGCTGCTTTGGCAGTGTGCAGTTCCTCAGTGACAGCAAGGAGGGCAGTTTCTGTGGAGTGACCTGCCTTGAAACCAGACTGGTGCGGATCCAGAAGGTTGTTCAGATGGAGATAATATATCCATTCATTTCCCCAACATTGTGGTAAAAAAAACACACGTTTAATCCATGTTGTTGGTGTACTACAACTACAAAAATGCAGACCGGCTCAAACAAACGATTTTTAATCATCATCCTCATTCATCATTTAATGTATCATATGTTCGCCGAATTGACATGAAAGCACTAATAAATATAGTTTCATCCACTTGAGTTTACAACCACAAAAATAATCGATTTGTTTTTATATCACATCCGACGGGAGGAAATTCAGCAGCTCTCACTCCCGATTTGTAATCCTAATGTAATCATCATCTTCACCACGATCATTTATGTTTATGTCGCCGAATTGACATGAAAGCACTGACAAATATGAATATACTGTAGTCAACTTCATTAAAACGTTATTAACGTGCCTAATCTCAGTAATTCACCATTTCTACGCATGACAACACACTTTGTCCGTGTTTGGCTCTCGAAGCGTTCCCGCATTGACGTCACTTCCGGCTTCCCCCAAAACTTCAAAATGAGTCGAAGGAATTTCCCCGCGATGTTCGAAATTATTGATATTTAACGGAACGGTATCGCTTTTTCTTTTTTAAACTGACGGTTCGAGATTACTAGTAGCCCAATATTTCATTGCACAACAGTTGTTGGGATGGTGTCACAGGCTTTTTAAGCGCACTCTTAAAAATGATATCCTGTGTTCTATAGGGAGCCAGTGTAAGGCAGCCAGAACAGGAGTAATGTGGTCCCTTTTCCTAACTCTAGTTAGTACACGAGCTGCAGCATTTTGAATCAGCTGAAGCGACTTGGCTGACTTCTTGGTACTCCCTGATAATAAAGAGTTACAATAATCCAGCCTAGAAGTAACAAATGCATGGACTAGTTTCTCTGCATCGTTTTGAGGCAAGATATGCCTGATTTTTGCAATGTTACGTAGATGGAAGTAGGCGGTCCTTGAAATTGATTTTATGTGGGCATTAAAGGATAAATCCTGATCAAATATAACACCAAGATCCCTTACAGTCTCACTGGAGGCCAAATTAATGCCATCCATAGTTAGTATATCTTTAGATAATTTGTTTCGTAGATTCTTCGAGCCAAGTACAATAACTTCAGTTTTGGTCGTGTTTAACATCAAAAAGTTTAAGGTCATCCACGTTTTTAAGTCCTTAAGGCAGTCTTGAATTGTATTTAGATGATTAATTTCACCAGGCTTGATTGATAAATATAGTTGAGTATCATCTTCATAACAATGAAAATTCACAGAATGATTCCTTATAATATTGCCAAACGGAAGCATATATAATGTGAACAAAATAGGTCCGAGCACTGAGCCCTGTGGCACTCCATGGCTAACTTTGGTTTGCGTGGAAGATTCATCGTTAACACATACAAACTGAGAGCGTTCAGATAGATAGGACCTAAACCAGCCTAAAGCAGTTCCCTGTATGCCAACTAAGTGCTCTAGTCTTTGCAATAGGATATCATGGTCGATAGTATCAAATGCAGCACTGAGATCGAGCAAAACAAGAATAGAGACAAGTCCCTTGTCTGAGGCTATTAGAATGTCATTTGTGACTTTAACCAGAGCGTCTCTGTGCTATGATGTGTTCTAAAGCCAGACTGAAAATCTTCAAATAAATCATTGTTTTTTAAGTAATCACACAGCTGTTTTGCGACCGCTTTCTCAAGAATCTTTGAGAGGAACGGAAGATTAGAAATAGGTCTATAGTTGGCTAAAACCTCTGGATCGAGGTTGTACTTTTTAAGAAGCGGTTTTATCACTGCTACTTTGAATGATTGTGGAACATAGCCTGATAATAAAGACATATTCATAATATTTAATAAAGAAGTGCTAATTAATGGAAAAACTTTGGGCTGGTTTGGGTCCTATCTATCTGAACGCTCTCAGTTTGTACGTGTTAACGATGAATCTTCCACGCAAACCAAAGTTAGCCATGGAGTGCCACAGGGCTCAGTGCTCGGACCTATTTTGTTCACATTATATATGCTTCCGTTAGGCAATATTATAAGGAATCATTCTGTGAATGAAGTGCTGCACACTTACAGACCGCCACTCTCTTAGGGAGTTGTACTGCATCCAAAAGTGATCAAATCTTTATGTGTAATAGGTTTGTTTGTGGATGTTACCATCCCCCTATGTTTCCATTGTTGTGCAAACACATGCATGAATAAGCATAGTTGCTGTCTGTATAAATGTTAACTGTCTTCCCTTTTCCCAGCTTGCATGCCTCTGTTAGTGCGATTAGTTCTGCTGCCTGTGCTGATAAGTGAGACAGCAATGCTGCGCCCTTGAGCAGTCTCGTCTGTGTCACTACAGCATAGCCTGTTGCATTAGTTCCATCAAGATTCCTCTTACATGCAACATACATTATGTCTGCATCTGGGAAGAGAATGTCCGTCAGGTCTGTCCTTGGTAGCACTCTGTTCTCAGTTTCTGCGATACAGTCATGTGGCTCCCCATCTATCTCTACTGGCAGTAGTGTAGCTGGATTTAAAGTAGTACATCTCTCGATAGTAAGATTTGGTTGTGATAACAACGTAGCCATGCATACTAAATGTCTAGCTGGTGACATATAGGTTTGTTTATTTTGTAACAATAATACGGACACGGCGTGAGTTACTTTTAGAGTCAAGGATCTAAAAAGCACTATTGTTGCAGATGCCTGTATTGCTTCTAAACAAATGGGCATGGCTCGAGCTATAGTGTCCAACTGTGAGGAGTAAAATGCCACTGGTCTATTTTCCCCCCCATGTAGTTGAGTGAGTACTGACGTCATAAATCCATTCTTACAATCTGCTGTTTGAACAAACGGTTTTGCATAATCTGGTTACATCTATTCCCATTACTCTTAAGGTTTCTCTACGTGAGCCAGCATTAATTCTACTGTACCGAATTCTAAAATCTCCACTTCCTCATCGGATGAGCTGATAGACACGTTATCTCAACTTGCTTCTGTGTCACCGTCAAGGTCTGAGTCATTTTGTCTTAGGTCATCTTGATTTGGGTTATCTTGTTTTGTAGTAGTTTCTGTTGTTTGACTTTCTACGTTAACCTTTTTCATCTGTTCAGGGTCTATGTTTGTGTGTGATAATACATGACCTGATTGTGCAGATGCACTTGGCTCTGGTCATGCCTTCTCCAGCCAGTCCTCCGTTCCTTCCTGTGGCCTCTTTGCTCTGTAGTCCTTTTCCCAATGTCCAAATTTGCCACACAAAAAGCAATTCCCTCCGGGAATTTTCCTGAAGAGAATGATGAGGGCGCGAGTTCAGACATACAGCCAGCCTCCTGCGTTCATGATGAGGGACAGAGTTGAGCTGCTGGAAGAACCAGCTCAACTGGCACATACAAGTGCAGCAGGGCAAGAGCAAGAGGTGGGTGAGAATTATCCCTTGAACTCAGTGGCATTTTCTCCTGGAGGCCAAGGGAAGCCCGGCTTCCCCTGTTTTTATGAATTGTAGTTATAATTTGAATAAATAAATAAAAACACTTCATTTAGTTTCGGTAATTATTCTGTGCTGTGTGCTGCAGCCGGTCCGTCTCTCCCCCATTCTCATTTTACAAAGAGTGAAACAGCGCCCCTCTAGATGTTATGGTGAAACAGTAGATTGCACTCTCTGTTGGAGAGGAGGCTCGCCAAAATTGGCTTCCCTTGGTGAAAAAAAAGTAGGGATTGACCAATCAGATGAGGCCCACGTCATGCCCCTGCCAACCTGTGATTGGTCAGGGCCATGCCAAGACCAATCCAGAGGCGGCTGGCTGCCTCACAATCCAATCAAATCGCATCAACTTCAGTTTGTACTGTTACTGTCATCACCGCCCTTAAAAAGTAGCAAGCAACTGAAACAAGTGCAATTGTGGAGGGTGGAGATTTGAAGTATTTCATCAAACATAATTTTACTAAACTTCCGCTACAGCAGCAACTAAAAATGAAATCTGATGACAGGTCAATGCCCAAACTGGAGCTGTGTACTGAGAGGAAAAAAGGAGCGAATCGGACGTAAAACTATAAATAATAAACAGCGGATTTCTAACATTTGACATTTCATGTGGCCGGACTGGGTCAGTTTCCAGGGCTGACTTTTAGTCCCAGTCCGCCCCTGCCTGACCGTGTGTTGCTGGGTTCCTCCCTCATGCCGGCTGTTCTCTGCGCGGGAGCATGAGGGTCGGTGTGTGGAGTTTGGTTGGTAGGGCGGAGCGGGTGGCCAAGGCATCGGAGTCGGTGGGGGAGCAGAGGGGTGAGACGAGCAGGAGGTCAGGGGTCCGAGGAGATCCCCGGGGTGTAGAGCTGGTGCATGGTTTTCATCTATTCATTGCTCCTGCATCACAGCAGGTCCCACAGGAGGGAGATACGGAGGAGGGGGCTGGCGGCGTCTGCATATCACTTGATCGTCAAGTTTCTCGGAATGGGGAGATTAGGATACAAGTTATACAAAACCTCATTTTCTGATTTCTTCTTTTCTGATTCTGATTTCTCTTTTTCTGATTGAGCTGTTTCCTCAGCATATTCCCTTCTCTTCCTTGCTTCGGCTAACCACATCATAGCCCCTAATAAATCCTCATACATTTGTTCTCGATGCTATCAATCAATTGTTGGCATTCCTCTACCACTAAGTCGTATTTCTTTTGCCACTTTTTAAATCTCTTCACACTCGTTCCATGCGATCACCTTCATCCATTTAGCATCTCCTGACAAGATGACTATGTCTGTTTCTATCTTCTTCCCACGGGTCTTGCTGCAGCATGAACCCATGAATAGACTTCTATAGTTTCCCCCAAAACTAAGTAAAAATGCCCTATAGCTTACGCATAAACTATAAAACTCACAACGGTTTTAGCAAAACCCAGAAAACTAAACTGTCCTAGTTTTCCCCAAAACTAGGTAAAATACTCATAGCCGTACCTCGTACTATAGACTCACAATAGTTGTTAGCAAAACTAAGAAAACTAAACTGTCCTATTTTCCCCAAAACTCAGAAAATGCCCATAGCCGTACTTAGTCACCCACTATACAATAGCCGTACCTTGTATCCTACTATAAAGTCACACAGTAGTTTTAGTAAAACTAAGAAAATGTGCCCTATCGTCCACCCACGAACTATAAGATCCTTTAGTTTTTTAAGAAACTAAAAAAACTGGCCTCATAGTTTGAACCACAAACTACTTTTACCCAAGGCCTCTAGTTTGAAACCACAAACCATTTAAAAGTACTTTAGATAAGTTGACCTGTGTCTTTCTAGGACTTTTTTGGTATCCTTCCGCGAACCAAGGGGTTGAAACCAAAACGGTGCCCGTATTGACTTTCTCTCCTGTGTCGGTAGTTCAAGGATCCGTCACTCCTCTCCTCTCCGGCGTAACCTGGCCCCCTATTCACCAAAATTGTTTCTTTGTAAAGGAAACAAGGTAGGGGCCTTTTCTAACAGTCTCTCGACTCCCTGTGCACAGTGTCAGGCTCGTTTGCCCGGAGAAAAAAGGAGATCTTGGATTCCGGCTCGAAGGACCAATATGTTAGAAAAAATATCACTCGACACCAGGTTGAGAATCAATGATCAGGTAACTAATTTATTCTTGCAAGAAGGAGCAGAGTTAAATCACATACAAAGGATATGGGTTAACTCACACACATGGGGTATGTTGCTCAAAGGAACAGCAAAAAACATCAGGCTTATATCGTCCGAAACACAGGAGATACCAACAAAGTCGTACATCGAGGTGGCGCTAATATCAGCCGCGGGTGTCGGAAAGTCGGGTCATCTGTGACGTCTTCTGGAAAGAGTCACGCACTTCCTTCACGCTTCATAGAAATGAGATATTTAAGAGACAGCAAGTCTGTCTTCTCATAAATATCAACAACCTGAAATGCCCTGCCTCCTCCTATCACAAGAAGAGGCAGCTGCAAGGTCATACACAGGTCCGAGCCACACATGATATCAGTGCATTAAAACAACCCACAGAGTGGAGACAACAGTATTTCTCCAACAAAAGTACAGGTATTTGAGTTCAACATGTAAGAAGTAGAAAGTACAGGTATTTGAGTTCAACATGTAAGAAGTAGAAAGTACAGGTATTTGAGTTCAACATGTAAGAAGTAGAAAGTACAGGTATTTGAGTTCAAAATGTAAGAAGTAGAAAGTACAGGTATTTGGGTTCAACATGTAAGAAGTAGAAAGTACAGGTATTTGTGTTCAACATGTAAGAAGTAGAAAGTACAGGTATTTGTGTTCAACATGTAAGAAGTAGAAAGTACAGGTATTTGTGTTCAACATGTAAGAAGTAGAAAGTACAGGTATTTGTGTTCAACATGTAAGAAGTAGAAAGTACATGTATTTGTGTTCAAAGTGTAAGAAGTAGAAAGTACATGTATTTGTGTTCAAAGTGTAAGAAGTAGAAAGTACAGGTATTTGAGTTCAACATGTAAGAAGTAGAAAGTACAGGTATTTGAGTTCAACATGTAAGAAGTAGAAAGTACAGGTATTTGTGTTCAACATGTAAGAAGTAGAAAGTACAGGTATTTGTGTTCAACATGTAAGAAGTAGAAAGTACAGGTATTTGAGTTCAAAGTGTAAGAAGTAGAAAGTACAGGTATTTGAGTTCAACATGTAAGAAGTAGAAAGTACAGGTATTTGAGTTCAACGTGTAAGAAGTAGAAAGTACAGGTATTTGTGTTCAACATGTGAGAAGTAGAAAGTACAGGTATTTGTGTTCAACATGTAAGAAGTAGAAAGTACAGGTATTTGAGTTCAACATGAAAGAAGTAGAAAGTAGCCTACAGGTATTTGTGTTCAACATGTAAGAAGTAGAAAGTACAGGTATTTGTGTTCAACATGTAAGAAGTAGAAAGTACAGGTATTTGTGTTCAACATGTAAGAAGTAGAAAGTAGCCTACAGGTATTTGTGTTCAACATGTAAGAAGTAGAAAGTACAGGTATTTGTGTTCAACATGTAAGAAGTAGAAAGTACATGTATTTGTGTTCAAAGGGTAAGAAGTAGAAAGTACAGGTATTTGAGTTCAACATGTAAGAAGTAGAAAGTACAGGTATTTGAGTTCAACATGTAAGAAGTAGAAAGTACAGGTATTTGTGTTCAACATGTAAGAAGTAGAAAGTACAGGTATTTGTGTTCAACATGTAAGAAGTAGAAAGTACAGGTATTTGTGTTCAACATGTGAGAAGTAGAAAGTACAGGTATTTGTGTTCAACATGTAAGAAGTAGAAAGTACAGGTATTTGTGTTCATGTGAGAAGTAGAAAGTACAGGTATTTGTGTTCAACATGTAAGAAGTAGAAAGTACAGGTATTTGAGTTCAACATGTAAGAAGTAGAAAGTGCAGGTATTTGTGTTCAACATGTAAGAAGTAGAAAGTACAGGTATTTGTGTTCAACATGTAAGAAGTAGAAAGTACAGGTATTTGTGTTCAACATGTAAGAAGTAGAAAGTACAGGTATTTGTGTTCAACATGTAAGAAGTAGAAAGTACAGGTATTTGTGTTCAACATGTAAGAAGTAGAAAGTACAGGTATTTGTGTTCAACATGTAAGAAGTAGAAAGTAGCCTACAGGTATTTGTGTTCAACATGTAAGAAGTAGAAAGTACAGGTATTTGAGTTCAACATGTAAGAAGTAGAAAGTAGCCTACAGGTATTTGAGTTCAACATATAAGAAGTAGAAAGTACAGGTATTTGGGTTCAACATGTAAGAAGTAGAAAGTACAGGTATTTGAGTTCAACATGTAAGAAGTAGAAAGTACAGGTATTTGAGTTCAACATGAGAGAAGTATAAAGTACAGGTATTTGTGTTCAACATATTAGAAGTAGAAAGTACAGGTATTTGAGTTCAACATGTAAGAAGTAGAAAGTACAGGTATTTGAGTTCAACATGTAAGAAGTAGAAAGTGCAGGTATTTGTGTTCAACATGTAAGAAGTAGAAAGTACAGGTATTTGTGTTCAACATGTAAGAAGTAGAAAGTACAGGTATTTGTGTTCAACATGTAAGAAGTAGAAAGTACAGGTATTTGTGTTCAACATGTAAGAAGTAGAAAGTACAGGTATTTGTGTTCAACATGTAAGAAGTAGAAAGTACAGGTATTTGTGTTCAACATGTAAGAAGTAGAAAGTACAGGTATTTGTGTTCAACATGTAAGAAGTAGAAAGTACAGGTATTTGAGTTCAACATGTAAGAAGTAGAAAGTACAGGTATTTGAGTTCAACATGTAAGAAGTAGAAAGTACAGGTATTTGTGTTCAACATGTAAGAAGTAGAAAGTACAGGTATTTGAGTTCAACATGTAAGAAGTAGAAAGTACAGGTATTTGAGTTCAACATGTAAGAAGTAGAAAGTACAGGTATTTGGGTTCAACATGTAAGAAGTAGAAAGTACAGGTATTTGAGTTCAACATGTAAGAAGTAGAAAGTACAGGTATTTGAGTTCAACATGTAGAGAAGTAGAAAGTACAGGTATTTGTGTTCAACATGTAAGAAGTAGAAAGTACAGGTATTTGAGTTCAACATGTAAGAAGTAGAAAGTACAGGTATTTGTGTTCAACATGTAAGAAGTAGAAAGTACAGGTATTTGTGTTCAACATGTAAGAAGTAGAAAGTACAGGTATTTGTGTTCAACATGTAAGAAGTAGAAAGTACAGGTATTTGTGTTCAACATGTAAGAAGTAGAAAGTACAGGTATTTGTGTTCAACATGTAAGAAGTAGAAAGTACAGGTATTTGTGTTCAACATGTAAGAAGTAGAAAGTACAGGTATTTGTGTTCAACATGTAAGAAGTAGAAAGTACAGGTATTTGAGTTCAAAGTGTAAGAAGTAGAAAGTACAGGTATTTGAGTTCAACATGTAAGAAGTAGAAAGTACAGGTATTTGAGTTCAACATGTAAGAAGTAGAAAGTACAGGTATTTGTGTTCAACATGTGAGAAGTAGAAAGTACAGGTATTTGTGTTCAACATGTAAGAAGTAGAAAGTACAGGTATTTGAGTTCAACATGTAAGAAGTAGAAAGTAGCTACAGGTATTTGTGTTCAACATGTAAGAAGTAGAAAGTACAGGTATTTGTGTTCAACATGTAAGAAGTAGAAAGTACAGGTATTTGTGTTCAACATGTAAGAAGTAGAAAGTAGCTACAGGTATTTGTGTTCAACATGTAAGAAGTAGAAAGTACAGGTATTTGTGTTCAACATGTAAGAAGTAGAAAGTACATGTATTTGTGTTCAAAGTGTAAGAAGTAGAAAGTACAGGTATTTGAGTTCAACATGTAAGAAGTAGAAAGTACAGGTATTTGAGTTCAACATGTAAGAAGTAGAAAGTACAGGTATTTGTGTTCAACATGTAAGAAGTAGAAAGTACAGGTATTTGTGTTCAACATGTAAGAAGTAGAAAGTACAGGTATTTGTGTTCAACATGTGAGAAGTAGAAAGTACAGGTATTTGTGTTCAACATGTAAGAAGTAGAAAGTACAGGTATTTGTGTTCATGTGAGAAGTAGAAAGTACAGGTATTTGTGTTCAACATGTAAGAAGTAGAAAGTACAGGTATTTGTGTTCAACATGTAAGAAGTAGAAAGTACAGGTATTTGAGTTCAACATGTAAGAAGTAGAAAGTGCAGGTATTTGTGTTCAACATGTAAGAAGTAGAAAGTACAGGTATTTGTGTTCAACATGTAAGAAGTAGAAAGTACAGGTATTTGTGTTCAACATGTAAGAAGTAGAAAGTACAGGTATTTGTGTTCAACATGTAAGAAGTAGAAAGTACAGGTATTTGTGTTCAACATGTAAGAAGTAGAAAGTACAGGTATTTGTGTTCAACATGTAAGAAGTAGAAAGTAGCTACAGGTATTTGTGTTCAACATGTAAGAAGTAGAAAGTACAGGTATTTGTGTTCAACATGTAAGAAGTAGAAAGTACAGGTATTTGAGTTCAACATGTAAGAAGTAGAAAGTAGCTACAGGTATTTGAGTTCAACATATAAGAAGTAGAAAGTACAGGTATTTGGGTTCAACATGTAAGAAGTAGAAAGTACAGGTATTTGAGTTCAACATGTAAGAAGTAGAAAGTACAGGTATTTGAGTTCAACATGAGAGAAGTATAAAGTACAGGTATTTGTGTTCAACATATTAGAAGTAGAAAGTACAGGTATTTGAGTTCAACATGTAAGAAGTAGAAAGTACAGGTATTTGAGTTCAACATGTAAGAAGTAGAAAGTGCAGGTATTTGTGTTCAACATGTAAGAAGTAGAAAGTACAGGTATTTGTGTTCAACATGTAAGAAGTAGAAAGTACAGGTATTTGAGTTCAACATGTAAGAAGTAGAAAGTACAGGTATTTGAGTTCAACATGTAAGAAGTAGAAAGTACAGGTATTTGTGTTCAACATGTAAGAAGTAGAAAGTACAGGTATTTGTGTTCAACATGTAAGAAGTAGAAAG
Organism: Champsocephalus esox; assembly: GCA_036324585.1. Taxonomy (NCBI): domain Eukaryota; kingdom Metazoa; phylum Chordata; class Actinopteri; order Perciformes; family Channichthyidae; genus Champsocephalus; species Champsocephalus esox. The sequence goes on along the minus strand of CM070476.1, from coordinate 42,558,473 downwards.
TACAGGTATTTGTGTTCAACATGTAAGAAGTAGAAAGTACAGGTATTTGTGTTCAACATGTAAGAAGTAGAAAGTACAGGTATTTGAGTTCAACATGTAAGAAGTAGAAAGTACAGGTATTTGAGTTCAACATGTAAGAAGTAGAAAGTACAGGTATTTGTGTTCAACATGTAAGAAGTAGAAAGTACAGGTATTTGTGTTCAACATGTAAGAAGTAGAAAGTACAGGTATTTGTGTTCAACATGTGAGAAGTAGAAAGTACAGGTATTTGTGTTCAACATGTAAGAAGTAGAAAGTACAGGTATTTGTGTTCATGTGAGAAGTAGAAAGTACAGGTATTTGTGTTCAACATGTAAGAAGTAGAAAGTACAGGTATTTGAGTTCAACATGTAAGAAGTAGAAAGTGCAGGTATTTGTGTTCAACATGTAAGAAGTAGAAAGTACAGGTATTTGTGTTCAACATGTAAGAAGTAGAAAGTACAGGTATTTGTGTTCAACATGTAAGAAGTAGAAAGTACAGGTATTTGTGTTCAACATGTAAGAAGTAGAAAGTACAGGTATTTGTGTTCAACATGTAAGAAGTAGAAAGTACAGGTATTTGTGTTCAACATGTAAGAAGTAGAAAGTAGCTACAGGTATTTGTGTTCAACATGTAAGAAGTAGAAAGTACAGGTATTTGTGTTCAACATGTAAGAAGTAGAAAGTACAGGTATTTGAGTTCAACATGTAAGAAGTAGAAAGTAGCTACAGGTATTTGAGTTCAACATATAAGAAGTAGAAAGTACAGGTATTTGGGTTCAACATGTAAGAAGTAGAAAGTACAGGTATTTGAGTTCAACATGTAAGAAGTAGAAAGTACAGGTATTTGAGTTCAACATGAGAGAAGTATAAAGTACAGGTATTTGTGTTCAACATATTAGAAGTAGAAAGTACAGGTATTTGAGTTCAACATGTAAGAAGTAGAAAGTACAGGTATTTGAGTTCAACATGTAAGAAGTAGAAAGTGCAGGTATTTGTGTTCAACATGTAAGAAGTAGAAAGTACAGGTATTTGTGTTCAACATGTAAGAAGTAGAAAGTACAGGTATTTGTGTTCAACATGTAAGAAGTAGAAAGTACAGGTATTTGTGTTCAACATGTAAGAAGTAGAAAGTACAGGTATTTGTGTTCAACATGTAAGAAGTAGAAAGTACAGGTATTTGTGTTCAACATGTAAGAAGTAGAAAGTAGCCTACAGGTATTTGTGTTCAACATGTAAGAAGTAGAAAGTACAGGTATTTGTGTTCAACATGTAAGAAGTAGAAAGTACAGGTATTTGAGTTCAACATGTAAGAAGTAGAAAGTAGCCTACAGGTATTTGAGTTCAACATATAAGAAGTAGAAAGTACAGGTATTTGAGTTCAACGTGTAAGAAGTAGAAAGTACAGGTATTTGTGTTCAACATGTGAGAAGTAGAAAGTACAGGTATTTGTGTTCAACATGTAAGAAGTAGAAAGTACAGGTATTTGTGTTCAACATGTGAGAAGTAGAAAGTACAGGTATTTGTGTTCAACATGTAAGAAGTAGAAAGTACAGGTATTTGTGTTCATGTGAGAAGTAGAAAGTACAGGTATTTGTGTTCAACATGTAAGAAGTAGAAAGTACAGGTATTTGAGTTCAACATGTAAGAAGTAGAAAGTGCAGGTATTTGTGTTCAACATGTAAGAAGTAGAAAGTACAGGTATTTGTGTTCAACATGTAAGAAGTAGAAAGTACAGGTATTTGTGTTCAACATGTAAGAAGTAGAAAGTACAGGTATTTGTGTTCAACATGTAAGAAGTAGAAAGTACAGGTATTTGTGTTCAACATGTAAGAAGTAGAAAGCACAGGTATTTGTGTTCAACATGTAAGAAGTAGAAAGTAGCCTACAGGTATTTGTGTTCAACATGTAAGAAGTAGAAAGTACAGGTATTTGTGTTCAACATGTAAGAAGTAGAAAGTACAGGTATTTGAGTTCAACATGTAAGAAGTAGAAAGTAGCCTACAGGTATTTGAGTTCAACATATAAGAAGTAGAAAGTACAGGTATTTGTGTTCAACATGTAAGAAGTAGAAAGTACAGGTATTTGTGTTCAACATGTAAGAAGTAGAAAGTACATGTATTTGTGTTCAAAGTGTAAGAAGTAGAAAGTACAGGTATTTGAGTTCAACATGTAAGAAGTAGAAAGTACAGGTATTTGAGTTCAACATGTAAGAAGTAGAAAGTACAGGTATTTGTGTTCAACATGTAAGAAGTAGAAAGTACAGGTATTTGTGTTCAACATGTAAGAAGTAGAAAGTACAGGTATTTGTGTTCAACATGTGAGAAGTAGAAAGTACAGGTATTTGTGTTCAACATGTAAGAAGTAGAAAGTACAGGTATTTGTGTTCATGTGAGAAGTAGAAAGTACAGGTATTTGTGTTCAACATGTAAGAAGTAGAAAGTACAGGTATTTGAGTTCAACATGTAAGAAGTAGAAAGTGCAGGTATTTGTGTTCAACATGTAAGAAGTAGAAAGTACAGGTATTTGTGTTCAACATGTAAGAAGTAGAAAGTACAGGTATTTGTGTTCAACATGTAAGAAGTAGAAAGTACAGGTATTTGTGTTCAACATGTAAGAAGTAGAAAGTACAGGTATTTGTGTTCAACATGTAAGAAGTAGAAAGTACAGGTATTTGTGTTCAACATGTAAGAAGTAGAAAGTAGCTACAGGTATTTGTGTTCAACATGTAAGAAGTAGAAAGTACAGGTATTTGTGTTCAACATGTAAGAAGTAGAAAGTACAGGTATTTGAGTTCAACATGTAAGAAGTAGAAAGTAGCCTACAGGTATTTGAGTTCAACATATAAGAAGTAGAAAGTACAGGTATTTGGGTTCAACATGTAAGAAGTAGAAAGTACAGGTATTTGAGTTCAACATGTAAGAAGTAGAAAGTACAGGTATTTGAGTTCAACATGAGAGAAGTATAAAGTACAGGTATTTGTGTTCAACATATTAGAAGTAGAAAGTACAGGTATTTGAGTTCAACATGTAAGAAGTAGAAAGTACAGGTATTTGAGTTCAACATGTAAGAAGTAGAAAGTACAGGTATTTGTGTTCAACATGTAAGAAGTAGAAAGTACAGGTATTTGTGTTCAACATGTAAGAAGTAGAAAGTAGCTACAGGTATTTGTGTTCAACATGTAAGAAGTAGAAAGTACAGGTATTTGTGTTCAACATGTAAGAAGTAGAAAGTACAGGTATTTGAGTTCAACATGTAAGAAGTAGAAAGTAGCCTACAGGTATTTGAGTTCAACATATAAGAAGTAGAAAGTACAGGTATTTGAGTTCAACGTGTAAGAAGTAGAAAGTACAGGTATTTGTGTTCAACATGTGAGAAGTAGAAAGTACAGGTATTTGTGTTCAACATGTAAGAAGTAGAAAGTACAGGTATTTGTGTTCAACATGTGAGAAGTAGAAAGTACAGGTATTTGTGTTCAACATGTAAGAAGTAGAAAGTACAGGTATTTGTGTTCATGTGAGAAGTAGAAAGTACAGGTATTTGTGTTCAACATGTAAGAAGTAGAAAGTACAGGTATTTGAGTTCAACATGTAAGAAGTAGAAAGTGCAGGTATTTGTGTTCAACATGTAAGAAGTAGAAAGTACAGGTATTTGTGTTCAACATGTAAGAAGTAGAAAGTACAGGTATTTGTGTTCAACATGTAAGAAGTAGAAAGTACAGGTATTTGTGTTCAACATGTAAGAAGTAGAAAGTACAGGTATTTGTGTTCAACATGTAAGAAGTAGAAAGTACAGGTATTTGTGTTCAACATGTAAGAAGTAGAAAGTACAGGTATTTGTGTTCAACATGTAAGAAGTAGAAAGTACAGGTATTTGTGTTCAACATGTAAGAAGTAGAAAGTACAGGTATTTGAGTTCAACATGTAAGAAGTAGAAAGTAGCCTACAGGTATTTGAGTTCAACATATAAGAAGTAGAAAGTACAGGTATTTGGGTTCAACATGTAAGAAGTAGAAAGTACAGGTATTTGAGTTCAACATGTAAGAAGTAGAAAGTACAGGTATTTGAGTTCAACATGAGAGAAGTATAAAGTACAGGTATTTGTGTTCAACATATTAGAAGTAGAAAGTACAGGTATTTGAGTTCAACATGTAAGAAGTAGAAAGTACAGGTATTTGAGTTCAACATGTAAGAAGTAGAAAGTGCAGGTATTTGTGTTCAACATGTAAGAAGTAGAAAGTACAGGTATTTGTGTTCAACATGTAAGAAGTAGAAAGTACAGGTATTTGTGTTCAACATGTAAGAAGTAGAAAGTACAGGTATTTGTGTTCAACATGTAAGAAGTAGAAAGTACAGGTATTTGAGTTCAACATGTAAGAAGTAGAAAGTACAGGTATTTGAGTTCAACATGAGAGAAGTATAAAGTACAGGTATTTGTGTTCAACATATTAGAAGTAGAAAGTACAGGTATTTGAGTTCAACATGTAAGAAGTAGAAAGTACAGGTATTTGAGTTCAACATGTAAGAAGTAGAAAGTGCAGGTATTTGTGTTCAACATATTAGAAGTAGAAAGTACAGGTATTTGAGTTCAACATGTAAGAAGTAGAAAGTACAGGTATTTGTGTTCAACATGTAAGAAGTAGAAAGTACAGGTATTTGTGTTCAACATGTAAGAAGTAGAAAGTACAGGTATTTGTGTTCAACATGTAAGAAGTAGAAAGTACAGGTATTTGTGTTCAACATGTGAGAAGTAGAAAGTACAGGTATTTGTGTTCAACATGTAAGAAGTAGAAAGTACAGGTATTTGAGTTCAAAATGTAAGATTTCCATAACAGAAGTCAAAATAAGTAGTGGAGTAAAGGACTGATATCAATCAATCAATCAACAACTTTATTAATCCCGCAAGGGGCAATTGGTTATGAGCAGCAGCTTATGTCATGAACACAGACAGGAACACACAAGAAGAAAACACACAGATACACCCGGGAGCACAGATGTGGATAACTATAATAATACACTATAAATAGTTCAAAGCATCACAATAATAAATAAATAATCAAGTTAAAAGCCTTTTCAAGAATGTAAAGGTTTGAGTGCAGAAGGGATGAAGGATTTAGAAAAGCGATTAGTCCTTTGATCGGGTAGGGCATATCTTCGCCCTGATGGCAACAGACGAAATTCATGTGAGAGTACACGACCTGGAGAGATCAGAACGCTCTCGGCTTTCCGCAGAATCTGTCGGTTACAGAAGGAGTTTAAGTCTCTCTGTTTTACGCCGATGATCTTGGAGCAGGTTTTAACGATGCTGTTCAGGCTGTTCCTGTCTTTCAGTGTGAGGCTATGGAACCAGCAGATAAAAGAAAAACAAATAAGGCTCTCAATGAATGCTTGGTAAACACGACAAAGACTGAAAGGCCTGACGGAGAAAGAGTTCAGTTTGCGAAGAAGGTGCATCCTCTGTTGACCCCGCTTCATAGTACACTATACAGTATTCACATCAAATTTGAGATGGTCATCGAAAATGGTGCCCAAGTATTTATATAATGTGACAATTTCTACCTTGTCATTGTGTGTGATGCACTCCTTAGGAACATCCTTGTGACGTCTAAAATCAATGATCAGTTCCTGGGTTTTAGAGACATTTAAATTCAGAGAACTGTCATCGCACCAGGAAATAAAATCGGCAAGAGCACACTCGTGGCCTGATTCTGAGCCGCTAAGGAGGGACAAGAGGGCGGTGTCGTCAGAGAATTTAACCAAGTAGCTGTTGTCTTGCATGCTCCTGCATTTATCAGTGTACATTATAAAAAGTAGGGGCGAAAGAACGCATCCTTGAGGCGAGCCCGTGGAAGTGATGACAGAGTCAGAGAGGCGGCCGTTGACAGACACCCTCTGCTCTCTATTAGTTAGAAAGTTTAAAATCCATAAAACAAGTTGATCGGGCAGCTTAAAAAGACATAGTAGGCCCTCCACCAGGAGGTGCGGCTGCATTGTGTTAAATGCTGAAGAAAAGTCAGCAAACAAAAGCCTGGAATGGGCTTGTGGCTTTTCAAGATGTTTGTGGAGGGTGTGCAGAATAAAAAGCTTTGCATCCTCTCCGCCTCTCCCTGCCTGATACGCAAATTGTAGTGGATCAAGTTCACCACCTATTACTGACATGACGAGGCCTTTAACAATTTTTTCAAACATTTTCATGACCAATGACGTTAAAGCCACCGGTCTGAAATCGTTTAGGACTTTAGGATGAGGTTTCTTAGGGATGGGAATTACAGTTGAGGATTTCTACATATCAGGAATTTGGCTATTCTCAAGTGACAATTGGAATATATGCTGGAAAACACCACAGAGTTTGCTAGCACAATACTGGAGTGTACGCCCACAAATATGGTCAGGACCTGGGGCCTTCCTAATGTTGACTCGTTTTAAGAGATTCCTAACATCATCCTGTTCAATGACTATGTCTGAGATAGGGGAGAGAGACTTTCTAAGGGTTGAGGTGTTTATGGAGAAATCATTTTTCTCAAATCGAGAATAAAAAATGTTAAAAGCATTGGGGAGGTCTGCCTCATTTGTTCCCTCAATGTTAATGGTATTCCTAGCCCTGTCATTGTTTACGATGGCCCTGAAGTGCAAGACACCACAGCATTTCACAAAACGCCGCAGCATTTCACAAAACGCCGCAGCGTTTCACATTGGACGGAAAGGGTATTCCTTAGGGAGAACACTTCTTGTTTGTGATTGGACAGAGCCAGCCATAGAAGCACTGCTGTGATTGGTTGTTTTTGCTGCCAGTCAAGAAATGACGCTTGATGCTGTGGTGTTTTCTGAAATGCTGTGGTGTCTTGCACTTCAGGGCCACCGTAATAGTTGTTACCCTGGGAGATGGAGGACATTGATTTGATTCCCCTCCAGGCTTCCCGAAGATCTCCACTGCTGTATTTGAGTTCCACCTTATCCCTATAAGCTATTTTAGCTTCTTTTTTTATACCAGAAAGATCTGCTTCAGTACAGTAACAAAGTATTTGTACTCCACTACCTCTAGAAAGTAGAAAGTACAGGTATTTGAGTTCAACATGTGAGAAGTAGAAAGTACAGGTATTTGTGTTCAACATGAGAGAAGTAGAAAATACAGGTATTTGGGTTCAACATGTGAGAAGTAGAAAGTACAGGTATTTGTGTTCAACAGGTGAGAAGTAGAAAGTACAGGTATTTGAGTTCAACATGTAAGAAGTAGAAAGTACAGGTATTTGAGTTCAACATGTAAGAAGTAGAAAGTACAGGTATTTGAGTTCAACATGTAAGAAGTAGAAAGTACAGGTATTTGGGTTCAACATGTGAGAAGTAGAAAGTACAGGTATTTGAGTTCAACATGTAAGAAGTAGAAAGTACAGGTATTTGAGTTCAACATGTAAGAAGTAGAAAGTACAGGTATTTGAGTTCAACATGTAAGAAGTAGAAAGTACAGGTATTTGGGTTCAACATGTGAGAAGTAGAAAGTACAGGTATTTGAGTTCAACATGTGAGAAGTAGAAAGTACAGGTATTTGAGTTCAACATGTGAGAAGTAGAAAGTACAGGTATTTGGGTTCAACATGTGAGAAGTAGAAAGTACAGGTATTTGAGTTCAACATGTGAGAAGTAGAAAGTACAGGTATTTGAGTTCAACATGAGAGAAGTAGAAAATACAGGTATTTGGGTTCAACATGTAAGAAGTAGAAAGTACAGGTATGTGGGTTCAACATGTGAGAAGTAGAAAGTACAGGTATGTGGGTTCAACATGTGAGAAGTAGAAAGTACAGGTATTTGAGTTCAACATGTAAGAAGTAGAAAGTACAGGTATTTGACTTCAACATGTAAGAAGTAGAAAGTACAGGTATTTGGGTTCAACATGTGAGAAGTAGAAAGTACAGGTATTTGAGTTCAACATGTGAGAAGTAGAAAGTACAGGTATTTGAGTTCAACATGAGAGAAGTAGAAAGTACAGGTATTTGAGTTCAACATGAGAGAAGTAGAAAATACAGGTATTTGGGTTCAACATGTAAGAAGTAGAAAGTACAGGTATGTGGGTTCAACATGTGAGAAGTAGAAAGTACAGGTATGTGGGTTCAACATGTGAGAAGTAGAAAGTACAGGTATTTGAGTTCAACATGTGAGAAGTAGAAAGTACAGGTATTTGAGTTCAACATGAGAGAAGTAGAAAGTACAGGTATTTGAGTTCAACATGTAAGAAGTAGAAAGTACAGGTATTTGGGTTCAACATGTAAGAAGTAGAAAGTACAGGTATTTGAGTTCAACATGTAAGAAGTAGAAAGTACAGGTATTTGTGTTCAAAATGTAAGAAGTCAAAAGCCGTCAAAATAAGTAGTGGAGTAAAGGACTGATACCAGAAAGATCTGCTTCAGTCCAGTAACAAAGTATTTGTACTCCTACCTCTCACCTCTGCTGGCTCCAAACAGTGGAAAGAGCTCCCCATGCCATCAGGACAGCAGAAACTCTGCAGACTGAAACCCAGCTGTTTCCATCCAAAAATGCCCCAAAAGACTTCAAACAGTTCATTTAGGTCCTGTAACTGACGCACCAGCTCGTACTGTGGTATGATTAGCTGCAAGTGAATACATCTGACCTTTCCTTTGGTTCTGAATTTGACGATGGGGTCATTGTATTGTCTTTTTAATTTGCACACGGCATCTATTGCACGTCTGGGATCCTCCTCGGTTGCTCTCCCCCAAGTTTCTTCATTTCTTCCATTAACCGGGGTTTCTTGTCCGATGTGAGGGTCCAAGCACAGAATTCATATTCTGTACAAACTGTAAAGTTCACTGTGACAAATGTGAGATATTTGGCTTCATAAATAAACTCTGATTATTGATGCCATGTTCAAAGTTTCTTAAATCACCTTTCTTCTCCGTTCCGATGCTCTGTCTGAACTTCACCAGGTCGTCGAATGCATTGAGTTGCTGCCATGTGATTGGCTGATAAGATAATTGCGTTAACGAGCAGTTGAACAGGTGTTCCTAATAAAGTGGCCAGTGAGTGTGTGGAGTAGCAGAAATTGGGAATAGTCAAGTAAATACCTAAAATAAACTGTTTGGAAATTCTGAATGTCCTCTTCCAACATGAGAGTAGCATGCTAACTAAGGTATCAACTGTAGCTGTGAACATGGCAGGATGTGTGATGACCTGGAAGAGCATCAGGACTGTTTGAGGCAGATGATAGCTATGTGATCAACATGATGACTCAGCCTCTATGGAGAGAGACATCAAGCATGCTCATTTCTGACGTGGAGCTAATCTGAAGTAAACATTGAGTACTGCTTTCTGTTCCTCCATCTTGTGACTGTGTGACTCCCTCTCTTTGATATCAGCCTGTGAAGGACACTGTGAAGGACACTGCTCAGGAACTAGCTGATGCTCTGTATGTGATGACTGCTTCCCTTCTGGAGAGGATCACAGATACATGGATCCTGAGGCTGAAGCTCAAGCCGGGGACCAGAGATGATTAAAAATGTTAAGTATTCAGAAAGTCATATTTTTGAGAAAAAGTCATATTTTGGAGATTTTTGTGAAAAAGTCGGAATTTTGAAATGTTTCGAGAAAAAGTCCGAATTTTTATTTATTTTTAGAAAAAAAGTCCGATTTTTGAGAAAGTCAGCATTTTTCCGATTTTTGAGAAAAATTCAGATTTGAGGAAAAGTCCTATCTTTGTGAAAAAGTCCGAATTTTTAAATGTTTCGAGAAAGTCAGAATTTGGAGATTTGAGAAAAATGTCAAAAAATAAAAAAGAATTATTTTTAAAAATTCAGATTTGAGGAAAAGTCATAGTTTTTGAAAAAAAGTCCGAATTTTAAAAAAAATCCGAATATCGAGAAAAAAAGTCAGATCTTTGAGGAAAAAGTCAGGATTTGGGGAAAAATACCAATACATTCTCTTTTTGTTGTGACTACTTCCATTCTGGATCACAGATACGTGGATCCTGAGGCTGAAGCTCAAGCCGGGGACCAGAGATAATTAAAAATGTTAAGTATTCAGAAAGTCATATTTTTGAGAAAAAGTCATATTTTGGAGATTTTTGTGAAAAAGTCGGAATTTTGAAATGTTTCGAGAAAAAGTCCGAATTTTTATTTATTTTTAGAAAAAAGTCCGATTTTTGAGAAAGTCAGCATTTTTTCCGATTTTGAGAAAAATTCAGATTTGAGGAAAAGTCATAGTTTTTATAAAAAAAGTCCGAATTTTGAAATGTTTTGAGAAAAAGTCCGAATTTTGAGAAAAAGTCCGAATTTTGAGAAAAAGTCCGAATTTTGAGAAAAAGTCCGAATATCGAGAAAAAAAGTCAGATCTTTGAGGAAAAAGTCAGGATTTGGGGAAAAAATACCAATACATTCTCTTTTTGTTGTGACTACTTCCATTCTGGATCACAGATACGTGGATCCTGAGGCTGAAGCTCAAGCCGGGGACCAGGGAGATGTTTCTAACAGTTCCAGGAGCACTCTTTTATAACCACAGGGCATTTCCCCTCAAACAAGCCACCCAGAAAATGGAGAAAAACATTTCGTATGGTTCACAAAAGTTTTGTTTATTTTAATATTTGCAAATCTGCGCTTTAAAAATGTGGAATAATAAAAGGGACGTGAGCTCTCTGGATTTCAGTATTTGTCAAAGCCAATATATCTATAAAGACAATACAACCTTAAAGTAAATTAAGGATGGACAACAAGCAGCAAGTAAACAAAAAATTAACAAGCACAACAACGGACTTCTCCCCCGTTGGAAAAACGTTTACATGCTCGAGAAAATACTGACGGCTTTAAAAATGGACGGCATGTTCTCAAAATGTCTTGTTTTTATATTACGTACCAAAAAGAAACGAGTTTTCAGACTACAGTCCTACACACACAAAACAAAACCAAATATCCATAAGTCGGCTCGGAAGAAACCGGAGGGGCTAAAAACTCAGCGAAGGCATCCCAAAAGACATAGTACAAGAAATCATATAATACTATATTAATTAATTACATTTAATAAAGTGTCTCTTTCCATTTCATTGAAAAATACTCACATTTTTTGTATGAAATTTCAAATGTTAAACTCTGACTTGAAGCAGTGGTCGTTATTTTCCTCCCCGCTGTTGTATCACCATCTCGCTCTCTGGTAAGATAAAGTCTCAGGGTCAAAATAAATAATACTCCTGGCTTAGGCTTTATTTGAATTGTCGTCTCCGAGATCCAGGATCAGTAAACTACATTTATATTTTGTAAATACAGCAATTTACAGTTTGCACAATGAGCGTTTTACCTCCCATGAATGAAACGTGAAGTTAGCATCTGTTTATACACACACCTGGCTGTCACACAGTCACTGCCTGGTCATAACTTAAGAGGGGGGGGTAGAGGGTGGGGCGGTTCACTTGGGGTCCTCGATGGTTCCCGTGCTCAGGTCCGTCATTTTGGGGTATTTGACCTTCTTCTGGTCCAGCTCGTTCTGGGCCCACAGCAGCAGCTTCAGCAGCTTCGCCAGTTTGGGAGTGGACTCCCTGTTCTCGTAGTCCAGCACCGCCTGGTTCACCTCGCTCCACACCTGAACCTCACACAGAGACAGGGGGAGGGTCACTACGTGTTGCTTTGAGGCCAAAGAGAGAAGGCGATCGGCTGCAATCTGCCATCCCTCCACGACCTGCCCGCCTCCAGGACCCTGAGGCGGGAAGACAGTGGCCGACCCCTCCCACCCTGGACACAAACTGTTCACCCCCCCTCCCCTCTGGCAGGAGGACCATCAGGACCAGAACCTCTCGCCACCTGAACAGTTTCTTCCCCTCCTCTTAAACAAGGCCCGGCCCCCCCCACTGACACAACGTATATGCATTACATTAATGCACGCAATGTTTACTGCACATATTCTATCATTCACTGCATTCCATTTCACTGTAAATGACTGCTTTATTGTATTGCTATTTAACTATATTGTATTACAGTGTCCTTAAAGATTTCTTGTGTTATATGTTATGTATGCACCACGACATCAAATCAAATTCCTCGTATGTGTGAAGCTACCTGGCAATAAACCCGTTTCTGAAAGATTCACGAGGGAAGTCTGAGAACAGGTTTAAATATCCTAAAAGAAAAGTGTTGTGAAGGCCAAAGACGGGTTCAGGTGACGGTGCAACAGGAACAGTGGCGAACGCGGAATGAAAGAGAAGGATGAAAGGATACAAGAAGTGTCAAAAGAACTATCATTTCACGGGAAGACTAGGGGTCGAGGAATGTGAGAATCTGGTGAGGGGTATTTCCAAATATTTGACTCTGCAACTCGACTACCTTCAAATCCAGACGGAAGACTTTTCTGTTTGCCGCTGATTTTAAATTGAACTATTCACATCTCAGGACCACTTAACCAATAACGAAACACTCGCAGACCACCTAACTCCACACATATAAAAAAATACCATTTCAAATCACCCGAAGGTGTTGCGCTGAGCTATGTCATGCAATCGAAAGTGAAACTTAAGCTCGCTCCATTGCGGAGATATTCCCGCGAGAGTGCGGAAAAAAATATGACATTTTACCAATATACTCACGGACCACTAGGGGGCGCTCACATTGCACTAATGTCAAATTCATGTTTTTAAATATATATATATTATTACCTAGTCCTAATGACTACTATTACTTAGTTGTATACCCCTTTTATCTAGGCCCTTTTGTATCTTGTTATACGTCACACTGCGAGACACGGTATTTCAAATGTTCTGTATAAACACACGTAGAATTCTTGGTGATAAAGCTGACCTTGACTTGACTTTGATCGGTGCGATTATTAAACCTGCGCACCTTCTGCCGCTGCATCATGTTGAGCAGGTCCCCGAAGGGCGACTCCTCGGGGTTGTCGAAGGCGAGCAGCGCTAACGTCCTCTCCATCTCCGTCAGACACTCCCTGCTCTCCTCGCCCTGCTCCGCCAGCTGAGTCTGGGCGAACTCCAACGCCGACTCCGTCTCCCTCAGACGGATCAGCTCGATCAGATGCTGCTGCTGCGGGGGAACGGTCAGCAAGCAGGGCGTCAGTTACATGTTCATCTAGCATCACACCACTTCCATATTTAACGACATATCAGGAGACACTTTCATCCACATGTTCTAAACAGCTCTTTCTACACTTCAATACAGCCTTAGAGGTCGCCTATTATCCTCTTCTTCATCGATATATCACAGGTCCTGATATATGCAGAGCCGGTCTCTGATTGGCTGAAAACAGATCATTGCAGCATTACCCATAATCCCCTCTGTTTCAGCCCTGTTTCCAAAGTGCTGATTCTCTGTCTGTGACTTCAGATGAAAATAAGGAGCCCCTCCCCACGCCCCTCTGAGAGACATCTGGTTACAAAGAACTCAATGGAGCTCTAGAGGAGATTCAGGTGATAAGTTACCTTGGTGCTGATTGGCTAATGGTTACACAAGACAACACATCGTAATGACATCATCAAGTGGCCAAAATCTGATCAGCTCATTTTCAGACAGGTTTTTATAGAAATGGATCAAAAAGAGAGAAAATCTTTGTTCCTGAGACTTTCAGAGTCTCTTTCCAGAGGGGACACATGTTGATGTAGAAGAGACATGAAGAAGAGGGGACACATGTTGATGAAGAAGAGACATGAAGAAGAGGGGACACATGTTGATGAAGAAGAGACATGAAGAAGAGGGGACACATGTTGATGTAGAAGAGACATGAAGAAGAGGGGACACATGTTGATGTAGAAGAGACATGAAGAAGAGGGGACACATGTTGATGTAGAAGAGACATGGAGAAGAGGGGACACATGTTGATGTAGAAGAGACTTGAAGAAGAGGGGACACGTGTTGATGTAGAAGAGACATGAAGAAGAGGGGACACATGTTGATGTAGAAGAGACATGGAGAAGAGGGGACACATGTTGATGAAGAAGAGACATGAAGAAGAGGGGACACATGTTGATGTAGAAGAGACATGAAGAAGAGGGGACACGTGTTGATGTAGAAGAGACATGAAGAAGAGGGGACACATGTTGATGTAGAAGAGACATGAAGAAGAGGGGACACATGTTGATGTAGAAGAGACGTGAAGAAGAGGGGACACATGTTGATGTAGAAGAGACGTGAAGAAGAGGGGACACATGTTGATGTAGAAGAGACGTGAAGAAGAGGGGACACATGCTGATGTAGAAGAGACATGAAGAAGAGAGGACACATGCTGATGTAGAAGAGACATGAAGAAGAGAGGACACATGTTGATGTAGAAGAGACATGAAGAAGAGGGGACACATGTTGATGTAGAAGAGACATGGAGAAGAGGGGACACATGTTGATGTAGAAGAGACATAAAGAAGAGGGGACACATGTTGATGTAGAAGAGACATGAAGAAGAGGGGACACATGTTGATGTAGAAGAGACATGAAGAAGAGGGGACACATGTTGATGTAGAAGAGACATGAAGAAGAGGGGACACATGTTGATGTAGAAGAGACATAAAGAAGAGGGGACACATGTTGATGTAGAAGAGACATGAAGAAGAGGGGACACATGTTGATGTAGAAGAGACATGAAGAAGAGGGGACACATGTTGATGTAGAAGAGACATGAAGAAGAGGGGACACATGTTGATGAAGAAGAGACATGAAGAAGAGGGGACACATGTTGATGTAGAAGAGACATGAAGAAGAGGGGACACATGTTGATGTAGAAGAGACATGAAGAAGAGGGGACACATGTTGATGTAGAAGAGACGTGGAGAAGAGGGGACACATGTTGATGTAGAAGAGACATGAAGAAGAGGGGACACATGTTGATGTAGAAGAGACGTGGAGAAGAGGGGACACATGTTGATGTAGAAGAGACATGAAGAAGAGGGGACACATGTTGATGTAGGAGAGACGTGGAGAAGAGGGGACACATGTTGATGAAGAAGAGACACGAAGAAGAGGGGACACATGTTGATGTAGAAGAGACACGAAGAAGAGAGGGACACATGTTGATGTAGAAGAGACACGAAGAAGAGAGGGACACATGTTGATGTAGAAGAGACACGAAGAAGAGTGGACACATGGTGATGTAGAAGAGACACGAAGAAGAGTGGACACATGTTGATGTAGAAGAGACACGAAGAAGAGGGGACACATGTTGATGTAGAAGAGACACGAAGAAGAGGAGACACATGTTGATGTAGAAGAGACACGGAGAAGAGGGGACACATGTTGATGTAGAAGAGACACGAAGAAGAGGGGACACATGTTGATGTAGAAGAGACATGAAGAAGAGGGGACACATGTTGATGTAGAAGAGACATGGAGAAGAGGGGACACATGTTGATGTAGAAGAGACATGAAGAAGAGGGGACACATGTTGATGTAGAGAGACGTGAAGAAGAGGGGACACATGTTGATGTAGAAGAGACATGGAGAAGAGGGGACACATGTTGATGTAGAAGAGACATGAAGAAGAGGGGACACATGTTGATGTAGAAGAGACATGAAGAAGAGGGGACACATGTTGATGTAGAAGAGACATGAAGAAGAGGGGACACATGTTGATGTAGAAGAGACACGAAGAAGAGGGGACACATGTTGATGAAGAAGAGACATGGAGAAGAGGGGACACATGTTGATGTAGAAGAGACATGAAGAAGAGGGGACACATGTTGATGTAGGAGAGACGTGGAGAAGAGGGGACACATGTTGATGAAGAAGAGACACGAAGAAGAGGGGACACATGTTGATGTAGAAGAGACACGAAGAAGAGAGGACACATGTTGATGTAGAAGAGACACGAAGAAGAGTGGGACACATGGTGATGTAGAAGAGACACGAAGAAGAGTGGGACACATGTTGATGTAGAAGAGACACGAAGAAGAGGGGACACATGTTGATGTAGAAGAGACACGAAGAAGAGGAGACACATGTTGATGTAGAAGAGACACGGAGAAGAGGGGACACATGTTGATGAAGAAGAGACATGAAGAAGAGGGGACACATGTTGATGTAGAAGAGACACGAAGAAGAGAGGACACATGTTGATGTAGCAGAGACACGAAGAAGAGGGGACACATGTTGATGTAGAAGAGACATGAAGAAGAGGGGACACATGTTGATGTAGAAGAGACATGGAGAAGAGGGGACACATGTTGATGTAGAAGAGACATGAAGAAGAGGGGACACATGTTGATGTAGAGAGACGTGAAGAAGAGGGGACACATGTTGATGTAGAAGAGACATGGAGAAGAGGGGACACATGTTGATGTAGAAGAGACATGGAGAAGAGGGGACACATGTTGATGTAGAAGAGACATGAAGAAGAGGGGACACATGTTGATGTAGAAGAGACATGGAGAAGAGGGGACACATGTTTATGTAGAGAGACGTGAAGAAGAGGGGACACATGTTGATGTAGAAGAGACATGGAGAAGAGGGGACACATGTTGATGTAGAAGAGACATGGAGAAGAGGGACACATGTTGACGTAGAAGAGACATGGAGAAGAGGGGACACATGTTGATGTAGAAGAGACATGGAGAAGAGGGGACACATGTTGATGTAGAAGAGACATGGAGAAGAGGGACACATGTTGACGTAGAAGAGACATGGAGAAGAGGGGACACATGTTGATGTAGAAGAGACATGGAGAAGAGGGGACACATGTTGATGTAGAAGAGAAATATCTGGTTTAACGGTCTCCTATCATATATTATATTATGGGTCTCAGATATATCAAAAACTTGTCTGTGAAGTGTTTTGCTCAAAATACCAAACAGATCATGCATTTTAGAAATCCCTCATATCCCTCTATTTCAGCCCTGTTACTAAAGTGCTGATTCCGGGTCCTTAGCTTGAAAAAAAAGGAGACGGAGCTAATGCCTGCTCAGAATTACCCGGCAGATGCTCAGCTAAACGCTGCCGTGATGAAACGCCATCATGTTCCAAACCACATCAAGGATCCTCTCTGAAACAGTCTGGAGCTCAAAGGCTTTCTCTCTTGCCGGTTACACCACAAGGTGAGTTCCTTTCTACTTCCTGCTTCTTCACACACATGCTCTCCAGCACAGGTTAGCTCTGAGTGCTAGCGATGCTAATGTCAACACCGACCATATTACGTCCAAAACAGTCGGGCATTGTTTCGGATAGCAACGTTTCCGATTGGCCCGTGGGTCCACATTTCAGATATGACGTCATATCGGACGCAAATCTGGATCAGCTCCGTTGTTCCCCGTTTTTAGAGATTTGGGTACGGAGGAAAAGAGAGGGTTTTATTTCCTGGCGCTGCGTGAGTTCCCCGACTCACCGGGGACACGTGGTGATGTATAAGAGACATCAACAAGTGCATTTTGCCTGATAGGTCCCCTTTAATGTCCGTCTGAAGAGCACTTTATAAGTGAATATATCATTTCAAAGGGCCCTGTACCTGCAGGTGGAAGTAGAGGTAGCGGTTGGTGTCCAGCAGCTCGGGGTGCAGGCTGTTGATGAGGGCGATGGCTTCCTGGATCTGTCCCTTCAGGATCATCTCTCTGATCTTTATCCGCTCGTCCAGAGAGTCCAGGTCCACACTCGGCTCGATGCCAGACTCCATGCGAAACTTCTCCGCCGCTTCTTTGAACCCTTCTGTCGAGCAGAGACAGGCAGAGATATTTATTTATTTCCGCTGCTATGGACAGGCTCGCACTAATGTACATTCTCAAAGATAATTAAGTGACTGTTATTTTGTAAATATTGATTGTTGTGCTTTTATTTAGGTCTTAATGTGTGCTTATGTATACATTTCTTTGATTGTGTATACAGGTATATACATATTTGTTTTGTATTCGGGATTGTGGGAAACGGTATTTCGATCTCTCTATACACACAAACTGAAAGATTGACAATAAAGTAGACGCTGATATTATGGGCATTTTTAACATGGATTCGTCGTCTGATTTCAGACTCGCAACGTGTTCTGCTATCCGGACATGAGAGGTATTTACCGTTAGTCGTGGGTCGGTCGCGAACGAGCCGATTCTTTGGAACGGCTCTTGGGTACGAACGAGGGGAACCGAGTCGTACTTGGTGAGAGCCGTTCTTGTTATCGTTCAATCGTTGATCCGCACTCACTGCCTGCCAAAATCCACTCGCCTTTTAAAAAGCTTGATTTTGTTCCCCAACGGCATTCTGTGAAGACCCCCCCCCCTACTCTGACTGGCAGGTTTCAGCAGGAGGAGCGGGATGGGGTGGGTCTTAGGTCTTAACGGAATACGCCAGAGAGAGACAGGACAGGTAGACGACGTGTTTTTCAGATGGAAAATGAGCCAAATGCGAAAACGCAGCAGCACTTGGATGCACTTCAACCAAAACCCAGACGGTGACGAAGCGCACCATTCGTAAAGGCAGCATATCCTTTAAAGCAAGGTCAACTAATAATCTCCATCGCCACTTAAAAACACGGTATCTAATATTAAGAGTTGCGTGACTTTAATTCAAGGCAAATGTATTGACTTAACACAGGGATGGGCAAATGGCGGCCCGCGGGCACTTGTAGTACTGATACCGTCCACTAGACTCCTAGTTACGTCACGAGCTGCGTAGATGATTTTAAGTACCGCGAAATAACTTGTGTGTATTGTGTTTGTTTCCCGGGGAAACCCTCACAAGAAACCCCGGCTGTTGTTATGCCTGCTGTGACGTTAAGTTGCCTCTTGTAATTATGCCGTTACAAGCTTACAAGTTGTTTGTATCATCTGAATTTGGCGAAACAAGTTTAATATTCTTAAAACCAAGACTTTGCTTATTTGAAATCAGGTGAAAACAAACTGCCGTGTTATCTATGATTACTACGCTGTTCATTCATAATGTCAGCGGGAGCGGCGCTGAGGAACAGCAGAGTGCGGGCTGACAGGTGTCTGTGTGGACACTCCCCTTAGTGTGGAACAAGTGGAATGCAGAGACTGGCTACAAGCGTCTTAGGTTCAAGTTAGACAACGTCTGGGTGAGTGTTCATGACTTCATGTTTATGTCATCTTAATGGTTCATCTCAAAACACACACAATTTCCGTGCTTTCCAATAGTTTAAAATAGTTTAATAACCTGTTCAATACAAACATAGTGAGCTTATTAGAGGATGTTCCCTTTGATTGTAAAATGTTAATGCAGATGTCAGACTTAGTATATTTGTTAATAATTACATACAACACATGGAATTTGTGTGTGTGTGTGTGTGTTCCAAGTGAATCTGCGGCCCCCTGGTGGCCAGTACATCAATGATGTGGCCCCCACCACCATCCAAGTTGCCCATCCCTGACTTAACACGTACAGAGGGTGCAGTCAAAGTACATTCACTGACATGGTTATGGCGCCACCTTGTGTCATGTTTACAATGCAGATTATTGACATTAGGTCTGGCAATAGCCAATCATTATCCTGGTGATTATTTTGCAGATAACCCTGTGACCCCGCCCCCTCTAGAAAAACGGCTCTTTGAACGGAGCCATAAGATCCGGCTCCCTTCAAAGAGCCGTAAACTCCCATCGGTATTTACTGATCAATGAGTATCTGTTCTGTTGGATTCATTTCACTAAATGTCTAAATGTTGTTTTGGATATTTACAGTTGGACACGGGAGATGCAAAGAGGAAACTTCTCCATGTCTCTTCTACATCAACACGTGTCCCCTCTTCTTCATGTCTCTTCTACATCAACATGTGTCCCCTCTTCTTCATGTCTCTTCTACATCAACAGTGTCCCCTCTTCTCCATGTCTCTTCTACATCAACATGTGTCCCCTCTTCTTCATGTCTCTTCTACATCAACATGTGTCCCCTCTTCTTCATGTCTCTTCTACATCAACATGTGTCCCTCTTCTTCATGTCTCTTCTACATCAACATGTGTCCCCTCTTCTTCATGTCTCTTCTACATCAACATGTGTCCCCTCTTCTTCATGTCTCTTCTACATCAACATGTGTCCCCTCTTCTTCATGTCTCTTCTACATCAACATGTGTCCCCTCTTCTTCATGTCTCTTCTACATCAACATGTGTCCCCTCTTCTCATGTCTCTTCTACATCAACATGTGTCCCCTCTTCTTCATGTCTCTTCTACATCAATCATGTGTCCCCTCTTCTTCATGTCTCTTCTACATCAACATGTGTCCCCTCTTCTTCATGTCTCTTCTACATCAACATGTGTCCCCTCTTCTTCATGTCTCTTCTACATCAACATGTGTCCCCTCTTCTCCATGTCTCTTCTACATCAACATGTGTCCCTCTTCTTCATGTCTCTTCTACATCAACATGTGTCCCCTCTTCTTCATGTCTCTTCTACATCAACATGTGTCCCCTCTTCTTCATGTCTCTTCTACATCAACATGTGTCCCCTCTTCTTCATGTCTCTTCTACATCTTCATGTCTCTTCTACATCAACATGTGTCCCCTCTTCTTATGTCTCTTCTACATCAACATGTGTCCCCTCTTCTTCATGTCTCTTCTACATCAACATGTGTCCCCTCTTCTTCATGTCTCTTCTACATCAACATGTGTCCCCTCTTCTTCATGTCTCTTCTACATCAACATGTGTCCCCTCTTCTTCATGTCTCTTCTCCATGTCTCTTCTACATCAACATGTGTCCCCTCTTCTTCATGTCTCTTCTACATCAACATGTGTCCCCTCTTCTTCATCAACATGTGTCCCCTCTTCTTCATGTCTCTTCTACATCAGCATGTGTCCCCTCTTCTTCATGTCTCTTCTACATCAACAAGTGTCCCCTCTTCTTCATGTCTCTTCTACATCAACATGTGTCCCCTCTTCTTCATGTCTCTTCTACATCTTCATGTCTCTTCTACATCAACATGTGTCCCCTCTTCTTTATGTCTCTTCTACATCAACATATGTCCCCTCTTCTTCATGTCTCTTCTACATCAACATGTGTCCCCTCTTCTTCATGTCTCTTCTACATCAACATGTGTCCCCTCTTCTTCATGTCTCTTCTACATCAACATGTGTCCCCTCTTCTTCATGTCTCTTCTACATCAACATGTGTCCCCTCTTCTTCATGTCTCTTCTACATCAACATGTGTCCCTCTTCTTCATGTCTCTTCTACATCAACATGTGTCCCCTCTTCTTATGTCTCTTCTACATCAACATGTGTCCCCTCTTCTTCATGTCTCTTCTACATCAACATGTGTCCCCTCTTCTTCATGTCTCTTCTACATCAACATGTGTCCCCTCTTCTTCATGTCTCTTCTACATCTTCATGTCTCTTCTACATCAACATGTGTCCCCTCTTCTTTATGTCTCTTCTACATCAACATATGTCCCCTCTTCTTCATGTCTCTTCTACATCAACATGTGTCCCCTCTTCTTCATGTCTCTTCTACATCAACATGTGTCCCCTCTTCTTCATCAACATGTGTCCCTCTTCTTCATGTCTCTTCTACATCAACATGTGTCCCCTCTTCTTCATGTCTCTTCTACATCAACATGTGTCCCCTCTTCTTCATGTCTCTTCTACATCAACATGTGTCCCCTCTTCTTCATGTCTCTCTACATCAACATGTGTCCCCTCTTCTTCATGTCTCTTCTACATCAACATGTGTCCCCTCTTCTTCATGTCTCTTCTACATCAACATGTGTCCCCTCTTCTTCATCAACATGTGTCCCCTCTTCTTCATGTCTCTTCTACATCAACATGTGTCCCCTCTTCTTCATGTCTCTTCTACATCAACATGTGTCCCCTCTTCTTCATGTCTCTTCTACATCAACATGTGTCCCCTCTTCTCATGTCTCTTCTACATCAACATGTGTCCCCTCTTCTACATCAACATGTGTCCCCTCTTCTTTATGTCTCTTCTACATCAACATGTGTCCCCTCTTCTTCATGTCTCTTCTACATCAACATGTGTCCCGCTCTTCTTCATGTCTCTTCTACATCAACATGTGTCCCCTCTTCTCATGTCTCTTCTACATCAACATGTGTCCCCTCTTCTTCATGTCTCTTCTACATCAACATGTGTCCCCTCTTCTCCATGTCTCTTCTACATCAACATGTGTCCCCTCTTCTTCATGTCTCTTCTACATCAACATGTGTCCCCTCTTCTTCATGTCTCTTCTACATCAACATGTGTCCCCTCTTCTTCATGTCTCTTCTACATCAACATGTGTCCCCTCTTCTTCATGTCTCTTCTACATCAACATGTGTCCCCTCTTCTTCATGTCTCTTCTACATCAACATGTGTCCCCTCTTCTCTCATGTCTCTTCTACATCAACATGTGTCCCCTCTTCTTCATGTCTCTTCTACATCAACATGTGTCCCCTCTTCTTCATGTCTCTTCTACATCAACATGTGTCCCCTCTTCTTCATGTCTCTTCTACATCAACATGTGTCCCCTCTTCTTCATGTCTCTTCTACATCAACATGTGTCCCCTCTTCTTCATGTCTCTTCTACATCAACATGTGTCCCCTCTTCTTCATGTCTCTTCTACATCAACATGTGTCCCCTCTTCTTCATGTCTCTTCTACATCAACATGTGTCCCCTCTTCTTCATGTCTCTTCTACATCAACATGTGTCCCCTCTTCTTCATGTCTCTTCTACATCAACATGTGTCCCCTCTTCTTCATGTCTCTTCTACATCAACATGTGTCCCCTCTTCTTCATGTCTCTTCTCACATCAACATGTGTCCCCTCTTCTTCATGTCTCTTCTACATCAACATGTGTCCCCTCTTCTTCATGTCTCTTCTACATCAACATGTGTCCCCTCTTCTTCATGTCTCTTCTACATCAACATGTGTCCCCTCTTCTTCATCAACAGTGTCCCTCTTCTTCATGTCTCTTCTACATCAACATGTGTCCCCTCTTCTTCATGTCTCTTCTACATCAACATGTGTCCCCTCTTCTTCATGTCTCTTCTACATCAACATGTGTCCCCTCTTCTCATGTCTCTCTACATCAACATGTGTCCCCTCTTCTTCATGTCTCTTCTACATCAACATGTGTCCCCTCTTCTTCATGTCTCTTCTACATCAACATGTGTCCCCTCTTCTTCATCAACATGTGTCCCCTCTTCTTCATGTCTCTTCTACATCAACATGTGTCCCCTCTTCTTCATGTCTCTTCTACATCAACATGTGTCCCCTCTTCTTCATGTCTCTTCTACATCAACATGTGTCCCCTCTTCTCCATGTCTCTTCTACATCAACATGTGTCCCCTCTTCTACATCAACATGTGTCCCCTCTTCTTATGTCTCTTCTACATCAACATGTGTCCCCTCTTCTCCATGTCTCTTCTACATCAACATGTGTCCCCTCTTCTACATCAACATGTGTCCCCTCTTCTTATGTCTCTTCTACATCAACATGTGTCCCCTCTTCTCATGTCTCTTCTACATCAACATGTGTCCCCTCTTCTACATCAACATGTGTCCCCTCTTCTTCATGTCTCTTCTACATCAACATGTGTCCCCTCTTCTTCATGTCTCTTCTACATCAACATGTGTCCCCTCTTCTACATCAACATGTGTCCCTCTTCTCATGTCTCTTCTACATCAACATGTGTCCCTCTTCTTCATGTCTCTTCTACATCAACATGTGTCCCCTCTTCTACATCAACATGTGTCCCCTCTTCTTCATGTCTCTTCTACATCAACATGTGTCCCCTCTTCTTCATGTCTCTTCTACATCAACATGTGTCCCCTCTTCTTCATGTCTCTTCTACATCAACATGTGTCCCCTCTTCTTCATGTCTCTTCTACATCAACATGTGTCCCCTCTTCTCATGTCTCTTCTACATCAACATGTGTCCCCTCTTCTTCATGTCTCTTCTACATCAACATGTGTCCCCTCTTCTTCATGTCTCTTCTACATCAACATGTGTCCCCTCTTCTTCATGTCTCTTCTACATCAACATGTGTCCCCTCTTCTTCATGTCTCTTCTACATCAACATGTGTCCCCTCTTCTTCATGTCTCTTCTACATCAACATGTGTCCCCTCTTCTTCATGTCTCTTCTACATCAACATGTGTCCCCTCTTCTCCACGTCTCTTCTACATCAACATGTGTCCCCTCTTCTTCATGTCTCTTCTACATCAACATGTGTCCCCTCTTCTCCATGTCTCTTCTACATCAACATGTGTCCCCTCTTCTTCATGTCTCTTCTACATCAACATGTGTCCCCTCTTCTCATGTCTCTTCTACATCAACATGTGTCCCCTCTTCTTCATGTCTCTTCTACATCAACATGTGTCCCCTCTTCTTCATGTCTCTTCTACATCAACATGTGTCCCCTCTTCTTCATGTCTCTTCTACATCAACATGTGTCCCCTCTTCTCATGTCTCTTCTACATCAACATGTGTCCCCTCTTCTTCATGTCTCTTCTACATCAACATGTGTCCCCTCTTCTTCATGTCTCTTCTACATCAACATGTGTCCCCTCTTCTTCATGTCTCTTCTACATCAACATGTGTCCCCTCTTCTTCATGTCTCTTCTACATCAACATGTGTCCCCTCTTCTTCATGTCTCTTCTACATCAACATGTGTCCCCTCTTCTTCATGTCTCTTCTACATCAACATGTGTCCCCTCTTCTTCATGTCTCTTCTACATCAACATGTGTCCCCTCTTCTCATGTCTCTTCTACATCAACATGTGTCCCCTCTTCTTCATGTCTCTTCTACATCAACATGTGTCCCCTCTTCTTCATGTCTCTTCTACATCAACATGTGTCCCCTCTTCTTCATGTCTCTTCTACATCAACATGTGTCCCCTCTTCTTCATGTCTCTTCTACATCAACATGTGTCCCCTCTTCTTCACGTCTCTTCTACATCAACATGTGTCCCCTCTTCTTCATGTCTCTTCTACATCAACATGTGTCCCCTCTTCTTCATGTCTCTTCTACATCAACATGTGTCCCCTCTTCTTCATGTCTCTTCTACATCAACATGTGTCCCCTCTTCTCACGTCTCTCTACATCAACATGTGTCCCCTCTTCTTCATGTCTCTTCTACATCAACATGTGTCCCCTCTTCTCATGTCTCTTCTACATCAACATGTGTCCCCTCTTCTTCATGTCTCTTCTACATCAACATGTGTCCCCTCTTCTCACGTCTCTTCTACATCAACATGTGTCCCCTCTTCTTCATGTCTCTTCTACATCAACATGTGTCCCTCTTCTACATCAACATGTGTCCCCTCTTCTCATGTCTCTTCTCATCAACATGTGTCCCCTCTTCTTCATGTCTCTTCTACATCAACATGTGTCCCCTCTTCTTCATGTCTCTTCTACATCAACATGTGTCCCCTCTTCTTCATGTCTCTTCTACATCAACATGTGTCCCCTCTTCTTCATGTCTCTTCTACATCAACATGTGTCCCTCTTCTTCATGTCTCTTCTACATCAACATGTGTCCCCTCTTCTTCGTGTCTCTTCTACATCAACATGTGTCCCCTCTTCTTCATGTCTCTTCTACATCAACATGTGTCCCCTCTTCTTCATGTCTCTTCTACATCAACATGTGTCCCCTCTTCTTCATGTCTCTTCTACATCAACATGTGTCCCCTCTTCTTCATGTCTCTTCTACATCAACATGTGTCCCCTCTTCTTCATGTCTCTTCTACATCAACATGTGTCCCCTCTTCTTCATGTCTCTTCTACATCAACATGTGTCCCCTCTTCTTCATGTCTCTTCTACATCAACATGTGTCCCCTCTTCTTCATGTCTCTTCTACATCAACATGTGTCCCCTCTTCTCCATGTCTCTTCTACATCAACATGTGTCCCCTCTTCTTCATGTCTCTTCTACATCAACATGTGTCCCCTCTGTGGAAAGAGACTCTGAAAGTCTCAGGAACAAAGATTTTCTCTCTTTTTGATCCATTTCTATAAAAACCTGTCTGAAAATGAGCTGATCAGATTTTGGCCACTTGATGATGTCATAACGATGTGTTGTCTTGTGTAACCATTAGCCAATCAGCACCAAGGTAACTTATCACCTGAACCTCCTCTAGAGCTCCATTGAGTTCTTTGTAACCAGATGTCTCTCAGAGGGGCGTGGGGAGGGGCTCCTTACTTTCATCTAAAGTAACAGACAGAGAATCAGCACTTTGGAAACAGGGCTGAAACAGAGGGGATTATGGGTAATGCTGCATCTTTGGTGTTTCAGCCAATCAGAGACCGGCTCTGGATATATCAGGACCTGTGATATATCGATGAAGAAGAGGATAATAGGGGAACTTTAAAACAGCATTTTAAAAATGTATAAATTATCCAATTAGTGTTTCTGTTTAACTCAAATGTTTTAGTTGTCTTCTCATTGAGCAGTGTCTTGAATTGCAGCTTAAAGATGTGTTTTAAAGCAGCTATTTTTCCATGTATTGATATTAGAAGTAGGAACTTAGATTAAATGTACGCTGATTAAAAAATGAATTATAAGTCAGTTATTTAATTGTGTAATAAAGATGTGTTGGTTTCCCTGGTACAAACGGGGAATACAATCATCCTAATTCCACATCACGTGAATCCTTAATCATGAATGCTGCATCTCCATCCTCACCCGTCACCAGGTAATTCATAATGAGCCGATTCATGTCCGCCCTCTGGATGTGAACGTTGTTCAGCTTTTCCATCCACTCTTCTTTCGTGATGTCTTCTGGCTTTTCAGCATAACTCATCATTAGGATCCTGGAAAGATAGAAGAAGTACTCAGATCGTGCACTTAGTAAAAGTAGAAGTACTCAGATCGTGCACTTTAGTAAAAGTAGAAGTACTCAGATCGTGCACTTTAGTAAAAGTAGAAGTACTCAGATCGTGCACTTAGTAAAAGTAGAAGTACTCAGATCGTGTACTTAGTAAAGTAGAAGTACTCAGATCGTGCACTTTAGTAAAAGTAGAAGTACTCAGATCGTGTACTTAGTAAAAGTAGAAGTACTCAGATCGTGCACTTTAGTAAAAGTAGAAGTACTCAGATCGTGTACTTAGTAAAAGTAGAAGTACTCAGATTGTGCACTTTAGTAAAAGTAGAAGTACTCAGATTGTGTACTTAGTAAAAGTAGAAGTACTCAGATCTTGTACTTAGTAAAAGTAGAAGTACTCAGATCTTGTGCTTGAGTAAAAGTAGAAGTACTCAGATGTTGTACTTTAGTAAAAGTAGAAGTACTCAGATCTTGTACTTGAGTAAAAGTAGAAGTACTCAGACCTTGTTCTTGAGTGAAAGTAGAAGTACTCAGATCATGTACTTTAGTAAAAGTAGAAGTACTCAGATCTTGTACTTTAGTAAAAGTAGAATAACTCAGATCTTGTACTTGAGTAAAAGTAGAAATACTCAGATCTTGTACTTGAGTAAAAGTAGAAGTACTCAGATCATGTACTTGAGTAAAAGTAGAAGTACTCAGATCTTGTACTTGAGTAAAAGTAGAAGTACTCAGATCTTGTACTTGAGTAAAAGTAGAAGTACTCAGATCTTGTACTTGAGTAAAAGTAGAAGTACCAGAGTGTAGGAATACTCTGTTACAGTAAAAGTACTGCATTCAAAATGTTCCCTCAAGTGAAAGTAGAAAGTATTCTCATCAGAATATAGTAAAGACAGTGAAAGTAGTCGTTGTGCAGATTGGTCCATTTCAGAATAATATATATGATATGTTTTATAATGATTGATCATGAAAGTGTTCTCAGAGCTGGTGGAGGTGCAGCTAGTCTGAAGTACTTTGTAGACTGCAGGGTAGCTGGTGAAGGTGCAGCTAGTCTGAAGTACTTTGTAGACTGCAGGGTAGCTGGTGGAGGTGCAGCTAGTCTGAAGTACTTTGTAGACTGCAGGGTAGCTGGTGGAGGTGCAGCTAGTCTGAAGTACTTTGTAGACTGCAGGGTAGCTGGTGGAAGGTGCAGCTAGTCTGAAGTACTTTGTAGACTGCAGGGTAGCTGGTGGAGGAGCAGCTAGTCTGAAGTACTTTGTAGACTGCAGGGTAGCTGGTGAAGGTGCAGCTAGTCTGAAGTACTTTGTAGACTGCAGGGTAGCTGGTGAAGGTGCAGCTAGTCTGAAGTACTTTGTAGACTGCAGGGTAGCTGGTGAAGGTGCAGCTAGTCTGAAGTACTTTGTAGACTGCAGGGTAGCTGGTGAAGGTGCAGCTAGTCTGAAGTACTTTGTAGACTGCAGGGTAGCTGGTGAAGGTGCAGCTAGTCTGAAGTACTTTGTAGACTGCAGGGTAGCTGGTGGAGGTGCAGCTAGTCTGAAGTACTTTGTAGACTGCAGGGTAGCTGGTGGAGGTGCAGCTAGTCTGAAGTACTTTGTAGACTGCAGGGTAGCTGGTGGAGGTGCAGCTAGTCTGAAGTACTTTGTAGACTGCAGGGTAGCTGGTGAAGGTGCAGCTAGTCTGAAGTACTTTGTAGACTGCAGGGTAGCTGGTGGAGGTGCAGCTAGTCTGAAGTACTTTGTAGACTGCAGGGTAGCTGGTGGAGGTGCAGCTAGTCTGAAGTACTTTGTAGACTGCAGGGTAGCTGGTGGAGGTGCAGCTAGTCTGAAGTACTTTGTAGACTGCAGGGTAGCTGGTGGAGGTGCAGCTAGTCTGAAGTACTTTGTAGACTGCAGGGTAGCTGGTGAAGGTGCAGCTAGTCTGAAGTACTTTGTAGACTGCAGGGTAGCTGGTGGATTCACTCCAGGTGGAACTAAAGTCTGATTCACACTTGGTTAGATTTCACATCATTCATCCAGATCTGAGAAGTGACTAAAGGGATTAAATACATGTAAAAGTACACCATGTACCTCTGAACTGTAGTGGAGTAGAATTACAAAGTAGCAAACAATGCAAATCCTCAAATAAAGTAGAAGTATCTCAAAATGTGTTCCTAGGCACAGTACTTGAGTAGATGAACTTAGTGTTCGCCTCTGCTGCCCTCAAATCTGAATCAGAAATGCTTTATTACATTCAACTTAAATACTGGATTTGGTAACAGTAACATAATTAGAGATTAGAATGAAAGAAAATATATTAAATAAGAAGTATATGCACAAAGAGACGTGAAGTAAAAATAAGCACAGAAGATAATAAAATAAATATGTATAAATATGTACATGCTGCTGGAAAGAGGAAACAAAATCAAAACAAACGAAGCCCGACACAGCTTGTATCTGCACTAACAACAGCCTTACAGACAAATGCACAATATCAACATGTGATCATGAGAAAAACACCACATTAATAGGGAAATAAAAAAGACGACATTTCTGCAGTAAATTGGCTTTTAAAATAATAATTAAGAGGTTCCAAAACAAACCAGTTTCCTCCGATGCTAACGTGACTTAGCATCGCGTTTTCCCAACTCACCGTACAAACACACGGAGATGATCCTTTCCTACGGGCGATATTCAAACACAATCCCAGCAGAAACGCGCAGAGTCCTCCTAGTGCCTTTTAAGAAGAATAAAGTGTAAACATATAGCCGGGGAAACCAGGCAATCTATTTTTTCACGGCTAGCTAACTAACCAAGCTAATGTGATAATCTCGCGAGAGCAGCGGCACTCCGGCGAGCTCTGCGATTGGTAAAGAGAGTGACGTCACGGTTGCCGAGGAACAGTCAGTGCAGCGACTCCAACGAACCTGTGTATATTTGTTATTAAATAACACTCCTATCTTGGGAATAGTGCTACATACATTAATATTATCTACACACAGCAGCACAAAGGAATGTTAGAGACATTTCGGCTGGAAAAAACTATATTTTCTCTTTTGAAAATCTGGAAAATGACCAAAAACTCTCTATCTTGATATGTTCCGGGTTTTTGAGGCAGTGACGTCACGGAGCTATGGGTCCATTAGTAGATGGATTTGCATGCACGCGAGAAAATGAGAGCCATATATAAGAACACATGTTTGGGATGTGTAACTAAACTAAAATAACATTTTCTCAGATACATGTCCCTGATTGTCCCCCCTCAAAATCTCTTTTCTAAAAAGATACACATATTTTGTGAAAATCTCAGAATTCCGAGAAAAAAGTCAGAATTTTCATGTCATTTTTTGAAAAAATCAATATTTCTGGGGAAATCTCACAATTCATATTTTATTTTCCGATAAATATTTATTTTCGATAATCTCAGAATTCAGATTTTTTTTCTCTGAATCCTTTTTTTTCTTAAAAGAAAATTATTCCTTTTTTGGAAAATCTCGGGATTCTGAGAAAAAGTCAGAATTCTCCTAAAGTATTTTTTAAAGTATTTTTTCAAGTATTTTTTAAAGTATTTTTTAAAGTATTTTTTAAAGTATTTTTTAAAGTATTTTTTAAAGTATTTTTTTTTCCGAATTAAAATAATGTTTTGTTTCAGATAATTTAATGAAAGAAAAAAATGTTTGCTGAAGAAATTAATATTTTTCCCAGAAATTATTTTTCTCCTGATTATTATTATTTATTATATTCTAAATCTCAAAATGCTTTGATTTTTGTCCTCGTGTGGCCCTTATCCGTTGTGCCTATGACTTACTCAAACAAATAAGCATGTTTCATGCAGGTATTTCGACATAGCAGGAAAACCTTTGGTCAGATCTAAAAATATATATTTTTCTCTTGACATTTTTTTCCCCTGAAAAACATAAATGTTATATTTTTGTAAAATCTCAGAATTTAGTTTTTTAAAAACATTTATTTTCTTGACATTTTTTTGTTATTTTAAATCTCAGAATTGTGATTTAGTATAACAAAAACATTTTGTAATGAAAATAAATCTCATAAAACGTAGACAAATAAATAATTATTGTTTACAAAATAATATACTTTTTTGAAAATCTCAGCATCCTTTTTTATTATTATTATTATTATTATTATTATTATTATTATTATTATTATTATTATTATTATTATTATTATTATTATTATTATGTATTAGTATCTATTAGTAGTATTGCATTGGATCCCAGGGTCTTTTAAAATTGATTGTACTGGTTTCTAAATCTAATCTTAGAAAGGTGATGTAACATATTTCACAGTTTCTTCAAGGTCTCACAATGCATGTTATTTATGAATTGTTAAGTGGTTGATATCTCAATTAAAATCAGTTGTGTGATGGTGCAGATTTCAGTCCGACATTGCTGTCTCTGCACTTTTATATTTCCTCAGTCTCTGCTCTGCGCGCCTCCTGCATCCTCCCCCCACCTCTCGGTTACGCGCACGTCGGGTCGCCATGGGGTATTTTTTGGGTTGGAGGGGGGGGGGTGGAGCCTGCGTACTGCTGCAGCTGTCTGTGATTGTGTAGTTGTGTGGCGTGTGTGATTGTGTAGTGCCACAGAGATGCAGCCATAGTCTCCGCTCCAGTCTGAGAAAAACCGAACCCAGAGGACCGTCAGAGTTTCAGCTTCAGAGCATCGGAAAGGTGAGCGGAAACACATCTGCATCTCTTATTATCTCCTCCGGAGGAAGCCCCTTGTCCTTGAAAATCAGAGCCGAGGATGCATCCCCTCGGCTGGGGGAGAGCAGGCCGGGAACCAACATGGATGCTGCTGCAGAGCTGAGGAGGATGCTGCTTGCACAGATTATGCATCCTAACATCGCATTCGCACCGTCTAATCCTCCGAAAGCACCGTTCACACCGGGATGCGCACCGTCTCCACGACATGGTTAACACCCAGGGTGCAAACCGAGACACGTTTTGTATGTCTGCGTAAAGATGGTGAAGGATTCTGTGCAGAGGCTATACTGTGTCATCATGACACCCACTAGGACGCAGCTATATTCTCACAAATGGCGATGTCGCTTTTATGTTGGGGTTTTCTAGCATCAATTAGCGGGATGTGTTTCTCGTGCATCATGGTTGTCTTGTCAGTAAGTGATGTAGTTCCCGCAGCAGCAGCAGCGGGAGGGAGGGAGGGAGGCCAGAAATGTCACAATTTACACTAAAAAAATGACTTCTGGAAAGATATGGAATCTGTAAGGGACACTTCCGTTTCACACAAAGGAACACACTAACATGCTCCCCTGCACAGATATCATGAACATATTCTCTAACAGAATCCAGCATGGTGGCCCCATGGATCTTTAGCATGTCACCCATAAGTCTGACAGAGCTGCGTATTTCCACACATCTGTATTGTCAGCTGTTGCCTGCAGTCACCAGTGTACCTACATACATATAGGTACAAGGAGGCTGTGGCTCAGTGGATAGTGCAGTCAGCATGTCGTTGTGTCCCTGGGCTTGTGTCCACAGGACTGGATGTTCATCAGTCGCTCTGGGTAAAAGCGTCTAACAAATGACATGTAATTTACTTAAATACAATTTGGAGGTACTTTGCTGGTTAATTCAACGTGTTATCACAGATTTAAGATGAGACGAATTGAGTCCTTTGGTGAAATTCCCGAGCTACTGTACTCAGCAGTATATAGTGAACATTTAATAATATAAATAAGCTTCTCTTTTAGCAATTAATTAAAGCATCAATAAATAACCAGGAGAAACGCTTCCGGTGATGAAACGGGTGAATCGATAGCTCTTCCAGTGATCAGGAAACCTGCTTACCGGCTTCCTTTGGGTCTTTCCCTTCATGACGCCAAGTAACCAATACATTGTGATATTTTAACATTGGACACAGCTTGTTAGAAATGCACTAAAACCTCAGTAACCTATATCTGATATTACAGTATTTATAAGCAGTGAATTATATTCTGGATTAATTACAGTATTTTATTACATGCAGTGATTTTACAGAAGCGTATTGAAACAGTCAATACGTTCAGCTTCACACATCATCTCTCCTTCTGCATGCAGTACATGACCACATGTCAATTACATGGCAGGACTGGAAGTGCACTGTAATGCAATATATAGCAGTGTACAAATACTCTTACTGTATTTGGACACTTTTTCTAGTACTTTTCGTCAGCAAGATTTTGAAATGAGTATTTATATGCATTTCCAAACTGTGGGATTTCCGCTTTTACTACAGTAATATTTTAAATGAAGGACTTGTAACTTATAAAGGAGTATTATTATTATCTTGCAGTCGTACTGGACTCGAGCTTAACTTTTAACAAACATATCAAGAAAGTATCAAATACCATTCAATTCAACATATTGCAAAATGTTTAACAAATTAGACCAGGGGTGTCAAACTCAATTTCATCGCGGGCCACATTAGCATTATCGTTGCACTCAAAGGGCCGGTTGTAACTATATAAATATACATATATAAATGTATAATATATATAAAATAATGCATTATATTACATTAATGCCTCTGAATTGGATTATTATCGGATAGGGTAATAACTTCCTAATTAACTACGTCTGAAAGCAGAAGTCCAGGGCAAATAATTGCAAGTGTCTTCAGTGGCATGTCACAAAACGAGATGCATTGTGGGACATGTAGTTTATGGGCAACCTGTTTCTGTAAAGTGGCCTGTAACCGTATAATGAACGTATTATAATCTTTGCAAGCTTTTGCGGGGCCACATAAAATGAAGTCGCGGGCCGGATTTGGCCCCCGGGCCTTGAGTTTGACACCCCTGAATTAGACCCTTCTTAAAGGTGGGGTAGGTCATTCACTTCAGAAACACTTGTTATAGTCCATGGAGTGCTCTTAACATCCCGATAGCAACGAATACATGAAATACTTTGACAATAAATCCATAAAGAAATATCATCTGTGGAAGCCGTAGTTCTGTAAAAGCTCGACCAATCATCTGAGCCGGCTAAAGTAACTGGATGGCCTGCCTGCCTGTCAGCCTTCCATCGGGGCACAAACTTACCTCTGCCCTCATTGGTCATGTGCGCGTTCGTGTGTGTTGGGGGAGGGGCTCGGTGAGGAAGTCTGAAGGAAGGGGCAGATTTGTTTCGGTTGTGTACTTTCAAATTCTAGCGCACTCGAGCTGCTTTTCCCCAAAATTACCGACCCCACCTTTAACTGCAGTGTGTGTGTGTGTGTGTGTGTGTGTGTGTGTGTGTGTGTGTGTGTGTGTGTGTGTGTGTGTGTGTGTGTGTGTGTGTGTGTGTGTGTGTGTGTGTGTGTGTGTGTGTGTGTGTGTGGTGTGTGTGTGTGTGTGTGTGTGTGTGTGTGTGTGTGTGTGTGTGTGTGTGTGTGTGTGTGTGTGTGTGTGTGTGTGTGTGTGTGTGTGTGTGTGTGTGTGTGTGTGTGTGTGTGTGTGTGTGTGGTGTGTGTGTGTGTGTGTGTGTGTGTGTGTGTGTGTGTGTGGTGTGTGTGTGTGTGTGTGTGTGTGTGTGTGTGTGTGTGTGTGTGTGGTGTGTGTGTGTGTGTGTGTGTGTGTGTGTGTGTGTGTGTGTGTGTGTGTGTGTGTGTGTGTGGAGTGTGACAAAATGCCACACCTATAGCATTCCCTCATTGGACACCAGCATGTCAGGTGACATTGTGTATATTAAATATATATATATTTAGAGGGCCAGTGTGAGGTCGAGGGCAACAGTATGCCATGGAGGGTTTACATGGACTGCCCTCACAGAAAACACACTGGACGCTGCACTAGGTCAGAAACCAGAGGACTGTGAGGTCCACGCAGACGGACCGCTTTTGGACAAAATGTCCTCTCCGTTAAAGGCAGCTCGTTGTGGAACAGCCTCCCAGCTGAGACACGGGATCGTCCCTCTCTCAATGGGTTCAAAGGTCAACTCGGAGAATGGATGAGAAACAACCAGACGGGCGATCACCGCTAACTGCACTTTAGCACAGGCGTATCTCCTCTTGCACTTTATATGTCGTTGCTGCTGCATTGTCCTGCCATGTGGTGACTACTTGTGTATGCTGCTCTTGCTCTTTTGCATATCGTGTATTAATTTGTTGCTATATTTCTACAGGGGCCCGCGGGGTCTAAAAAGTAGTTGATAAATCAATTTAGCGAAAATGAAGGCTATCAAAAAATATTAAAGGGCATCTTCCACGGCGTTCCATGTTGCAGCTTGTTTTCACTAAGTATCTGATTGGTCCAGAGAGGTTGTGTTCTACCGTCTGCCTGAATGTAGTCATGGCGTAGGTGTGTCGTGTGATTCTGTGAGTTTATTGATGGCGTCCCGTTGGGTTTGGACGTCATCTGAACAGGACGTCGCACGCTCACTGCTTGATAGCGCGAAGGTCCGTTTACGCCGGTTGCTAAGCAACATCGTTATGGGGAAATGCAAGTCTGCGTCCAAACGGTTGGAAGATAAGGAGGAAGGACAATCAATGCTGTATATAGGCAACGTGAGGTAAAGTGTGTCGCCAAGGTAACCGGTTAGAACTCCAAGTGGAGATGAGGTCTTAAAATGTGTGGGAAGGGTCTTAAAGAAGGTCTTGCATGTGACTTCAGGGTCCCTGCGTAGACCCTGTGGGATGTCATGTTCTTATATGTTGTCTGTGAGGGCCTGCGGATGGAAATTGGCTCAAAGCTAAAATCCGATATATTTACACTTGAAGCATTTTTTGTAAGTGTTCATTAATGTCCATTGTCCCTGTTCAAATAAACGATTAAATTAAAATGAAATTATTAATAACACATTGGATTTTTATAGCGCTTTTCCTAATGCTCAAAGACGCCTTACATAAAAACTACAAACAGAAACGGTAGTCCTAAT
This sequence comes from Champsocephalus esox, assembly GCA_036324585.1. Classification (NCBI taxonomy): domain Eukaryota; kingdom Metazoa; phylum Chordata; class Actinopteri; order Perciformes; family Channichthyidae; genus Champsocephalus; species Champsocephalus esox. Next base: position 42,522,945 of record CM070476.1, on the reverse strand, counting down.
CCAAGTGCGAGTAAAGGCGAAGTTAAGGATTATGATGCACTACGTTTTATACAATAATAATAATTCATTCTATTTGGAGGCGCCTTTCAAAGCGTCCAAGGGGACACCTTTACAATTCATGAAATATTCTAAGGAAAGGTTGAAGACCTTTAGGTAACAGGACTTCTTATTTGTCTGTGGTGTTTCTACAGATCTGCGTTCCTCTCCGTCGCACAGGCCGGATTTATTCAGTTGAACAGACGTGTATATGTTTCAACTTTTGAAAGAACGTCCGTCACATTCATCTGTTTGCAACTTTAAACATAATAATGTCATATTCCATACTTTATACAGCGCGTTTCAAACCTCAGTCGCTTTACAGGTTGGAGGGGGGAGGACAGACGAAGACGAACGACATGGGGCGGGGGGAGGGTATGAGTGTACCGATGACAAGAGATGGGTCTTGAGGCGGGACTGGAACAGGGTGAGGGACTCAGGGTCACGGAGGTCTTGAGGGGAGTTCCTATAGACGATTCTGCACTATTTCTATTCTAGTCTATTTTAGTGTATTTACTTGCACTGTTGGGGGAGGAGCCTGTGACCTGGGATGTTCATAACGGCACTGTAGCTGCTGAACGCATGACGATGAAAGCCTTGAATCTTGATCCCTGCTTCACTTCCTGTTTTCAGAGAGAGATCATGGCAGAGCACCAGAGGCAGCGCTCGCTCTCCACCGCCGGGGAGACTCTGTACCTCGTGCTGGGGGTGGAGAAGGTGGCGACCCCCGACGACATCAAGAGGTCCTACAGGTGAGGCACACCTACGAGTGGGGTACAATATGCACCCAGGAAATGAGAGTAACCAAGAAAGGAAACTCACGTTCGAGCCCGTTGTAAAACCCCCCATGCTCCGACTAAGCTTTAGGCGGAGGTGGGAAGGAGTGGAGGACAAGGAGTTTGATGCCGTCAAACTGTAACAATACGCACCCAGGAAATAAGAATAACTGAGAGAGGACTGTAGATGTTTCCTAGAATCTTGTAGTATTTTCATTTATTAATTGAGTTATTGCATTTTTTGTGATGTACTGTATTTATTTTGCACATGTATGCACACTGCTACCTCTTGCTACTGCACAGCCCTTTTACTTCCTTCCAAACGCAGATATTGAGTTCACACCACGGCCCTGAACAGCTCTAGGTCAAATCTGATGTTACTTAATTTGGCGTTACCATGGCGACGGATCCTACGCCATAAACAACGGTGTCGCTGTAACTCCAATGGACACGGTCCCGTCGTCCCCCAATCTTCACTTTTATATCACCGGTCCATGCTTCAACAGCTCTACGTGAAATCTGAAATCTCAACGTATGCCGTTTCCATGGCAACGCATCCCCCGCCAAAAAAATACGATGTTGTTGTAAGTCAATGGAAAATCGTCCAAACAGCACCAGACTTCAGACTATCATTAATGGTGCGGCCCTCAACAGCTCTATGTCAATTATGGGATGTCCTCGTTTGCCGTTGCCATGGCAACGCGTCCCTCGCCAAAAAACACGGTGTTGAAGTAATTCAATGAAAAATCGTCATAACAGCACCACACTTCATATGATGGCTAATGGTCTGGCCCTCAACAGCTCCACGCCAATGATGGGATGTCATCATATGCCGTTTCCATGGCAACGCATCCCTCGCCATGAAACCCGGTGTTGTCCTAATTCAATGGAAACTCGTCCAAACACCACCAGACTTCAGAGTATCATTAATGGTCCGGCCCTCAACAGCACTATGTCAATTATGGGATGTCATCATATGCCGTTGCCATGGTAACGCGTCCCTCGCCAATATACCTGGTGTTGTCGTAACTCAATTGGAAATCCTCCAAACGGCACCAGACTTCTTATGATGGCTAATGATCCGGCCCTCAACACCTCCATATGACAATAGTGAGTTTTCCTCAAAAGCTGTTGCCATGGCAACACATTCCTTGCTGTTAACTAAGATAGTGCTATAACTCCTGTGTAAATGGTAAAAAAGGGTTCAAATGTCACATGTGTGCTAACCGTCAAGCCCTCGAGACATATATGTATCCGTTTTGAGATTTCGTAAAATGTCGTTGCTATGGTAACAAAATGGTCGCCGTGAAACACGGTTTTCTCATAACTCCAGTTAACATACTCCAAACGGCCCAAAATTTCACAGGTTTGATAACGATGCAGCCCTCAACACATCTAAGCATGTTATGGGATGTCATGTTATAGCCGTTGCTATGGCGACAGATCACCCGCCATCAAACACAACGTTTGTGTTACTGCCGTAACTCAAAGACATTGTCTGATCGGCCTGAAACTTCCCACGTTTGCCAACGGCCGAGTCCTCGAGACACCTAGACACGTCGACGTGCGGACAACAGCCTGCGGAATGTCGAAGACCCGCAGGCTTGAATTTGGACATTTTAATTGATTTGCTGCAGATATTTTCCACATTTCTGCACAATATTTCCTCTTTAACATCCCTCAGCTCTTCCACTTTAATTCACATGAGCGGGTTTTCCACACCTATTTTCATCTTGTATTGTTGTTTCTCTGGTTTCTTATTGTTTAGATTTAATCTGTGGATAAGTGGTTTCATCTAACAAATGTCAAATAATGTCAAACAAATATCCTCAATACTTCCCAAAGCTCAACACGACTTCCTCAGACTGACAGATATTTACTCAATTCTTGCACAAATCGTTATTTACCCCTCTCAGAATAGCTCCCACAGTAATGTGATTTTATATTTTATTTCATTGTCTTTTTTCGCTGATTTTCTCCACAGGAAACTTGCGTTGAAGTTCCACCCCGACAAGAATCCCGAAAACCCCGAGGCGGCGGATAAATTCAAGGAGATCAACAACGCTCACGCCATCCTGAACGACCCGACCAAGAGGAACATCTACGACAAATACGGCTCGCTGGGGCTCTACGTGGCCGAGCAGTTCGGAGAGGAGAACGTCAACACCTACTTCGTGCTCTCCAGCTGGTGGGCCAAGGTGAGACTGAGGGGCGACGCCACTCGATCAGGGTTCAGAGGTTCCTTTTCCTTGCATAAACACAACTACGGTGTGATCATGTAATGCATGACCAACTGAGGTCGCAGGCTCCTCAACAGTGAAATTACAAGACGTAAAACAAATGTATATAAAAATACACAATTAAATAGAATAAATTAATAAAAATGGTTACAATACATTTACCTATATATACAAAGGAGAAACTATAAGAATACTGTCAAATTAAACATGAAATGGGAGAGAATATCGGAGAAATAAGAGAAATAAATATATATAAAAAAGGGAATACTACAAGAATAACACCTTTGAACGAACAACTCGTCAGTTACCAAGTATTTTATGATTTTATTCAACATTAATATACACAGGAGACAAAGTACAAAAAGTACGTTCAAGCAGGACGACAGAAAGCTTAGTTTATAAAAAACATACTGTAGCCCTCCTGTGAGTTGAAATATCTACAAACGTTATGATAAAGAAGTTTATTATTGTGTAATACAATACCACCAAAAGAACAGAAATGTCACAGAGTACATACAATAATAATAATATTGTATTATAGTAGCACAAGGCAAGTTTATATAACTTTCAGCACAAGGCAATTCAAGGTGCTTTACAAAAATGAAAGACATCCAGAAGGGAAAACCGTTGCTGGAAATGCGGCCGTGCGTCACACTCGGCAGCCGACTCAAAGAAACCCTGCCCGAGCGTGCAGAGCTGCACCTTCAGGCTTTAGCCAGGAAGACGTGTTCGCACGACACCGCACAGTTACGTCTCCCTCTCACCTGGTTTTCTGTCCCCTGCAGGCGCTGTTTGTGTTCTGCGGTCTGGCCACCGGCTGCTACTTCTGCTGCTGCCTGTGCTGCTGCTGTAACTGCTGCTGTGGGAAATGTAAACCCCGGCCTCGAGAGGGCCAGGAGCAGGCCTTCTACGTGTCTCCTGAAGACCTGGAGGCCCAGCTGCAGTCTGACGAGAGAGGTGAGACCACAACACCTGAAGCCAGAGAGGGCAAGACTACACGCATCCTTTCCTCAAGTAGAAGTACACACATCCTTTCCTCAAGTAGAAGTACAGATACTCGTGCAAAAGTAGAAGTACTGACTAAACTTCTGAACTCAAGTCAAAGTAAAGAGGCTTTGAAGTGTACTTCAGTAAAAAGTACCCCATAACTAGCAGCTGCTTTAAAGAGTACCTGACCTCCCTTTATATCAATAGAACAATAATGTCATTGTTAGCTAATGAATGTTTCCATGCCGACCAACGGCAACATGACAACGTTTCCATTGGTCCCTCTCCTTTAGAGAAGACCAGGAAGTGATGGATACTGGTACTGATACCAGAAAGATGTACTTAAATGCAGTAACAAAGTATTTGTACTCGACTACTTCCCACCTGTCCCTAAAGCTTAGTCATGGCGGGTTATTCTCATTGTCTGATGCATTTTGGATCAAACATGTTGTTCAATCCCAAAGACACTCAACTTTTAAACTAGGTAGACTAATATTATATTATGTTTGACATATCTTCAGACTATGAATATAAATATTAGAGTACATATTTAGATTTTGATAACATTTTGATTGACGTTACAGCCCGCAATTCATATAGCACATTTCTACGAGTGCATTGAAAGTCTTTAACCTGGACTCCAGATATCTCGTTTATAGAAGTGAGATATCGAAACACGTTGCCCTCCTGGCTCTGACCTGAGACATGTCCTAATGTTGTCTTTTTGAACCTCTCAGTCTACATGTTTGTTGAAGCAGATTTGGGGAGGGTCATCTCCTCTGTGATAACTAATGCAATATTCTCTCACTCCCGCCCACTAAGCCCCCCTCGACCCAGTGTGGACGCAGCCTGGGGACGCTGCCCCCCCCCTCATTGAGCCCCTCTATTAGAGCGAAGAGGCTGAAACCTGTTGTCTTATTTGTTTTATAAGTAGAGGCTGGGGGCGACCCCATAATGCTGCAGCCGTCAGCCACAGAGACCACGCAGCTCACGGGGGACGGCCATCACTCCTACCACACCGACACCGGCTTCAACTAACCCCCGCCCCCCCCCACGACCCACCCACCCCCCCGCGGTCCTGCCTGCTCCACCTCAGCCAGAAGAAGAGGGCGGCGGCCATGTTGTTTCCAGAGCGGCGCTGAGGGACTCGTAAGCATGGCCCGTTACCAAGGAACTAATCAAGAAGTCACTTCCTCAAACCGTTTTGTTTCTCTCGGCCTTTTTACCCCCCCCTCTCTCTCTCTCTTTGCCCCACATCCTGGCATGCACTGTTTCCAAAATGGTATCCAAATGTTTCATATTTTGCAAAACAGTTATACTTTGCAGAGTTCATAGATGAGAGCCCCGCCCACTTATGTGTGAAACCAAAAAATCAGCGTTAAGCGGGAAAATATAGTTGTGTCTTTCCTCAAAGCTGTTGTGTTGTGTATTGGACAAACGACAACAATATTTCTATTTACTTCCTCTTTGAAAAAAAGGTCGATCTGTGGCTTCGGGCCTCGTATGTCTGTGGGAAACACTTCATCACAGCTAACGAGGCTAACGAGGCTAACGAGGCTAACGCCCATCATCAACGTAATGAAGAAGTCACTTCCTCAATCTCTCTTCGACCCACCTCTCTCTCTTCGACCCACCTCTCTCTCTTCGACCCACCTCTCTCTCTCTTCGACCCACCTCTCTCTCTTTCGACCCACCTCTCTCTCTTCGACCCACCTCTCTCTCTCTTTGACCCACCTCTCTCTCTTTGACCCACCTCTCTCTCTTTGACCCACCTCTCTCTCTTCGACCCACCTCCTCTTTGACCCCCTCTCTCTTTCGACCCACATCATGGTGTCGCATGCTCTGTTTCCAAAATGGTATCCAAATGTTTCATATTTTGCAAACAGTTATACTTTGCAGAGCTCCTAGATGAGAGCAGCGAAATGACAGCCCCGCCCACTTATGTGTGAAACCAAAAATCAGCGTTAAGTGGGAAAATATGGTTTTATCTTCCAAGCTGTTGTGTTGTGTATTGGACAAACAACAACAACATTCCTATTTACTTCCTCTCGGGGAAAAGGTCGATCTGTGGCTTCAGGACTCAACAATTCATCACAGCTAACGATGCTAACGATGCTAACGATGCTAACGATGCTAATGATGCTAACGCCAATCATCAACGGTTGTAATGGTAAAAGTCAGAGTAGTAAATACACTATATATATATATATATATATATATATATATATATATATATATGCGCAGTACTCGCCACTCGTCCACCGTTAGAGTTTAAATTAAACTATAAATCTCCAACAACCTTCTGTAGTCGTTGGAGCGTCCTGATTGGGCTCCATGCAGATACAAAAACGTGATTAGCGAAAAAAACCTCACAATCTGTACCTGTCACATGACGCCGAGTGTTTTCACCCAAAAGGGGCGGGGCATGACGTAGAAGGAAAGAACCCGATTGGTTGCTCTCATCTATAGATATACGTGTTCGTGCGATGTGTTCACACGGCGGAGAGGGGGCTCAGGGGGGTTTCAGACGGTGTGTGATCAGTGCCATCATTTACTCGTGCAATGTCTCCCTTAAATCAGAGTGTGTGTGTGTGTGTGTGTGTGTGTGTGTCTGTGAGCGTGCGAGAGTCTGCTGACAAAACGTTAGTTATTATAATTAGTGTTGGCTTTACATTCCCCCCCGACCCCGTTGTGTGTCTTCGCTGCACAGCTCGAACGTTATTCTGTTTATTTTTAATTTGCATTAAACATAGTTAAGGCAGGCTTTCAGTCCGGCAAGAATTATATTTTTTCACTTATTCCTCACATCAGCAGCTACACTTGATTATAATGTTATAATTGGATTCAGACGTTTGAATCTCATAGAAAAAAGGGATTATTTAAATGAGTGAAGAAAAGGTTATTTGTATTCGGATGACTTGCTGCACTTATGTATTCCATTTGCAAGCAGTCATCACTAATTCAGACCATGTCATGGTTTAGTTTCTGTTTACCCGTGGGGTGGGAGCTGTGGGGCTGTGGGGCTGTGGGGCTGTGGAGCTGTGGAGCTGTGGGGCTGTGGAGCTGTTTACCTGTGGGGCTGTGGAGCTGTGTGGCTGTGTGAGAGGTCAACATGTTTTCAACTCTGAGCCATCTTGAATGTGTTGTAGTTAATGTGATGTGGAAAGCAAAACATGCGACACCTTTGAGAGCGGGAAATAAAGCCGGTTAGTTGGGCTGTACCGACGACTTAGCTCAGCATTGGAATTACAAAACTGCAATGCAATGCTGCTCCATCATCTCCGCACGTAAATGGGTTTAAAGCCAGTGTGCGTGCCCATTGGCTGATGGAGATTAAGCTACACTTATATCAGTAGTATTATAATAAAAGTAGACTCCAGTAGTCGCTGCATACATGTCGGACTCGTGCGGTCCAACTCCCCAAAAGTCCACATTTGTTTCTATCTCGTAAAAAAAAGTCAGATTTAATCCATATTTTTGGGCATTCTATCTCAAACCACCTTTTGACTGCTTTCAAACCAGCTTTGAGCACACGGGGAGGCGAGAACAGAGAACGTGTGTTCAAAACAAATTAATATGAAAGACTTTCTTAAATGGACGTCATTTAATATCAGAATCTGAGTTTGGTGCCAAGCGGGCGTCACGTACACGTGCACCGAGGAGTCATACACACGCGGTAAGGAACATTAAACGCTTGATCGGAAGCTTCTGAACGTCCGGGTTCAATCCGGTGCAGCCCCGCTGACCCGGCTGTTTTTTTATGTCGTGCATAAATCAGATCTCGTCCTCGTGTTTTGAACTGAAGTCCGACGCCGTGATCGTTTTATCATTGTGACTATGTTTTGTAGAGAAGCTCGTCGTGCTTACGGGCACTCCACGTTTAGGAGAAGAGGTGTTTCATACCACTGGATCTGCATCGCACGCACTTTGCCATGAACATCCTGTCCGGTTCATAAATGCTAATCATGTGTTTCAATGGTTTACAATCGGTGCGCTCGTGTCGCCACCCTCTGCTCTTACCGGTATGGATGTGACCTCTGTGACCTCTGTGCCCCCGTGCGATGTTTCCCCTGACCCTCGATGAAACATAGATGTTCCCGTCATGGCTTTTTCATTGAGATACTGAAAGATGCTACTGTAAATGTTCTCAGTTGAATGCACTGTGTGTTTAAAAAAATAATCAGGAAATGGCTCCATAAAAGACGACATACTATATAAAGTGTAACGATAGTGAAATGGTTATATGACGCATTTCTTTTGGAGTTTTATTTATTTCATACTCGATGATGGATATGATTTTATTAACTGGTATGGTGTTGTAATGTGACCATTGAATTTTAGCAAGGTTAATGGTGAAGGTCGCTTGTACATACACTCGTCCATATAAAGTATAAACCCTTACCGTTTCTGTTGTAGCATGGTAAATGTGTGTCTGGAAGAAAACAAGCGGATCACTGATCTGATTTGCTGTTGTTGAATAAATGTTCCTGAACATTTGGACTGGTGCCCCGCAGTTTGTACAGACGTGTCAATGTGGAAGTACGTGTCATACACAAAGTGGGCTCAGAGGTCAAGAGAAATCAGTGTCAAGTTATATTAATATACATATACAATAATAAGGCCTTGGTTCTAAGCTTGATATGATGGTTTTCAGTTGTAGACGTATAAATATGAAGGCCAAAATGCCCATGTTCAATCATACCTGTACTTATACATATACACTCATGTACAGCCGCAGTCCCCCAAGCATACATCGATGAGATGTACTCTACTGATCCCAAGGAGGGAAACTCTTAAACAGCATAAACAAGGCATTGCACATACTTGGAGATTAAGAGTAGAAATAAACAATTCTCAAATACAAACATCTCAAAATAGAATAAACCGGCTTTAGAGTTTCAGTGAACACAATATAAATATTATTTACGTTAAGTGTGTAAGGATTGGACTATTGAATTAAATATACATTTACAACATTTTACTTTTACAGAAGCAAGAAATTCAAGAGAAATATTTAAAAAAGAAAGCCAATTTATTTTTTAAATACTCGTCAAATAATGAGGAAAAAAGTGTTTCATTACCATATTTACAGAAGTGGGAAGTAACTACGTAGAGGTACTTTTACTCAAGTACAAGATCTGAGTACTTCTACTTTTACTCAAGTACAAGATCTGAGTACTTTTACTCAGTACAGTGGTACTTCTACTTTTACTCAAGTACAATATCTGAGTACTTCTACTTTTACTCAAGTACAAGATACTGAGTACTTCTACTTTTACTAAAGTACAAGATACTATTACTTCTACTTTTATTAAAGTACAAGATCTGAGTACTTCTACTTTTAATCAAGTACAATATCTGAGTACTTTTACTCAAGTACAAGATCTGAGTACTTCTACTTTTACTCAAGTACAAGATCTGAGTACTTCTACTTTTAATCAAGTACAATATCTGAGTACTTTTACTCAAGTACAAGATCTGAGTACTTCTACTTTTACTCAAGTACAAGATCTGAGTACTTCTACTTTTAATCAAGTACAATATCTGAGTACTTTTAATCAAGTACAATATCTGAGTACTTTTACTCAAGTACAATATCTGATTACTTCTACTTTTACTCAAGTACAAGATACTATTACTTCTACTTTTACTCAAGTACAAGATCTGACTCCTTCTACTTTTAATCAAGTACAATATCTGAGTACTTTTACTCAAGTACAAGATCTGAGTACTTCTACTTTTACTCGAGTACAAGATCTGAGTACTTCTACTTTTAATCAAGTACAATATCTGAGTACTTTTACTCAAGTACAATATCTGAGCACTTCTCCCACCTCTGCATATCTACCCTGTATCTGCTGTGCATGCTGTATGATGATAAAGGAGGTGTATCTGGAGAGCAGCGCCCACCAGCGGGGCGGAGCAGCATCTGTAAGCCGCCTCAGAGTCTCTGTTTCGGGGCTGAGCTGGAAGCTGCTGCCGGAAAGCCGGTCGGAACACTACGGAGGTTAAAGTGAGGCAGCGATGGACCAACAAGGTAAAGCCTTCTCACGTTGCTCTCACAACACCGTACAATGTATGCAAACACATATACAACAGATATGTATGTTAGTTTACCGTGTTTTGAGAGTGTTGTAATGCTGCCTTCGACGGTGGCTAACGTTAGCTCCGCGAGCAACAGGTTAGCATTTAGCTTCGGTTAGCTTCAGCACCACGGACAGCTCCACTGTTTATTACCCTGTGCTAATATAACCGTTAGTGCTATAACTACTGCCGTGTTCACTTTATTCGACAATATGTCTTAAAGGTGTCCGTGTTTATTCATTTTAACAGTTTTCTGGATGTTGTGCACTCATTTGTAAACGTGATGTGTGCAGGGGATTAAGTTCTGCAAATAAACTGTGTGTGTGTGTGTGTGTGTGTGCGCGTGCGTGTGTGTGTGTCAGGTGGAATTGTCACCTGACACCATTGGAGATAGTTCTTCCTATTTTATTTCGAAATGGCAAATCCTAAATTGAAAAGTAGTCTGGGATTAGGTTGCATGTGATATCGCATATCCCTACTGTCTGGTACCACTACTCTATATGCGAGTGGTGTATATAATAACCCTTTTTACTAACTTAATATGCATCTAGAAATTCACAAGATATACAGTATATGTGTTTTTTGTGTAAATAACTTTGTTGACTTAATCTACCTTTGGGATGCTCAATATTGGATAAAAAAGAAAATCCAATATTCCAATATTTTACTAAATATTTTGCCCGATTGCAAATTCTATTGTCGATCACAGCACATGCAATTGTTCTGCCTAATTCCAACGATATTCAAGTTTCTTCTGTAGTTGATTCCACGTGTTATCCTTAGGCCCACGGACACACGCAGAATGGAATGCTTTCTCACATCTATCTCCTTCAATCCCCGTCTCGTCATTTGTTGTCTTGTTTCTTTTCCGTGCTTCTTTTTTAGGTTATGGCGGCGCTTCGTCTTCCATGAGGTATTCCCCAAGGGTGATGGAAAATGGAATCTCTCCCCCAAATCTATCAGAGGAGGACATCGACTATCTGCGCACTGAACTGACTAAGGTGATGCGTGGGTGTCAGTCACTAAAGAACGACATTAACAACTCCCCCTCACTGAACTGTGTGTTTTCCAGGCGGAGGACGAGATCCAGACGCTGCGGCAGGTGCTTCTGGTCAAAGAAAAGTATGCGACAGAAATCCGGAGTGAGCTGGGTTTGACCCCCTTCAGTAACATCAAACAGAACCTGTCCAAAGGCTGGCAGGAAGTCCAGACCTCCACCCCGTAAGTGCACCGGCACCCAGAGATGATCCCCACCAACTGATATTCCGTCATTCTTTCAACACGTCTTAGGCAGAACATATAGAGATGTGCTGCCTTTCTCTTCATAATAGGGTTTTATAATATAATAATAATAATAATAGGGCCCCCTATTGGAAAGTATGGAAAGTGTTCCGATTCCGGTCCATCTATGGATGAGCTCTGTGAAAGCTCCACAGAGCTGGCCGGGTGTATGGAGGACCGTGAGGATTGGTGAACCCGTTGGCAAACTCCTCAAAGGACGAGCTAGTAGTAGTAGTCCTTGATTGGCTCAAGTTCACACCTTTTTAGGGGCGGGGCTAGTGATGTTGTCCCGGGGATGCTTAGGAGTTGATAAAGGAGATAATCCCACTGACGTCATCATTTGATTCCAAAAGTGGGTCTGGACTCGCGCCCATAGAGGTTGTTTACCAGTATAATGGCTCCCCCCAAAGTATAATTTATGGGTGGCTCCCCCCAAAGTATAATTTATGGGTGGCTCCCCCAAAGTATAATTTATGGGTGGCTCCCCCAAAGTATAATTTATGGGTGGCTCCCCCCAAAGTATAATGTATGGGGGCCCCCCAAAGTATAATTATGGGTGGCTCCCCCCAAAGTATAATGTATGGGTGGCTCCCCCCAAAGTATAATGTATGGGTGGCTCTCCCCAAAGTATAATTTATGGGTGGCTCCCCCCAAAGTATAATTTATGGGTGGCTCCCCCCAAAGTATAATTTATGGGTGATGGGTGGCTCCCCCCAAAGTATAATTTATGGGTGGCTCCCCCCAAAGTATAATTTATGGGTGATGGGTGGCTCCCCCCAAAGTATAATTTATGGGTGGCTCCCCCAAAGTATAATTTATGGGTGGCTCCCCCCAAAGTATAATGTATGGGTGGCTCCCCCCAAAGTATAATGTATGGGTGGCTCCCCCCAAAGTATAATTTATGGGTGGCTCCCCCAAAGTATAATTTATGGGTGGCTCCCCCCAAAGTATAATTTATGGGTGGCTCCCCCCAAAGTATAATTTATGGGTGATGGGTGGCTCCCCCAAAGTATAATTTATGGGTGGCTCCCCCAAAGTATAATTTATGGGTGGCTCCCCCCAAAGTATAATGTATGGGTGGCTCCCCCCAAAGTATAATTTATGGGTGGCTCCCCCCAAAGTATAATGTATGGGTGGCTCCCCCAAAGTATAATTTATGGGTGGCTCCCCCCAAAGTATAATTTATGGGTGGCTCCCTCCAAAGTATAATTTATGGGTGGCTCCCTCCAAAGTATAATTTATGGGTGGCTCCCTCCAAAGTATAATGTATGGGTGGCTCCCCCCAAAGTATAATTTATGGGTGGCTCCCCCCAAAGTATAATTTATGGGTGGCTCCCCCCAAAGTATAATTTATGGGTGGCTCCCCCCAAAGTATAATTTATGGGTGGCTCCCCCCAAAGTATAATGTATGGGTGGCTCCCCCAAAGTATAATTTATGGGTGGCTCCCCCCAAAGTATAATTTATGGGTGGCTCCCTCCAAAGTATAATTTATGGGTGGCTCCCCCAAAGTATAATTTATGGGTGGCTCCCCCAAAGTATAATTTATGGGTGGCTCCCCCCAAAGTATAATGTATGGGTGGCTCCCCCCAAAGTATAATTTATGGGTGGCTCCCCCCAAAGTATAATTTATGGGTGGCTCCCCCCAAAGTATAATTTATGGGTGGCTCCCCCCAAAGTATAATGTATGGGTGGCTCCCCCAAAGTATAATTTATGGGTGGCTCCCCCCAAAGTATAATTTATGGGGGCTCCCTCCAAAGTATAATTTATGGGTGGCTCCCCCAAAGTATAATTTATGGGTGGCTCCCCCCAAAGTATAATTTATGGGTGGCTCCCCCCAAAGTATAATTTATGGGTGGCTCCCTCCAAAGTATAATTTATGGGTGGCTCCCCCAAAGTATAATTTATGGGTGGCTCCCCCCAAAGTATAATTTATGGGTGGCTCCCCCCAAAGTATAATTTATGGGTGGCTCCCCCCAAAGTATAATGTATGGGTGGCTCCCCCAAAGTATAATTTATGGGTGGCTCCCTCCAAAGTATAATTTATGGGTGGCTCCCCCAAAGTATAATGTATGGGTGGCTCCCCCCAAAGTATAATTTATGGGTGGCTCCCCCCAAAGTATAATTTATGGGTGGCTCCCCCCAAAGTATAATTTATGGGTGGCTCCCCCCAAAGTATAATTTATGGGTGGCTCCCCCAAAGTATAATGTATGGGTGGCTCCCCCAAAGTATAATTTATGGGTGGCTCCCCCCAAAGTATAATTTATGGGTGGCTCCCCCAAAGTATAATTTATGGGTGGCTCCCCCCAAAGTATAATTTATGGGTGGCTCCCCCCAAAGTATATTTATGGGTGGCTCCCCCAAAGTATAATTTATGGGTGGCTCCCCCAAAGTATAATTTATGGGTGGCTCCCCCAAAGTATAATTTATGGGTGGCTCCCCCCAAAGTATAATTTATGGGTGGCTCCCCCAAAGTATAATTATGGGTGGCTCCCCCAAAGTATAATTTATGGGGGCTCCCCCCAAAGTATAATTTATGGGTGGCTCCCCCCAAAGTATAATTTATGGGTGGCTCCCCCCAAAGTATAATTTATGGGTGGCTCCCCCCAAAGTATAATTTATGGGTGGCTCCCCCCAAAGTATAATTTATGGGTGGCTCCCCCCAAAGTATAATTTATGGGTGGCTCCCCCCAAAGTATAATGTATGGGTGGCTCCCCCCAAAGTATAATGTATGGGTGGCTCCCCCCAAAGTATAATGTATGGGTGGCTCCCCCCAAAGTATAATGTATGGGTGGCTCCCCCCAAAGTATAATGTATGGGTGGCTCCCCCAAAGTATAATTTATGGGTGGCTCCCCCCAAAGTATAATTTATGGGTGGCTCCCCCAAAGTATAATTTATGGGTGGCTCCCCCCAAAGTATAATTTATGGGTGGCTCCCCCCAAAGTATAATGTATGGGTGGCTCCCCCCAAAGTATAATTTATGGGTGGCTCCCCCCAAAGTATAATTTATGGGTGGCTCCCCCCAAAGTATAATTTATGGGTGGCTCCCCCCAAAGTATAATTTATGGGTGGCTCCCCCCAAAGTATAATTTATTGGTTGCTCCCCCCAAAGTATAATTTATGGGTGGCTCCCCCCAAAGTATAATTTATGGGTGGCTCCCTCCAAAGTATAATTTATGGGTGGCTCCCCTCCAAAGTATAATTTATGGGTGGCTCCCCCAAAGTATAATTTATGGGTGGCTCCCCCAAAGTATAATGTATGGGTGGCTCCCCCCAAAGTATAATGTATGGGTGGCTCCCCCCAAAGTATAATTTATGGGTGGCTCCCTCCAAAGTATAATTTATGGGTGGCTCCCCCCAAAGTATAATTTATGGGTGGCTCCCCCCAAAGTATAATTTATGGTAGAAGTCCAACTAGTACTGACTCCAACAGTAAAGTACTTCCTTGTATTTGTGGTAGTTGTCTAACTGAGTCCAACTCTGTGCAGACGGAACATCCAGTGTTTCATAGGGGCCCTAACGGGACCGTCCTCTTGAAAGAAAGGGATATAAGATGAAAGAACTGTAGGAAACGGTTCTGAACTGTTTCCTACAGTTCTTTAAGCTCGTCGTTCTCGAACAGCTTCTCTTTGGCTTTTGGCGGAAGGCGGCGACTCAAACAAACGAATCGTTTTGTGGGAGGAATCAGTTCATCTCGTTCACTTCAAAGATTCATTAAAAAAGAACGAATTGTTCACGAACGACCCATCACCACTTCACGGCGTATACTGCCGCCCCAAGTCCCCGGCCGGAAGTGCGCGGAGTTGGGGAAGCCTTCCGAGTAAATCGCCGGAACGCCGACACCTCCTCATCTCCACCGCTCCCATGTTTTATTTTGTGTTGCCATAAGTTAGTCTTTCTGCGCTAGGCTAATGCTAATGCTAATAATGCAATGCGAGGATAATAAAATGGCGGCTTCACAAAACTTTTCAGAGTTTTATGGGGCGTGGTTTTCAATCCACCCAGCCAATCAGACACAGGAACCTTTTCTCCCTCGAAAGTCTGACTGAAAACTGACGGAAAAGGGGGTAAAAAGTTTCTGATGAACTCATTTCAGTTCCGGCTCTTGTTGGTGTGAACGTGACATTTCGGAACTAAAGTGGGAAAAGTACTGCGGTGTGAACGCGCCTGCTGTCTCAGTGTCACGCGGTTATATACCCAGGGAAAGCACGCGGATCGGGCTCTGCTTCTTAACCCCAGGTTGTAATCTGCCAACTTCTGCATGTCCTGCTTTTATTGCAGATATCTCACAGCCTCTGCGACTCTGGACGACATCAGCAACTCCAACATGTGAGTAACCACAGGCTTGCATGAAAATAAATAACAACAACATTTGTTTGTTTGTGCGTGTTTTCACGGCGCCGGGGTTTCCCTGAGGGTTTGCTCTGAGCTCTCTAAAGAGGATTCTCTGTTAAGGGACGAGTGATGGGATTTCAGAGCGCAAACCGGATCCTGATAATAGCCTTACCGCCCGACGCGCAGCAGTAGTATTACCGGAGAGGAGAGAGAGAGTTTCAAAGTGCCGCCACAGGGAGTCTGTTGTTTACTCTGTAACACTCGAGCATCACCAGGGACTCAGTTGCATGGCAAATGGCATCGGCTAGCCATGTTTATTTTATTGCAGAACCGTAACTTCAGCCCCTATGATAGGTGTATGATAACACTTGCTTACAAAATACAGTTAGTTGGTTATTTAGAAGAAAAGTGTCCCCTTAAACCCCATGAGCATCATAGTGTCCTGCTCTGTGTGAGAGGAATTGATTGGGGGGGATGAAACCCCCTCTGAAGGCCACACAGGCAGAGCTCCTAGTCTACTGGGAGCAGTGGGCAGCTATTGCACAGTGCCCGGGGAGTAAGGGGGGTGAGGGGGATGTCCGGTGCCTTGCTCAAGGGCACCACGGCAGGGCAGGAGGTGAACTGGGACCTCTCCAAGCAGCACTCCATACTCCATATTTTAGGTCTGGTCGGGGACTTGAACCGGCGACCCTACGGCTCACAGTCCAAGCCCCTACCGACTGAGCCACTGCCGGATATTCATTTATATTAAATATATCAAGTTTACATGTAGCCTCGCTTCAGATGTTATCTTTTGACTATTTCCCACCAGATTGAGACGTGTTGCCATGGTTGCCCTGAGAGACGGATACATGGTTTCCTGCTTGTTAAATAAAAATGCATCAAAATCCATGTCGTTAAGAATCCTTGACGGATCCCGCATTAAGTGTAACACATTGTGATCCTGTTGGGGGCGGTACAGTGTGGAAAAGATCACGACCGAGTGGATAAATATTAATATGTAGTTGCTTCAGGAAAACTGTCCTCGATGGTACGTTGTTTGTTTGTGTGCGTTTATTTTCTTGGTACGCCACAACAAATAAAATGCATATATATATATAAACAGTGGAATTATGTAAACAAATATTCAAAAACTATTATCAATTTGTAATTTGCCACCTGGTCTGAAGTTGATAAAATATTGGACATATATCGATATATGCCAGATTCACTGTTGGTGTCACATCGTGGTTGAAGCGTAAATAATGCTGGATACTCTCTGACGTTTGAACAATCCGTCTCGACCGTCCTCGCTTCACGTCCTGACTTCATTTCTAATTCCTGCAGAGTCGCGAGGACACGGGAGTCCCTCTTCCACGCAGGTCATGTGACGTCCTCGGCTCTGTCCAACATGGGCGTGAGCATCACCAGGAGACTCGCAGACATGAGGTACGGTCCGAAGAAACGCTTTGTTGTTGTAAATATGATGTGGTTACAAAATGGATTAGCTTTGAGGCGAAATGAGCCGAAGGTCAGAGCTTGAGACAATCATAAAAACACCCGGATCTGCCTTCGTGGCGCCGGTGGGAAGTGTCTCTTTGGTGGGAGCCGTGGAAAGCCCTTCTGGCTGCTTCATGCAGCAGATGGACACGCAGAGAGACGTAGCAAGTGGACAGCAGAGAGACGGCAGAGAGACGGAGCAAGTGGACAGCAGAGAGACGGCAGAGAGACGGCAGAGAGACGTAGCAAGTGGACAGCAGAGAGACGGCAGAGAGACGTAGCAAGTGGACAGCAGAGAGACGGCAGAGAGACGGCAGAGAGACGGCAAGAGGACAGCAGAGAGACGGCAGAGAGACGGCAGAGAGACGGCAGAGAGACGGCAGAGAGACGGCAGAGAGACATAGCAAGTGGACAGCAGAGAGACGGCAGAGAGATGGCAGAGAGACGGCAAGTGGACAGCAGAGAGATAGAGAGAGACGGCAGAGAGATGGCAGAGAGACGGCAAGTGGACAGCAGAGAGACAGCAGAGAGACGGCAAGAGGACAGCAGAGAGACGGCAAGAGGACAGCAGAGAGACGGCAAGAGGACAGCAGAGAGACGGCAAGAGGACAGCAGAGAGACGGCAAGTGGACAGCAGAGAGACAGCAGAGAGACAGCAAGTGGACAGCAGAGAGACGGCAAGAGGACAGCAGAGAGACGGCAGAGAGACGTCAAGAGACGGCAGAGAGACGTAGCAAGTGGACAGCAGAGAGATAGAGAGAGACAGCAGAGAGACGGCAAGAGGACAGCAGAGAGACGGCAGAGAGACGGCAAGAGACGGCAGAGAGACGTAGCAAGTGGACAGCAGAGAGATAGAGAGAGACAGCAGAGAGATAGAGAGAGACAGCAGAGAGACGGCAAGAGGACAGCAGAGAGACGGCAAGAGGACAGCAGAGAGACGGCAGAGAGACGGCAAGAGACGGCAGAGAGACGTAGCAAGTGGACAGCAGAGAGATAGAGAGAGACAGCAGAGAGACGGCAAGAGGACAGCAGAGAGACGGCAGAGAGACGGCAAGTCCAGAAGAAGCCTTCAAATCAGGAAAAGAGACCTCGATGCTCCCGACTTTTGTTTTGTTCGAGCGCTGATCTGATCTCACCTGTGCTTCTGTTTCACCCTCAGAGCTCTGCCTCTGCCCAGCCCCCCACGGTAAGTGTGTGTGTGTGTGTGTGTGTGTGTGTGTGTGTGTGTGTGTGTGTGTGTGTGTGTGTGTGTGTGTGTGTGTGTGTGTGTGTGTGTGTGTGTGTGTGTGTGTGTGTGTGTGTGTGTGTGTGTGTGGTGTGTGTGTGTGTGTGTGTGTGTGTGTGTGTGTGTGTGTGTGTGTGTGTGTGTGTGTGTGTGTGTGTGTGTGTGTGTGTGTGTGTGTCACATAAGTGTGTGTGTTTTCACTCAAACATCTGCCGATAGAACATGTGAAGGTTGCTCGGTGACACGTCTTGGATAAGAAGGATGTTCAGATAAACCACATCTCGTAACTAGCTGGAGAATATGTACAGCTCTAAGTACGAATGAAAGCAGAGCTTGCTGTTCAGCGAGAGTTTGTAATAACCAGCCTACGGCGTGTCCGTGTTCCACAGTTTAAGATCCTTTAGTTTGAATGAACATAAAGGTGGATTTAGGACGTGATCGTGGAGTTCTTTATATTAACTCCCCGTCGTTCTTCCTCCGCTGCTTCGGTGAGACGCAGGCTGAGCCACACCGTGAGTGTGCCGTCGATGAGGTGAGAAAACTGTGACTGTGATGTCCTGTGACCGGAGTTGAAGTGGAGTTAATTAAGAACGCGCCGGTTGTTAATAATGCTCTGTGTCCGCAGACACTCTGCGCTGAAGTCGTTGGATGAGGTGGTGGGGAGCGTGAAGGTGAGCTCATCCAAAACAAAGACACACTGAGCAGGTAAATCAGTGACCAAAGCGTCACCTGTGGGGAGTAGAGGTCGCAGGTATTCATCACGTCACCGTAATGAAATAAAGAACTTGCTGTAAAGTTAAAATAAAGAAACAATAATTTGGGGAAGTTATAAATTAGTGAATATTAACAGATTTGAAAGTCAATGAAATGTAACAGAAATAACATCTCAGGTATTTAATATATACATTTAAATCGTATTGATATTATTTTATATACTTATTTGCTTTCTAATTCAACCTTCACATGTATATTATTGAGGAGAGAGAGAGAGAGAGCGAGAGAGAGCGAGAGAGAGGAGAGCGAGAGAGAGAGAGAGAGAGAGAGAGAGAGAGAGAGCGAGAGCGAGAGAGAGCGAGAGAGAGCGAGAGAGAGAGCGAGAGAGAGAGAGAGAGAGAGCGAGAGAGAGCGAGAGAGCGAGAGAGAGCGAGAGAGAGCGAGAGAGAGAGAGAGCGAGAGAGCGAGAGAGCGAGAGAGCGAGAGAGAGAGAGCGAGAGAGCGAGAGAGCGAGAGAGAGCGAGAGAGCGAGAGCGAGAGCGAGAGCGAGCGAGAGAGAGAGAGAGAGAGAGCGAGAGAGAGGAGAGAGAGAGAGCGAGAGAGAGAGAGAGAGGAGAGAGAGAGGAGAGAGAGAGAGAGAGAGAGAGAGAGAGAGAGAGAGGAGAGAGAGAGCGAGAGAGAGAGAGAGAGAGAGAGAGAGAGAGAGAGGAGAGAGAGAGAGAGAGAGAGAGAGAGAGAGAGAGAGAGAGAGAGAGAGAGAGAGAGAGAGAGAGAGAGAGAGGAGAGAGAGAGAGAGAGAGAGAGAGAGAGAGAGAGAGAGAGAGAGAGAGAGAGAGAGAGAGAGAGAGAAGAGAGAGGAGAGAGAGAGAGAGAGAGAGAGAGAGAGAGAGAGAGAGAGAGAGGAGAGAGAGAGAGAGAGAGGAGAGAGAGAGAGAGAGAGAGAGAGAGAGAGAGAGAATGAATTATTAATCATTAATCGCATGTGTCCTGATTGGGTTTCAGGACAGGGTGAGCGGGTTCACATAATGGAAGCGGCTCCGGGTCGAGAGGAGGCCGCGCAGCTCTCGCTCGTGAGCCTTCAAAGAAATCAGGAATAACTGTTTCATACCTTTTAAAAGTTGTGACGTGCTGTGATCCCTCTCTCTGTGTTACTACAATAAGGCTGATAGAATGTACAACTGTTCATGTTAAATTGTGTTATCATTTCTGCATGTTTATTTATTAGTTATTTATTTGTGAGTACAGTAAACACATCTTCTGCTTACGATATGCATTCATTGACATTAATTGTGACATTTACAAAACGTTAAACTGCAAACAAGAAGTATTTTTGTACTCAGAGATTTTTCAATTAAAGTCAATTGAATGTTGTGTGGTGTCATCGATGAAGAGAGAAAAGGCTAGTCCGTGGTGATTCTACATTAAGCCTCTGGGTGGCGCTAGAGGCCTAGAAACAGTGAACACTTTCTTTAGCGGTGTTTAGTGTACTGCATTTAATCATTTCCCGATTACATTGAAAGTTGAAACTGCCAGTCAAAATGCCTTTAAGGGGAAACATCTTAACAACATAAGGTGGTTTCCTTTCTAACATCTGATTGTATTGCATCTTCCGAATCTGAAACGGGTTTATCACCAGGTGGGTTGACACGTGTAATTTGCCCTGCATGTCCTCCGTCTTCGCCCTAGCTGACCAACCTCAGCCCAAGCTAGCAAGTTGTTGTTGTCACCAGTTTGTTACCGGGCAACCCTCGGTCAGAGATAGTTGTTGTTGTGGGACACCTGGAACACATCCTTCTCGGGGTGGAGATGACCCCGAGCCATAAGAGACAACAACTGTGATCCAGTGTCCTCAGCTGTTTAGTCTATCAATTGAAGAATGTTGGTTACACTCTGAACTCGTTCAAACCTGGAGCTACAGGAGGGCTCTTCAGGATTGATTGTGGCATCTCAACCTGTGTCAACTCGTGGCCCGTGACATGTCTTGTGAATTCTCCGACCGAAGCTCCAAATAAACCGTCAGTGTTTGCCATCAAAGCTCCAGCTCTCCTCGTGTCTCTCTGAGTCCTGACTCCAATTGCTTCAGACGTTTCCCCCTCAATATATACGTCTGTTTTACATATCAAAATTAATCACGCGATATATTTATAGCCAAACTACCCTCTTTGATAAAATATCTGATTTTAGAAGCAAAAAATTGTCGTTCCCTGACCGGGAATCGAACCCGGGCCGCGGCGGTGAGAGCGCCGAATCCTAACCACTAGACCACCAGGGAGTGACATACGGCGAGTTGTTTACATGTAATTTAAACCTAGCATGTATAAATAGCATGTAGCAGTTAGTTGTCTAAGATAAAACCATTGAAACATGTCACGTGACCAAACAATAAGATGGCTAATATGCAGTTAACGCACCGTTATTATCCGTTTGCTAAATTAAGTTATTTCAGGGGAAAACAAACGTAAAGCATAACAAACGTACATTCAACGTCTTTAATAAAGCTCTCGCCCGAATCCATGTAACGGCCCGTCCACACTACAGCGTCGAGAGCTCCAAGCAGCTCCAAGCTGCCCATTCACTTTCAATGGGGTGACGTCACGTAGCCGCGCTTTTTCGCCGAACTGAATTGTGGGTAGCCGAGCGAGGCGTCTCAGGCGTCCCAGGCGACCAGAAGTTGAACAATGGTCGCCTGGACGCCGGAGTAGCCAGCGCCAGCCAATCAAATCTCGTTTCCCAAAATCTGACAGCTGAAGCGCCAGCCAATCAAACCGCGTCTAAGCTGGGAGAGATATCCCGCCGTTCAAAAAAAGTCGGAGGAGAAACTAACTATCAACGTAGCAATCACCCGGTTTTGTATGACCAGACCCTCTTCACCTACCGGGACACAAACCGGAGGAACCAGCATGGAGGGAGGGGGCAGAGACAGTGGGGGAAACTGGTAGGGTTTCGCCTGTTTGGGGAGTTTATATATATATTGCTCGCATAAAATCCCCAAGCTCCAGACACGCCCAGCTCCAAGCTATTTCTGGAGCTGTAGTGTGGACGCTCCGTAACTGTTAGAAACGATACGACTGACATAAAGAATCCTGTCATGATTAATAATCTGTTGATTTAGGAACAATGAAAACGGAGTCTGGTTTAGCGTTAAATGCAATCTACTTATTTATATATAAAGTTATCACCGCAATAAACGGTATTTAATTTTGTCTTAATGTGTATTATTTAATTTCATATTCTGTTCTTGGACATATCATATTCTATTTAGACTTCTTGCACAATTTTTTTGTATTGTATTTTTGTATTCTATTATATATGTTGCGTAATTGTTGGAGGAGCTCAGGTCAGAATCATTTAAATGGCATTTCTCCGCTGTAGTTTATGTGCATATGACAATATAACCTTTGAATCTTTGAAGAGTAGAAGCACAACGAAGTATGAGATCACCTTGTTGTCTCTTACCCTTACCACACACGTGTCCCGGTGCTCCAGAGCCCCGCCCCTCAGCAGCAGCAGCTGCCGGACAGAGGCTATAAAACCGGCTCTCTGATCCGGAGACAGACACACAGAAGCGGACGGACAGAGAGAGTCAACCCAGAGACAGACACCACAGATGGTCCTCAGTAACCACTAGTACTCCTTCCTACTTCCAGACATCCGCACCTTGCACCGCATCCTCTTCCTTAAGGTACGTTACACATACAATTTAAGTTTTATAATATTAAATATGTCGCATTTAAGTTTATATTTCTGCACAACCATGCTTTCATTTGTATTTGTCTTGCTGGGTTATCTTCAGTGGTGTAAAGTACCTTTACTCAAGTACTGTACTTTTTGAAACTTAGTAGGCCTACTAAGTCTAAGACTAGCTGCACCTCCACCAGCTACCCTGCAGTCTACAAAGTACTTCAGACTAGCTGCACCTCCACCAGCTACCCTGCAGTCTACAAAGTACTTCAGACTAGCTGCACCTTCACCAGCTACCCTGCAGTCTACAAAGTACTTCAGACTAGCTGCACCTCCACCAGCTACCCTGCAGTCTACAAAGTACTTCAGACTAGCTGCACCTCCACCAGCTACCCTGCAGTCTACAAAGTACTTCAGACTAGCTGCACCTCCACCAGCTACCCTGCAGTCTACAAAGTACTTCAGACTAGCTGCACCTCCACCAGCTACCCTGCAGTCTACAAAGCCATTCAGACTAGCTGCTCCTCCACCAGCTACCCTGCAGTCTACAAAGTACTTCAGACTAGCTGCTCCTTCACCAGCTTTGAGAACACTTTCATGATCAATCATTATAAAACACATCATATATATTATTCTGAAATGGACCAATCTGCACATCGACTACTTTCACTGTCTTTACTATATTTAGATGAGAATACTTTCTACTTTCACTTGAGGGACATTTTGAATGCCGGACTTTTACTGTAACAGAGTATTCCTACACTCTGGTGCTTCTACTTTTACTCAAGTACAATACCTGAGTACTTCTACTTTTACTCAAGTACAACATCTGAGTACTTGTACTTTTACTCAAGTACCAGATCTGAGTACTTCTGTTTAATAGGTATTCATGCATGAAGCAGTTGTATAAGTGCAGACATGCTTTTGTGTGTTCCTTGAAATCCCCAAAGCCTCTCACCTTCAGCTGCCTCTCCAGGCTGCTCACAGATCTAGATCTGAATCTGAATAAATAAAGGTTTGAAGATAAGGCCTTAAAAACAAATAAATGCAAATGTACTCATGCATGTTCTCTACTATTCAACGCATGTCCCTGCTATTTAAATACATTCTGGCAATGGTTATCCTCGCAGGGTTTTTGTGTTAGAAATATCTTGGCTGAATAGTCTTTGGACGTCAAACAAATATGCCCTCTGGCACACTCGAGCAGGTTCATTTCACGATCATGCAGCCTGCTCATGCACTAAGCTATCTGAGGTTATCTTGACAACACACACACACACACACACACACACACACACACACACACACACACACACACACACACACTGGTTATTTGAGTCATGGGGAAACCAGATTCCATGCATCAGTGATGGCCTGCAGACGGGACGTGCTCTCTCACCTCATGTCTCTATAACCCTAAATATGTTGTATGTCCTGATGTGTCATTTATAAAGTACTAAAGCTTCTCTTATGATTAATAAATGTGCATACTTGCTTATTTACCGACTATGATGGCAGCGTTAGTCCTCCATTATCTGGCTCTTTTATGCAACAAGTGCCATTTTTATCGGATCAAATCAAACAAGATGACAATGTGAGGAAAGGAAAACTTAAGGGCGTCCATTTTCTCATTTTATTTCCAGCCACATAATAATAACCTCCCGTCTCTCCTCCAGGTTTCCATTTCCCATCGCTGAGCAGTTTTCCGGAGAAAATGGCAGCGATTCCATCAACCGGCTCCCTCATCGCCACACATGATTACTACAGACGTGAGTCGGGCGGGGGTCATGTGCATTTATATTCGTCATTTCAGGGGAATTGGGGAAAAGCATTTATTATTGCTTTTCATTCTGCACGCGAGAACCGTGTCGTTAACCTCCGTTTGAAGCGGCTTTGTGTGAAATTAGACACGGGTGAGGTTTTCTTACTAAAGAAAGTGTTTTATTTTGACTTTTTAAGGGCGCATCGGGTCCGTCTCCAGCAACAGCTCCTGTGGCAGCTCCGAGTTCGCCGGCGAGGTGATCCCCCACCCCCCAGGTCCGGAGAAAAGAGGAATACTTCATCTTTAAAGTGTGCAGCAATCTGAGCTCCTGTCTGAAATGCATTCTGTATTTTGTTTACAGGACTTCAAAGACAAGACTCGGGTCACTGGTGGTCTTCATTTTTCTCTGCAAAGCCGCCTCAGCCCATCGTGCAGAACGGAGCCGAGTCTCAGAAGTGAGTGTCGAGTTAAAAACATTAACATGAATACATTTAAGTTAATCATTTGAAGCTAACAAGATTAGGGTTGGAAAACTAAACCAACTATATGAAAAATCAATTCAAGCAGACATATCTCTGTGATTATCATGTCTTTGCACACTTTTCTGGTTATTTTGGCACATTTGGAGCTACTACAGCTACTCGACCTTTATTCAGATAGACTGTATTGAGTTAACGGTAATGTTTTTGTATATTAATGTTTATTCCCGACATTTACTAACATTTTGAGAAACTGGGATGGACCTTTTTCACTATGTTCTGATATTTCCTGTAAGTAATGTTAATCACTGTTGATAACTGTACTTCCTGTGTGTTGCAGGAACAGCTCGTACACAGTGGCTAACGGTCAGGTGACCTGCGTCGCTCGGGAAATGGTTTTAAACAGAAAAGTCAGCATGAGCAGCAACAACGGGAAGTCAGAAACACCGAACCCTCCCCCATCCTCCTCCTCCTGAGCCCCCCCACTCTCCTCCCCCCCCCCGTCCTGTAGATGATGATGATGGTGTTCGTCACTTTTAGTCCATGCTTTGCTATTTTTGCCTCTGTATAGAATATTTTCATTATGACCAAAAGTTTCAAAAAAAGTATGTAAAAAGTTTTTTCATTATGTGACTTTACACTGTTGATAATAATTATATATTTTATTATTATTATAATAATAATAAAATGCTTTCAATCAGTAACTATTGTTTGTGTTTTGATGATTTTACATGGCTGCTATTCATCTTTATTGATTGTATGTCTATTTTTCACAAAAAGTTACATATAAAAGATTTAAGCTTTGTGATTTTTGAAGTCAAAAGCTAACTTTAGGCTATAAAGGAACTACATCACGGTCACATGACTTCACGTCACCACCGCTAAGCTAAAGGAGGCTAATGTGTGGTTATAAAGGAACTACAGCACGGTCACATGACTTCACGTCACCACCGCTAAGCTAAAGGAGGCTAATGTTGGGTTATAAAGGAACTAAAGCACGGTCACATGACTTCACGTCACCACCGCTAAGCTAAAGAGGGCTAATGTTGGGCTATAAAGAAACTACAGCACGGTCACATGACTTCACGTCACCACCGCTAAGCTAAAGGCTGCTAATGTGTGGTTATAAAGGAACTACAGCACGGTCACATGACTTCACGTCACCACCGCTAAGCTAAAGGAGGCTAATGTTGCGCTATAAAGGAACTACAGCACGGGTCACATGACTTCACGTCACCACCGCTAAGCTAAAGGTGGCTAATGTTGGGTTATAAAGGAACTACAGCACGGTCACATGACTTCACGTCACCACCGCTAAGCTAAAGAGGGCTAATGTTGGGCTATAAAGGAACTACAGCACGGTCACATGACTTCACGTCACCACCGCTAAGCTAAAGGCTGCTAATGTGTGGTTATAAAGGAACTACAGCACGGTCACATGACTTCACGTCACCACCGCTAAGCTAAAGGTGCTAATGTGTGGTTATAAAGGAACTACAGCACGGTCACATGACTTCACGTCACCACCGCTAAGCTAAAGGTGGCTAATGTTGGGTTATAAAGGAACTACAGCACGGTCACATGACTTCACGTCACCACCGCTAAGCTAAAGGAGGCTAATGTTGGGCTATAAAGGAACTACAGCACGGTCACATGACTTCACGTCACCACCGCTAAGCTAAAGGCTGCTAATGTGTGGTTATAAAGGAACTACAGCACGGTCACATGACTTCACGTCACCACCGCGAAGCTAAAGGTGGCTAATGTTGGGTTATAAAGGAACTAAAGCACGGTCACATGACTTCACGTCACCACCGCTAAGCTAAAGAGGGCTAATGTTGGGCTATAAAGGAACTACAGCACGGTCACATGACTTCACGTCACCACCACTAAGCTAAAGGTGGCTAATGTTGGGCTATAAAGGAACTACAGCACGGTCACATGACTTCACGTCACCACAGCTAAGCTAAAGGTGGCTAATGTTGGGCTATAAAGGAACTACAGCACGGTCACATGACTTCACGTCACCACCGCTAAGCTAAAGAAGGCTAATGTTGCGCTATAAAGGAACTACAGCACGGTCACATGACTTCACGTCACCACCGCTAAGCTAAAGGAGGCTAATGTTGCGCTATAAAGGAACGACAGCAGGTTCACATGACTTCACGTCACCACCGCGAAGCTATAGGCGGCTAATGTTGGGCTATAAAGGAACTACAGCACGGTCACACGACTTCACGTCACCACCGCTAAGCTAAAGGCGGCTAATGTTGGGCTATAAAGGAACTGCAGCAGGGTCACACGACTTCACGTCACCACCGCTAAGCTAAAGGTGGCTAATGTTGGGTTATAAAGGAACTACAGCACGGTCACATGACTTCACGTCACCACCGCTAAGCTAAAGGTGGCTAATGTTGGGTTATAAAGGAACTACAGCACGGTCACATGACTTCACGTCACCACAGCTAAGCTAAAGGTGGCTAATGTTGGGTTATAAAGGAACTACAGCACGGTCACATGACTTCACGTCACCACCGCTAAGCTAAAGGTGGCTAATGCTGGGCTACAAAGGAACTACAGCACGGTCACATGACTTCACGTCACCACCGCTAAGCTAAAGGCGGCTAATGTTGGGCTATAAAGGAACTGCAGCACAGTCACATGACTTCACGTCACCACCGCTAAGCTAAAGGCGGCTAATGTTGGGCCATAAAGGAACTACAGCAGGGTCACATGACTTCACGTCACCACCGCTAAGCTAAAGGTGGCTAATGTTGGGCTATAAAGGAACTACAGCACAGTCACATGACTTCACGTCACCACCGCTAAGCTAAAGGTGGCTAATGTTGGGCTATAAAGGAACTACAGCACGGTCACATGACTTCACGTCACCACCGCTAAGCTAAAGGTGGCTAATGTTGGGCTATAAAGGAACTACAGCACGGTCACATGACTTCACGTCACCACCGCTAAGCTAAAGGTGGCTAATGTTGGGTTATAAAGGAACTACAGCACGGTCACATGACTTCACTTCACCACCGCTAAGCTAAAGGCGGCTAATGTTGCGCTATAAAGGAACTACAGCACGGTCACATGATTTCACGTCACCACAGCTAAGCTAAAGGCGGCTAATGTTGGGCTATAAAGGAACTACAGCACGGTCACATGACTTCACGTCACCACCGCTAAGTTAAAGGAGGCTAATGTTGCGCTATAAAGGAACTACAGCAGGGTCACATGACTTCACGTCACCACCGCTAAGCTAAAGGTGGCTAATGTTGGGTTATAAAGGAACTACAGCACGGTCACATGACTTCACGTCACCACCGCTAAGCTAAAGGCGGCTAATGTTGGGCTATAAAGGAACTGCAGCATGGTCACATGATTTCACGTCACCACAGCTAAGCTAAAGGTGGCTAATGTTGGGTTATAAAGGAACTACAGCACGGTCACATGACTTCACGTCACCACCGCTAAGCTAAAGGCGGCTAATGTTGGGCCATAAAGGAACTACAGCAGGGTCACATGACTTCACGTCACCACCGCTAAGCTAAAGGCGGCTAATGTTGGGCCATAAAGGAACTACAGCAGGGTCACATGACTTCACGTCACCACCGCTAAGCTAAAGGCGGCTACTGTTGGGCTATAAAGGAACTACAGCACGGTCACATGACTTCACGTCACCACCGCTAAGCTAAAGGCGGCTAATGTTGGGCCATAAAGGAACTACAGCAGGGTCACATGACTTCACGTCACCACCGCTAAGCTAAAGGTGGCTAATGTTGTGCTATAAAGGAACTACAGCACGGTCACATGACTTCACGTCACCACCGCTAAGCTAAAGGTGGCTAATGTTGGGCTATAAAGGAACTACAGCACGGTCACATGACTTCACGTCACCACCGCTAAGCTAAAGGTGGCTAATGTTGGGCTATAAAGGAACTACAGCACGGTCACATGACTTCACCTCACCACCGCTAAGCTAAAGGTGGCTAATGTTGGGTTATAAAGGAACTACAGCACGGTCACATGACTTCACGTCACCACCGCTAAGCTAAAGGCGGCTAATGTTGCGCTATAAAGGAACTACAGCAGGGTCACATGACTTCACGTCACCACCGCTAAGCTAAAGGTGGCTAATGGTGGGCGTGATGACGTTTAGTCGTCTCACTTAGACTCTTGTCTAAGTGAGACCGTTTTTGTAAAAAACATACACACAAATACAGGTGTGTCGTAATGTGTGATGACAATGCTTCTCTTTAAGGCATGATTTATACCTTAAGTATTAAAATTGTGGAACAATTATAAGTCATATTTATATCTTGGGTTCTCCAGTTGTATTCATTTACTGGGAAACAGAAGTCAAAGTGACCTGCAACACCTTTCTAAAAACAGGTCAGTGCTCAGTTTCTGAAGACCTGCCAAACATCGTTCCAGAATATCTGCACTGCGTCAAATACTAAATCAGTCCACCTGCTGATATTAAATCTAGACATGCAGCAAACTTATTTTAAGAGATATACATGAGACGCCTCGGCACATTGTTGTAAAGTATTCAGTGCGTTCACGTTACAAATACTGTGAGGAACGAGAGTTTGATGCTTCCCTGCAATATGTTTGTGTTTTTATTCAAATGCAACACGTGTTTGGACTACTGAGGGAAATAAAGTGGCATAAAACCTGACGTTTCTGCAGTATGAACAGGTTTACAAAACCAGGTACATAAATCCTTTGTAAAAATGCACATAATAATTCACCATTTTGGACCTTCAAAATATTAATTTGCATTACATGTCACTTGTTAGACGCTTTTATTCAAAGCAACTCACATACTCAACACTGTGGGCAATCCCCACTGGAGCAATTTGGGGTGAAGTGTCTCAGGGACACAACGACATGCTGACTGCAGTGGGGTTTGAACCTGCTACCCCCTGATACGAACACCAACGCACAACCCACTGCACCACACGCCTGCCTATTAATGATGTTGTGTTGTGATTTGTCAACCGCTTAGAGATCGTTGAATGTGTTGGAGCGCTAGCCAATAGGAGCGTGAGTGTTCCATAGTGATGTCATCATGTAGTACTGGAGGTAGACAAGGGGAATCCAGAGAGAAACGTAACACAGGGGTTTTAGCCTTTGCGGACCATTTACATGCACTAAAACCTATAGAAGACACCACAGGAGAGGGGACACCCCAACAAAGCAGAATAGGGCCTCTTTAACTAAACGCTTCAAAGGAAAAAGTAAAATAATTGATTCTAAAATCTAGTGATAAAATAGATGAAAATACTCACGTAAAGTACCCTGAATGTGTAGTTAAGGATACTTGATTAAATGTACTGGGAGACATGGCACCGCTGGGTACTGCCAACATGATGGATCGTATATGGGCTGATTCTCTGGATGGACTTTTCCGTGAATAAGTCGGGAACATTTTCTGCAACGTGCTTTTTGACCGAATAGCCTGAACAAAGTCTGGTTGAAGTTCTGCTGTTCGACAATCTGTCTGTGCAAACAGGAAAGTCAAACAGTCGTGGTCACGTGCAGCATTTAGAGAAACACACCGGAGCACATGTTTTAACGTCATGATTCATGCCTTGAGACGTTGATCCAGAGCAGGGACAGTCCGGCGTGCCCTTTAAAGCCGAGCTATTTCTGGCAGAGTATCACAGAAGCATCTCAGGTCTAAAAGCGTCTCGGGATCCCGGCCAAATACAATCACTGAGCCAACACGATCCCGTCGCCGGGCAACTCTTTTTTTACGACTGTCGAGGCACTCTGGGTTTCTGTGTGCAAAGTTCACGGGACACTGTGAGGACACCCTGGAACATTTTAGGAAAACAACAAAGCTGCAATTATGAGAAAAGCACTGGATAAAATGGAAACAGAAAACACGAGTGAAGATGAGCATTGTGTGGCTGCAGGAAATAGCAGGATGTATAAGGTTGAATTAAAACAATATAGTGTAAACACTTTAATCAGGATTGTTTGATTTGTTGTTGCTAGAGTAAACATACACTATTATTAATAAACTTGAAACAGTGCTTAACATCACATTTGTTTTCATTTTTGAGTTGATTGCAGGTGACTGCTATTATGAACTGAGAGCAGGTGTGTTTGCCTCTCAGCCAATCAGATGTGACGACGCCCTCCTGAATGTTTTCAAAGAAGTGGAGATCTGTTTGTGTGATTATTTCTTCTCTCAATGCTCACCTTAAACAGCAGAAATGATTTAGCCTGCAAGCTTTATCCGATTCCACTCAAACCCCCTTCATCCACATGCCCCTTATTTTCAAAATGTCTCTTGTGTATCGTTTTTATTGGGAAGGCACTTCCATTTCTTTCTGGGGTGGTTGGGGAAATGGTTCAGCCTTAATCTGGGTAATCAATACCACCAACCTTAAACCTTAAATAAACCTATAGTCTTAAAGTTTGATTTGTTCGTTAATTGAACGCGTATTCTTTGCCGGCTTTGAACACGTTTTTGGGCTATTTGCAACTTTCGAAAACTCAAGAAAGTTTGCACATGTGGGGAAGTGGCATGATTAGAGTTTTGATGAGGGGGTTGGTTGTGGGCGTGGCCACCGGGAAAGCCACGCCCACATCCCGTTTTCAAAGTAAATGCCCCCACCCTTAAATTTCACGTGGACGTATCAAATTTAGTAGGCGTAAGTAGCATGATGGGATGTTCAAAAAACCCTCTTGGAGGTATATCGTAAACCCAACATGACGTCTGCCATTTGGAATGCCATGTTGTTTTTTTGGGCGATTTTTTGTTTTGACAAAGACCCCCGCTAGCAAGTGGTTTGTGAGCTCTTTTTTTCAACTTATTTCATGGCTTAATAATTATTCTAGTTAATGTAGGGGACTCGCAGTTAGGGTTAGGGTTGACAAAGCAACAATTACCTGCAGCCAAGTAAAACGTCTCTATCAGCTTGAGTAAAATAAAAATAATACGTCTAAGTGCGCCTTGATCTACACAAAAATGCAATAGGTTCTTAATTGAAAATCGCTTTACCCTTTTACTGTGTTTCTTGAAAATTGCAACAGTAATTATTCCATAATCCGAACAAACAAACATATCAAGAAATGATAATAACAGAAGACCCAACGCTGAACCCTGAGGAACACCAACATATTTATCAACCGTTTGTGAGGTTTTATCGGGACATCTCTGCATCTTCACAGTACTTCATTTACATATTTTAACGTCATATTACCTTTACAAAATATTGCTCTTATTGCACTAGTCCGTATTGTTTTTAACATTAAAACAGTGCAGCCCTATTACACACATTTTAATCTCAAATGATTTCGGATGCTACATGAAATCTATCCTCGGGTTTCAGTCTTTTTAAACCCTGAATGATCTGCTGTAGTTTTAGATACACAGAGTGAGGATGCACATGCAGGGCTCAGAGATAAATGGGGAATCTGGGTGAAAGGTAACGAGGGCAAAAGTGACTCTCGATATAAAGAGTTCCACAGGTTCAGACAAGGGAAAATATGACGTCTGATTATCTGTATTCTCATCAGACTGTGTGCAGGGTTCAGGTGTCGTCCTGTTTTTAGATCTGTATTTGATCATCAGCATGAGCAGAGCAGAGCGTGAAACATCGACGGAGTGCACGTGTCACTCAGGGAGTCAACACAAAAACTCACCGTGTTGATTTATCTCTGCAGGTTTATTCTTGTTTTTACCTGGAATAAATGTAGGAGTTTTTCTAATGAATACCCTGTACACAGATCTAAAGGTTGGCCTAGGTCTTGAACCTTTTACTGGTGAGGTTTCCACAAAGAGTGCAAGTGTAGAAGCTGTTCAATGGAGGGGTTCAGTCCTCAATTAGTCCTTAAAGCATAGCCAGTTCCCTTGTTTCTCTAAATGTGTTTTTGGTTGTTATCCTGAAATAAGATCTGAGGCTAACACAAGCTGAAGAGGTTTTAACGTTTTGTTCTATGACATAAAATACATCAGTAAATACCCTAACTGGTACATTTAAAAATGAAGGTTGCTAACAAGTGTCCAACATTCGCCACCTTTTTCTTAGCGGTGGTGACGTGAAGTCATGTGACCGTGCTGTAGTTCCTTTATAGCCCAACATTAGCCACCTTTAGCTTAGCGGTGGTCACGTGAAGTCATGTGACCGAGCTGTAGTTCCTTTATAGCCCAACATTAGCCTCCTTTAGCTTAGCGGTGGTCACGTGAAGTCATGTGACCGTGCTGTAGTTCCTTTATAGCCCAACATTAGCCACCTTTAGCTTAGCGGTGGTGACGTGAAGTCATGTGACCGTGCTGTAGTTCCTTTATAGCCCAACATTAGCCTCCTTTAGCTTAGCGGTGGTGACGTGAAGTCATGTGACCGTGCTGTAGTTCCTTTATAGCCCAACATTAGCCACCTTTAGCTTAGCGGTGGTGACGTGAAGTCATGTGACCGTGCTGTAGTTCCTTTATAGCCCAACAGTAGCCACCTTTAGCTTAGCGGTGGTGACGTGAAGTCATGTGACCGTGCTGTAGTTCCTTTATAACCCAACATTAGCCACCTTTAGCTAAAGGGAGATTTTTACTTCAAAAGTGTTTGGCCTGTTTGAAAATTCACAAACACTAATAGGAAAACCGTGTCTCTTTTAGAAATGACTATAATCCTGATTATGATGTTCTGGGCACATTATCAACAAATAATTTCCGCCACATTACCAGAATGCCCAAATCTTGGGGTTTTCCCTCTATCGCCCAGACTTAATATCACTAAGAAAAGACTGGTAGTCTTTTCTCTTCTCCAAGCTAAACACACAATAGCTGTCTTTTGGAAAAAACCCAGAAAACCCCTCGATCTGGTTACAAAATCTCTCTCATTGTCTAGCCTTAGAAAAATTGACATTTGCCATAAAGGGAAAGCCTGAATGAGGGGAAGTCTTGGAGCTTCTGGAAATAAATGTGCCTCCTAATTGACCTTGTCCTCTATATTGGTTGGATGTGATATGGCTGCTTGTCTACCGGCCCGGTAACTTGCAATGTTTAAATTACAATGTTTACCACATGTCCACTTGTGTATGTCTTTCTTTTTGTTATAATTTTTTTTCTTTCTTTCTTGTATTATTTTGTTTTGGATTTTCCTGTATGGGATATATACTTGTACAATGTCTTATGCTGAAAAAACGAAATACCAATAAAAATATTTGTAAAAAAAAA
Source organism: Champsocephalus esox (assembly GCA_036324585.1). Classification (NCBI taxonomy): domain Eukaryota; kingdom Metazoa; phylum Chordata; class Actinopteri; order Perciformes; family Channichthyidae; genus Champsocephalus; species Champsocephalus esox. The sequence continues at coordinate 42,488,671 of CM070476.1, read as the reverse complement.
GATATATAATCTGTTTGTTTCCAGTCAGAGACAGCCAGCAGCGCGAGTAACCGGTTTGCACACAACAAACAAAACCAGTTAAAAGTGAGATCAGTGTTGTTGTGTTTTCTCTGTGTGAGAATACTGACATGAGGATGTGTTTTTGAAGCCAGCTGTCAAACTTTCCAGAGCCAGAAAAACACTTCACGTCTTGTAAACAAAACGCCTCCAGGTTCCAGCACCTAAGCCTAAAAGGCAGGGGGTGTCCAACTCAAGGCCCGGGGGCCAAATCCGGCCCCGTGACTTCAGTTTATGTGGCCCACAACAGCTCTGAAAGAATATAATGTGTTTATTATCAATGCTGATTTACAGAAGTGTTGCCCATAAACTACATGTCCCACAATGCATCTCAAATATGCCTTTTTTCAGAATTTGACTTATTTTTTAAATCATTTTGTGTATTTCGGTCAGCTTCACACGCACTGAAGAGACTTGCAATTATTTGCCCTAAACTTCTGCTTTCAGACGTAGTTAATTATGAAGTTATTACCCTATCCCATAATAATCAATGCAGAACCAATAATGTAATATAACACATTCTTTGATATATATTAAATATTTATATATGTATTTTTGTATAGTCTTAAAGTTACAGCCGGCCCTTTGATAATGCTGATGTGGCCCGAGATGAAATTGAGTTTGACATCCATGCTATAAGCGTTTCAATGAACATTAAAAACGTAATTATTCAGCATAATGGATAAGTGACCTAATTCAGCTCAGGTGTGCATTTCTCTGATTATCTTTGTTTTTTAAGTGAAGGTTTCTCAAGACTTCCTGGTTGTACTTCTCTACTTTAATTTCTCACACTGCTTCCTGCTGACCTCTTGTGGTGAATTAACAAAAACAAAATATAATAAATGTGGAAAAATGGAAACGTTTTACAATCTTGGAGAGGAAAAATATGATCATGTAATTTAGCTTAAAATAAATATATATATATATATATTTATTGCAGACATTAATTAATATGTAGAGATCCACAGAAGTTGTGGTGTATAATTCTAAATGCATATTGGCATTTATAAATAAAGGCTAAATGGTGTACTTTCACTCCACTACATGTATTTAATACCTTTAGTTACTTTACAGATCTGGATGAATGATGTGAAATATAACCAAGTATTGAATCAGACTTTAGTTCCACCTGGAGTAAATCCACCAGCTACCCTGCAGTCTACAAAGTACTTCAGACTAGCTGCACCTCCACCAGCTACCCTGCAGTCTACAAAGTACTTCAGACTAGCTGCTCCTTCACCAGCTACCCTGCAGTCTACAAAGTACTTCAGACTAGCTGCACCTCCACCAGCTACCCTGCAGTCTACAAAGTACTTCAGACTAGCTGCACCTCCACCAGCTACCCTGCAGTCTACAAAGTACTTCAGACTAGCTGCACCTCCACCAGCTACCCTGCAGTCTACAAAGTACTTCAGACTAGCTGCACCTCCACCAGCTACCCTGCAGTCTACAAAGTACTTCAGACTAGCTGCACCTCCACCAGCTACCCTGCAGTCTACAAAGTACTTCAGACTAGCTGCACCTCCACCAGCTACCCTGCAGTCTACAAAGTACTTCAGACTAGCTGCACCTCCACCAGCTACCCTGCAGTCTACAAAGTACTTCAGACTAGCTGCACCTCCACCAGCTACCCTGCAGTCTACAAAGTACTTCAGACTAGCTGCACCTCCACCAGCTCTGAGAACACTTTCATGATCAATCATTATAAAACATATCATATATATTATTCTGAAATGGACCAATCTGCACAACGACTACTTTTACTGTCTTTCACTATATTTAGATGAGAATACTTTCTACTTTCACTTGAGGGACATTTTGAATGCAGTACTTTTACTGTAACAGAGTATTCCTACACTCTGGTACTTCTACTTTTACTCAAGTACAATATCTGAGTACTTCTACTTTTACTCAAGTACACGATCTGAGTACTTCTACTTTTACTCAAGTACATGATCTGAGTACTTCTACTTTTACTCAAGTACAATATCTGAGTACTTCTACTTTTACTCAAGTACAATACCTGAGTACTTATACTTTTACTCAAGTACAACATCTGAGTACTTCTACTTTTACTAAGTACAAGATCTGAGTACTTCTACTTTTACTCAAGTACAAGATCTGAGTACTTATACTTTTACTAAGTACAAGATCTGAGTACTTATACGTTTACTAAGTACAAGATATGAGTACTTCTACTTTTACTCAAGTACAAGATGTGAGTACTTCTACTTTTACTAAGTACAAAATCTGAGTACTTCTACTTTTACTGAAGTACAATATATGAGTACTTCTACTTTTACTCAAGTACAAGATCTGAGTACTTCTACTTTTACTCAAGAACAAGATCTGAGTACTTCTACTTTTACTCAAGTACACGATCTGAGTACTTCTACTTTTACTAAAGTACACGATCTGAGTACTTCTACTTTTCCTCAAGTACAAGATCTGAGTACTTGTACTTTTACTCAAGTACAAGATCTGAGTACTTATACTTTTACTGAAGTACAATATCTGAGTACTTCTACTTTTACTCAGTTCAATATCTGAGTACTTCTACTTTTACTCAGTTCAATATCTGAGTACTTCTACTTTTACTCAAGAACAAGATCTGAGTACTTCTACTTTTACTCAAGTACACGATCTGAGTACTTCTACTTCTACTCAAGTACAAGATCTGAGTACTTCTACTTCTACTAAAGTACAAGATCTGAGTACTTCTACTTCTACTCAAGTACAAGATCTGAGTACTTCTACTTTTACTGAAGTACAATATCTGAGTACTTCTACTTTTACTCAGTTCAATATCTGAGTACTTCTACTTCTACTCAAGAACAAGATCTGAGTACTTCTACTTTTACTCAAGTACACGATCTGAGTACTTCTACTTCTACTCAAGTACAAGATCTGAGTACTTCTACTTTTACTCAAGTACAATATCTGAGTACTTCCACTTTTACTCAAGTCCAAGATCTGAGTACTTCTACTTTTACTCAAGTACAATATCTGAGTACTTATACTTTTAATCAAGTACAAGACCTGAGTACTTATACTTCTACTTCTACTCAAGTACAAGATCTGAGTACTTCTCCCACCTCTGAAATAAAGCAGTATTTCTGCTCCATAATGAAACATCTGATATATAAATATTAAAAAGGAAACACACGGTCTGAGTTCGATCGCTCATCGTTGTATTCAATGGCTGCCTTCAGGAGGAGCCGCGCGCGCGCGCTGCTGCTGCCGTTGCTGGGAAACCACTGGAGCTGTTTTAGTTTTTTATGGTTTTTATTTTCATAGCGTTGATGCAACACTGAGAAAGCGCTATTTCCAAACAACACCTCGAGAGAAGCGCGAGGATCTCCCCTGGACAGATCTGCATGAAACATACAAATGAAACAGGTTCAACCTTTTTCTTTTGACTTTTTGTTTCACATATAATAATAAATATCCATACCTATAAACACTCCAACAGGAAAATAGATCAAACATGTTAAGTCACAGGTACCGGAAAAAAGCTCCACTGTTAAATCACGATGCTCAATGTACAAAACAAAAGACATCCCGTTAAATTAAAGTTGGAGATTCAGTTTTTCCTGAGGTTTATGGTTCCCCTTACGAAGGCCAGGAGAGGGGGGATGGCTTTTAGGTGAGAGTGACAACAGGTCAAAGTGTTCCTGCAGGTACCGGGAGATTCAGAGCACCGGGGAACTCAAATGTCCGGAGCCCTTCACGTGGTGATACATGCGTTTAGGCCACTTTCTAAAGCGGCTGACTCAAGTTCATATTTGCCGGTCCACTTTGAGAAGTTGTGACGCTCCCTTTTACTTTCTTTTTCTTTTTTTAACGCTGGAAGCCACAACAAGCAGCCGACCAGCAATGAAACAACAACAACAACAACAACAGCAACAACAACAACATAAAGAAGAGAATCTGCAACAGATCCAAAGGTAAGGATAATAAAGTAAATGAGAAAAACGCAAAAGTATTCTGAAAAACTGTACATGTAAACATCACACTTTCACTGAGTCCATACAAACCAGAGGATCGGGGTACAAAGCTTCACACAGGTTACAGTACGAGCTCCTGCGCTGCTTCAGTCAGCTTCAGGGCAGGAGAGGCAACAGTTGAAATCATATAAATGACGATAAAAGACCACCACCAATTAAAACAGTGCTGTACCCACATTAGAAAAACACTCTTTGTACAGCTATACATTTATCTGACCACTTTAATCCACGAGCTACCAGGGCCTCTTTAATCAACACCAATAGATTACATTGTCCAGTCAATACAAAGAGAAGATCCATCGGGCATTTTCAAAAGTAAACAAAAACAAACGACAGCGTGACAACAGAGAGGTCGTCGCCGATCAGCACGAGTAGCTCAGCGTTAAAAACACGGGTGCACACATCTGCAAGCTAGGGTTATTAAAAACGAGACGACGCGAAGACGCGTGTGAGGAAACCACGTTCAACTTTAAAATACGTCTGTGAGAGCCCAGAGGATGAGGAGGAGGAGGAGGAGGAGGAGGAGGAGGAGGAGGAGGAGGAGGAGGAGTCAGGATGGTCCGTTTCATGACGGAGACCTGCTTTTAATCGGCAGGCAACGTCCAAGTGATTTAGCATGCCATGTCCAAAAACAGTGAAGTTGGAGATACAGGGTCCCATTGAATTAGATCAGACTGAAGTACTCTTTTGTGCACCAGACTACAATGAAAATACAGAGTTTAACACCAGATCAAATGCCCGTTTAAGGGTCTTCAACATATTGTGATTTTAATGTGATTTTAAATGTCCGATTCCTTGCTTCTTGTCTTAATGTTGTCCTCGTTGATTTTGCAGAAGCAGCTGCTGTGATGCAAGACTTGATCTGACTGTTAAAGTATAATTCTGTCAGCAGTATGCACACAAGCTGGCATGACGTCCTGGTGCATCTGGTCACATTTTGCAGTAGGCACGCTTTCCGGCTGCACCCATAATCCTTTATGCAGCAGGGATACAGGCAAAGCTCAAATGTGCAATATAATGAAGTAGTTTGTGCGTACTTCATAAGAGCAGCTGCAGTGTGTACTAAAGGTAACAGAGTGTGGGATGTGCTTTTAGCATGGTAGGCAGAATTAGAGCGCCATTTTTCATTTTTAAATATATGCGTCAACATATTGAAAGTAGGGCTGCTCGATTGTGGCAAAAATCCTAATCTCGATTATTTGGGTCAATATTTGATATCACGATTGTTAAAAACGATTATCCATTGACTTTGACAACATCAATTTATTGGAGAAAGAACATGTGAACAGTTTGTTTTTAGCAGTTGATTACGCTGAACTTTACGTTTAATTCAACTGGAAAACCAAAACAAATAAGGAATGATAAAAAAATAACCGTTTTATTTCGATTACGATGTTTTCGTAATCGTTGCGAGACATAATCGTAAATTGCGATTCAAATAATTGAGCAGCCCAAATCCAATCATCCACCTGATAACTTCATCGCTTGTGCTTTGACTTCTCGTGATGTAGTGAATGTTGGTTGCACTGGAATAAAGACTCATTTCGTCACAAAGATGCTCATTGTCTGAATGTCTTCCTCCCAAAAGATTGACCTGGACATGATGAGGATAGTTGACCCTCGAACATGCAGCGTTTACACTGTTTATTGCAGTGATTTTGCCGTCATGTTTAACATGAATGGGCGGCTGTGGCTCAGTGGGTAGTGTGCTGGACTTCGAATCAGCACGTTCGAGTCCCACTGCAGTCAGCATGTCGTTGCGTCCACTTCACCCCAAATTGCTTGGGTTGTCCACAGGACCGAATGTACGTGAGTCGCTTTGGATAAAAGCGCCGAACGTGAAATGAAACGCGTCTGTCCTCTCTCCCGTGATGGGACGCGCCTGGTTGTTTCTCAAAGCGCATGAAACAAATCAGACTTTATGAAACAGAATTCATCCTGCTCCTGCTTTCCACCCCCGTCTGCAACGAGCTCCATCGGTTTCACAAGCACGCAGATTCAGAGCTGCGGCTGTTCCAATCCGTTCTGGATCTGCTTGAGCCGACGCAAACTCCAAACGAGGTGAATCACACTCAACTCTCTGCGTCTCGTTACCGTCACCCTGAGCCATAAAGTGCTTCCAAACTGGCAGAAGATAAATTCATTTCAAATGTAATGCAAGCCCAATCATGACATGGGAATATAAATAAAGTAAACATGATAATTTAGCGTGTAGCTCCAGCTCCAAGGACTGATTCTCGATACATGACTGATAGATTTGATAAGATTTGCGATAAATACAGAAATATATCTCTCTAAACTTTGACAGATCAACAAGGAGCTAGCCTCGCTTGTCCTCGTCGGAATGTGTTCAGCCTTTGAATCACAGATTGATGTCGTACACACACTTTTTACACACACACACACACACACACACACAACAGCGTACACGAGAACCACCGAAAAACCAAAAAAAAGGGAATAAAAAACACTTCTTGTGCCGAGTGACTCACCGTTAAAAGTGTCTGTTGTGAGACTGTGCTCTAGATACACACACACACACACACACACACACACACACACACACACACACACACACACACTAGCAGAAAGCTGAGAGAGTAAACTGTGATTTTCTAAGATTGTCTCTTGCTTCTTTTTCAGACGTGATGTGATGAGAACGAGGGTTAGACACAGCTGAGGTCAGAGAGTGAGCACACACACATTTTCTCACACACACACACACACACATTACTGCGATGCTCAAATGTGCTCCTTTTTCAACCTTAAAAAACACTCACAGGACGATTTCCTTCACACTAAAATAGAAAACGAGACATCGAGTCTCGTTTTTTTTTGCCAGGTCCCATTTTGACGGGCGATCCCCGTTAGCGAGAAAGATCGCGACTAACGACAACATTGAGTTCGGCTACAATGCTGCCCGGGATGCCGCTTCCTTTTTTTTACCACATCTGTACGGGAGGAGATTGTTGGCGAAATACCTTTTTTTAAAACGCTTCTCAGTAAGCAGACCCTTACCGATTATCTCTTTAAATATTGCACCGTTTTCCTCTCGTTTCCGTTTAAACGATATATTCATCTCCTTTTCGTTCCCTGCCAAGTGTCTGCGACCTCAAGCTTGCATACCTGGGCTCCTTTTTCCTTTGTGACTAATGAGAAATTGCCCATGATAGAAATATTTGTAATAAAATAACAGAAATAAAGTCGGGTGATGAGTCTGTTCCTCTCACGTCTAAACATCTGGAAACACTCGTCGAGGTATAGCTTTGACGGTTTGAATATGTAAAAATGTCGGACTATTTTCATCGACCTCTCGCGACTCTTTTCGTGTGACGTCTGCACAATTTTCCGTAGCTGTTGAGGTCGACACATCGGTGGAGTTAGCAGCGAACCGTCTGCAAAACGCTCCGAGTGTGGAGAATGAACTCTACCTAGAAATCCTCGATTCAGACCACGGCTGTGTAAAAGTAGAAACGAGCTAATGACGCTAAATCACTGCTGCTAATTTGTCCAAACTCCTGCATTAAAACGAGCCGTCACAATCACAGCTGATTCGAAGTTTCTGCAGGGCTGTCGCTTCCTGAGACGAATGGAGGGCGTTTGAGAGTGTGAGAATGGGATGAATGGCTACAGATAAACAGGGCACTAAGGTCAGAGTGAGCCAGATGCATAAAGAAAGGGGGGTCTTTTGAGTCTCTGAGGGGGTCTGGGATCAGTTCTGCTGCAGGATCAGGTTCTCCAGCTCGTCGGCGGAGCGCAGCAGGAAGGCGGCGGAATCTCGGTACCCGGCGATCAGCTGACGCACCGCCGTGACCTCCGGGAGGCTGAGCTGAGCCGAGGCGCCCCCCCCACCGCCCCCCTGACCCTGGCTGCTGGAGGAGGAGGAGGAGGGGGGGGCCACGATGGACTTCATGCTGAGATCGGTGGGACCTGAAGAACACAGAGACAAAGATACAATCAATCGACAACGTTGTTAATCTACAGAGGTGGGAAGTAGTGTTAGAACAGTCTCCCTGGTCCCCGGCTTGAGCTTCAGTCTCAGGCTCCACGTATCTCTGATCCTCTCCAGGATGGAAGCAGTCATCACACACAGAGCATCAGCTAGTTCCTGAGCAGCGTCCTTCAGTCTCAGGATGTGCTCTGCATGCGTGACCATTAGAGGGTCTCACCCCCCCACTGACAGCAGCAGAGCGTTGAACCCTCTCTATCAGCCTCATTATTAGTGTTCTGATCTCCTCACCGTTGGTCTGCGTGTTCCCGGCGCTGGGCGGCACCCCCCCGTACCGCAGGTTGAAGTTCAGACCTCCGTTGGTCAACAGCTGCTCCTGGGCGAAGGCGGCGCTGGAGATGCTGAAGCCAGACGGAGTCAGGGAGGCGGGGTCTCTGGAGCTCGACTTCTCCCCGGAGGACGGTTCATCCTGAGGGGAGATAACGGATCGGAGGTAAAGACGATGCATCCGAGCCCCTTCCTCTAAAGTCAGTGTTCCTCAAAGTGTGGCCCCTCGCGAGCGACCCCTAGCGGTCCGTGAGTATCCACGCATGTAAATATATCTAATATGTATATATGTTAATTTTAATTCATAGTTATTTTATCATTTTGATCTTTGATTGTATTAATCTGTTTGAATCTGTGCCGTCCTGTTTTTCATTCGCACCCTGTTGCTGTTAAACTATCTTATCTTATAATCTTATATATTGGTAAAATGTAACATTTGAAACAAATACATAATAAAGTGTTTTTCAAATTGTTTAAAAATGACGCCGATAGGTGGCGATAATGAACTTGTGTTTGACGTTGAATTCATGTTAGACTTGAAACCATGGCATCGTATCTGTGAGTCTGTCGGCCGAACGAACGAGAGCTTGTAGAATCTGCAGCTGGAGTCGTGTCGTTGATTTGCCGTGTGAACGAGGCGATACAGAGAAAGTGACGACAGTCTTATGTTTCTGGATACTTGTGGAGTTACCGTGACGATGAGATGAACAATTGTACACATTCATCTAAACTGAAAGTATTATTTAGAAACCAGATTGGAGGAGCCACATTCGAAGTATCTTTCTGTGTTTTGAGTCACTGCAGGTGGTGGGCGTGGCGTTGGTTTGCTTTGACGTGCGCACTTTGTGACGGATGGGGGGGGGGCTGGAGAAGGACCATTGTTGTTGACGCATAAAAGAATATATACGCATATGGACTATTGAATGTTTGCTTTGGAAATAAAAGGTCAAACTGGTGGAAAGACTGAGTCCACAATGTCTTCCTCTTGTTTCGTCCCTCGCGGCACTTTGTTTGGAATATTACTACCGGCCGCAATACAAGTCGTTAACGGTTATGAGCAGGAGTGGTGGCAGGCAGACCACAACACCCCTTGCTGTTAAATACCAACTATGTGCAATATATATATATGCCGTTAATAACTGTGTAATACCCGGCTGCTAAATCCTCAGAGCTGGATGCGTATTTTGACAATTATGTAACTTTTTATTATATATATATTTTTGTTTTGTTATCATCTCATAACTTAGTACTTTTGAAAGCATGTAACATTAAGCCGTCTGTGGCTCTTTTCTTCTGGAACAACGCGAACGTGCCCTCACGAAGGCGATTCTGATTCTGAACTCGTGCGTGTTTATTTCTTGTCATCGTAAAAGTTATTTATTATTTGTTTACAACATGCCGAACATGATGCTGATGACGATGACCTAATCTTTTATTTTCAAGACAAAGGTCTGCTAGAGGGAGACCAGAGAAGTTGTTTTAAGCTTCTTCTTCTTCTTGCCCCTTTTGAACATGACGGAGATGTATTTGTTTGCATCTCTTTGTTATAATTCTTAATATAAGAAGAAAAACATATGTTTCTGACTTGTTCAATAAATTCACTAATAATAATGATAAGAAAAAAGAAAGAAAGGTTAGGTGGTCCATGTGTGTGTTTGTATTGGTTAAGTCAGGGCTGTCACAAAATACACAGGGGGCCAACATTAAAAAAAGGGCTACTAGTGGAGGGCCGGACTGGTTCAATGTTTATTGCAGAACGTATTGAAATGAACTTATTGCACATATTAAACCTGGAACTATCAAAGCTTAAACTATTACCTAACATTAAACATTAAATAATCAGGTGCATTCATTTCTGACGGCTCGATCTGCAGCTTCTCCAGAGTCATTTCTTATGATTACATTTTTCCACAGGCCGACAACAGCTTCAAGAAACGATTCCCCTCAAAGAGAAACCAAACCTGCCCTGTTGCCCTGAGAGAGAAAGTGCAGAAGGAAGCATCCATTGAGCTCAGTGTGCTGCTCTGATGCTAGCTCAGACACTTGGCGTCTCATCTCGGGTGCAAGGTCATCAATGTTTGGGCTCCGGCTCTGAGCGGAGGAGACCCTCAGGATGGAGTGAAGGTGCAATATACCGGCGGGCCAGATCTAATAGGAATTATAAATTATCCTGCGGGCCGAAATTAAATCCACCACGGGCCTGATTTGGCCCCCGGGCCTCGAGTTTGACACATGTGGGTTAAGTGATCCTTTGTATGAATATACACTCTACAGCAGTGCTTCTCAAACTTTCTTCAATCCTCTTTGAAACATGTTCTCACCCCCTGACCGACCCCGAATGTTTTTTTTATCTAAAAAGCCTATACAAATAATTCCAATATAGTGATGTTCCCTCAGTGCGTGACGTATTACCTCCTTCACAACAAACTAAGGATATTTTCATTTTCTGCATGAACAAAAGAACATGACATTTTTTTTCAAAGGAGTTTTTCACTGAAGTAATATCTGTTTAACAAACCAATGAACAAAATGATATGTTATGCAAAACTATAAAATACAATACACAAATTGGACATGGTGGTTCTAGGAATATTTTATATAAAATTGTGTTTTCTATTTAACTTGTTGTACAAAGATTATTTTTGTAATCATGCATGCTATTTTTTTAATTAACCTTTCTTTTTTTCGTTTTTAAATCTCACGTACCCCCTGCAGTACCCCAACGTACCCCTAGGGGTCCGCGTACCCCCATTTGAGAACCACCGCTCTAGACCCCTGCTGGGTGAACCCGTAGACACTCACCGCGGGGTAAGAGTCCAGACGCATCCTCTTGGCAGCGTTTCTGGTTTCGTTATCGCAGGCGGTGGCGAGGATGTTCTCCGCCGTCGCCGAGGTGAGGTGGGGGGGGGGTCGGTCGGATCTGGAACAGAGAGAGAGTTTAAAGACGTGAAACACGGGATCTATTGAGATGTATGAAGCGCTGGAAGTATTCATTCATCACCAGGACTACAAAATAATACACTACACTAATTATATTTTATTTGTATTTACTTGCACATCTCAAAACATGTTATCTGTTGTAAGTGTTCAACGTCTTATATATATATCCATGTTGCGGTGCTGGAGGAGCCTGGGACTCATTGCCATATCTACACTCAAGACAATAAAGCCTTGAAACTTGAATATATTTTCATTTAAGGACGGCAACTCAATAAAACAGTTTGGTTTTGTTGGTGCATTGAGCAATAAGACCTTCTAGTGAAAACCCAACACTCAAAACACTGACATACCCGGGGTTCGTTACACGGTCTGGAAGCTACCAAAGACGCGCTAACATTAAAGAGGACATCGTTATGAAATGGTAAAAATGGCGTGGCATTTAATTTGATGTATCCAACATTAGACAATAACACAGCTCCAAGTTAATGCTAGTGTTGCATTGGGACGCACTTACAGTATGCACTTAAACAGGACATGGAAACAGAACGTGATTTGAGACTCAGCAATGAATAGAAGAAATACATTGAATTGGAAGTACTCAAGTAAAGAAGAAGTACCTCATAATTATACTTAAGAACTTGAGTAAAGGCACTTACATTCTACCTCCAATTTGTTTTGGTATTTGTACAGAAAGTATTTTATTTGGGGACGCCTTTCCATAGGCGTAATTTATACTGGGGACGCCGGGGGACATGTCTCCAGCACTTTGCATTTGGATAATCTATTACAACGGTTCTGAAAATAGCATAAACAAATAATTGCACACTTTGAAAATTGCATTATTTGCAAAAGAGAACATGTAGAATCTGGAGGACCGTTGTCACTTTCTGGGAGTTTGATTTTAGTAATAATTGAAGAGAGAATAGATTTGCAGCAGCGCAGCATAGTTACTGGGCTAGTTGTACAAACAGTATTGTAAGCATGTGTATGGAGTATTGTTTTCGGGGCGGATTAATGCAGTAGTGTTTTTTAAATCTGAGAAAAGTGTCCCCACGTCTTCTAACGCAGTGACGACCGTGTTTGTGGTATTAATCAGAGATGGCAAAGGTACACACATCCTTTGCTCAAGTAGAAGTACAGATACTCGTGTTCAACATGTGAGAAGTAGAAAGTACAGGTATTTGGGTTCAACATGTAAGAAGTAGAAAGTACAGGTATTTGAGTTCAACATGTAAGAAGTAGAAAGTACAGGTATTTGTGTTCAACATGTAAGAAGTAGAAAGTATAAGTATTTGTGTTCAACATGTAAGAAGTAGAAAGTACAGGTATTTGGGTTCAACATGTAAGAAGTAGAAAGTACAGGTATTTGAGTTCAACATGTAAGAAGTAGAAAGTACAGGTATTTGTGTTCAACATGTAAGAAGTAGAAAGTATAAGTATTTGTGTTCAACATGTAAGAAGTAGAACGTATAAGTATTTTTGTTCAACATGTAAGAAGTAGAAAGTATAAGTATTTGTGTTCAACATGTAAGAAGTAGAAAGTACAGGTATTTGAGTTCAACATGTAAGAAGTAGAAAGTACAGGTATTTGAGTTCAACATGTAAGAAGTAGAAAGTACAGGTATTTGTGTTCAACATGTAAGAAGTAGAAAGTATAAGTATTTGTGTTCAACATGTAAGAAGTAGAAAGTACAGGTATTTGAGTTCAACATGTAAGAAGTAGAAAGTATAAGTATTTGTGTTCAACATGTAAGAAGTAGAAAGTACAGGTATTTGAGTTCAACATGTAAGAAGTAGAAAGTACAGGTATTTGAGTTCAACATGTAAGAAGTAGAAAGTACAGGTATTTGTGTTCAACATGTAAGAAGTAGAAAGTACAGGTATTTGTGTTCAACATGTAAGAAGTAGAAAGTATAAGTATTTGTGTTCAACATGTAAGAAGTAGAAAGTACAGGTATTTGTGTTCAACATGTAAGAAGTAGAAAGTATAAGTATTTGTGTTCAACATGTAAGAAGTAGAAAGTACAGGTATTTGAGTTCAACATGTAAGAAGTAGAAAGTATAAGTATTTGTGTTCAACATGTAAGAAGTATAAAGTATAAGTATTTGTGTTCAACATGTAAGAAGTAGAAAGTACAGGTATTTGTGTTCAACATGTAAGAAGTAGAAAGTATAAGTATTTGTGTTCAACATGTATGAAGTAGAAAGTACAGGTATTTGTGTTCAACATGTAAGAAGTAGAAAGTACAGGTATTTGAGTTCAACATGTAAGAAGTAGAAAGTACAAGTATTTGTGTTCAACATGTAAGAAGTAGAAAGTACAGGTATTTGTGTTCAACATGTAAGAAGTAGAAAGTAAAAGTATTTGTGTTCAACATGTAAGAAGTAGAAAGTATAAGTATTTGTGTTCAACATGTAAGAAGTAGAAAGTACAGGTATTTGTGTTCAACATGTAAGAAGTAGAAAGTATAAATATTTGTGTTCAACATGTAAGAAGTAGAAAGTACAGGTATTTGTGTTCAACATGTAAGAAGTAGAAAGTACAGGTATTTGAGTTCAACATGTAAGAAGTAGAAAGTACAGGTATTTGTGTTCAACATGTAAGAAGTAGAAAGTATTAGTATTTGTGTTCAACATGTAAGAAGTAGAAAGTATAAGTATTTGTGTTCAACATGTAAGAAGTAGAAAGTACAGGTATTTGTGTTCAAAATGTAAGAAGTAAAAAGTTGTGGTGGAGTAAAGTACTGATACCAGAAAAATGTACTTAAGTACAGTAACAAAGTATTTGTACTCCACTACTTCCCCCCTCTGACTGTGTGTGGTGTTAATAGAGTTGTATTGGGGGTCCTCTGTACCTCGAAGCCGCTCTTCTTCAGGCGCCGGCAGGACTTGAGGTAGGTGCGGATGCGTTTGCGGGATCGCCCCTCGAACTCGGGGAACTGCCGGCCGCACGACTCCAGGATGGCCTGGATCTTCTCCTTGGGCTGTTTGGAGATGGGCACCATGCGGTCCAGGTTCTCATCCACAAACAGACGCACGAACATCTGAAGAGGGGGGAGAGAGGGGGGAGGGAGGGAGAGTGGAGCAGAATCAGCAAACCACCGTGCATGATTTGTTATTAAAATAATATCATACATTTTTTATATTTTTGTTAAAGTTCCATCCGTTATACCATTGGTGCACATCCCCGGCTAACTCTTGGTGAACTTGAGGGAATGTACTGACACACATTTAGTCAAATTAACCACTGTATTTGTGTTTTGGATGTTTTCCCCCACTATCTGCGCCCCTGAGAGGAGGGGGTGTGGAGCAGAAACATGGAGAGAGGGGGAACAAAAGAGAGGGATGGGGGAGGTAGAGAGGATGAAGAGGAGGGGGAGGTAGAGAGGAGGAGGGGGGAGGATCATCGCTCAGATTCAGGACCTCTCTGTTGTTCAGGATGCTTCCCTGCAACTCTCCCGTCATCAGACCGGGACATAAACACAGGATGGAATATAGAAATACTCACAGTGAGCATCTGCCTACGTTTAGCTCAGATATGAGAGTGTTTTTATATTTGCTAAGACGTACATAATAAGCACACTTCTAGTTCAGCAGTGCAGGTTGATATTTAATTATTTCTTTGTACATGTTCAGGATATAAATCTTCCACGCAGACCCGGCGGCAGACATACGTCTCTGGGCGTGCATTTGATTTACCAGGGCGGGCCCACCCCGAAACTTAGCCTACATATCCCGGGAAATCTGAATTGTCAACGGGGGGGGGCGTAATTGTTGTTACGGAAACAGAGGGGTTTTAGATCATAGATGTTAGGTTGCCATAAGGCTGTTGACGGTCTTATTATAGGCTACATCCATTGGTTGGTTTTGTGGCACATTTGTAACGCTGTGCCAACTTGGGCAAGCACGCAGGGTGGAGTGAGGTTGAGCGATAGAGAGAAAGGGAGAGAGAGAGAGAGAGAGAGAGAGAGAGAGAGAGAGAGAGAGAGAGAGAGAGAGAGAGAGGAGAGAGAGAGAGAGAGAGAGAGAGAGAGAGAGAGAGAGAGAGAGAGGGGCAGATAGCGTGTGCAGCGGTCTGCTTGCGCACAGAGCAGGAGTTTGAGAGATAATTGATTGCCAGCCTCCTTGTCCCTGGCTGGCTTGCTAGCTTGGTAACGTAACTGATGTCTTCTATTGTGCTGCATCTGGCGCTGAGTTGCCATATTCCTTTCATGAACCACTTCCTGATATCCATTGTTGCAGATACATATAAATGATAATAGCCAAGCTAACCTAGCAAGAGTAAACTGACTGCTGTGCCGCATCTCACTCAAAAACCCACACGACTCAACCCAGCGAAAAAGCAGTCTCATTCAGAATTTCATAGCAAAATAAAACAATTATATTAAACTAATCTTTCAACATAGTTTAAAACAAAAATAAATATTAGGACAAAGCCCTACAAATAACAACAATAAACATAATAATAAAACAATTAAAATGTTGTATTCAGCCCTGATTAAAGCGCCCCAAATCCTGGATGGGCGGGCACGGCCCCATGGGGCCCACCCATGAAGCCGGGTCTGCTCCCACGCCAGACTCTCTAACACACGTGTGTCAAACTCAAGGCCCGGGGGCCAAATCAGGCCCCTGGTGGATTTAATTTCGGCCCGCAGGATAATTTCTAATTGCTGTTAGATCTGGCCCGCCGGTATATTGCACCTTCACTCCATCCTGAGGGTCTCCTCCGCTCAGAGCTGGCCCAAACATTGATGACCTTGCACCCGAGATGAGATGCCAAGTATCTGAGCTAGCATCTCAGAGCAGCACACTGAGTTCAATGGATGCTTCCTTCTGCACTTTCTCTCTCACGACAACAGGGCATGTTTGGTTTCTCTCTGAGGGAAATAGTTTTGTTGAAGCTGTTGTTGGTCTGTGGAAACATTTACTCATAAGAAATGACTCTGGAAAAGCTGCAGATAGAGCCATAAGAAATGAATGCAACTGATTATTTAATGTTTAATGTTGTTTTTATAGGCAATAATTTAAGCGTTGTTAGTTCCAGGTTTAATATGTGCAATAAGTTCATTTCAATAAGTTCTGCAATAAACTCCACTAGTACCCATTTTTTTTTATTTTGGCCCACTGTGTATTTTGAGTTTGACCCCCCTCTGAGTTGACAAATATGACATGTGGGGTTACTCAAGGCTCCATCTTGGGGCCTCTTCTCTTTAACATCTACATGCTACCACTGGCTCAGATAATGGAAAACAACAAAATAAGTTACCATAGCTATGCAGATGACACACAAAGTTACATAACCATTTCACCAGGAGACTATGCTCCAATTCAAACACTGAGTAAGTGCATTGAACAAATCAATGACTGGATGTGTCTTTTATTATCTTTTACTGTTTTTAAATGCCTTTGTCTGAATGTCTTTCATTTTTGTAAAGCACCTTGAATTACCTTGTGTTGAAAGGTGCTATATAAATAAACTTGCCTTGCCTTGCCTTGCCTAGTGAGCAGCCCAGCCCTTCGCATATTTTTCTGTATGTGGCCCTCGGTGAAAAAAGTTAGGACCCCCCTGACTCAGGGTTCCCGTTAGCCGGTAATTACAGTTTTTTAGCTGGTAAAATTCATTCAAAACCGGTAAATTCAAAACCTGCCGGTCAAAATGTCCGGTAATAATTATGATCATTATCGGCCAATATTCACCCTCAATAGTTTGATCTGTGCTCTCTATAAAGGCCGATCAGGAGAGCTGGATCTGATCGATATGGACATAAACGCGAGTGAAGTATAACCGGACGCGAGAGAGAGATCAGATCAGCTGCTGAGTCTGACGGAACAAGCAGCCCTGCATGATCACCTGAAGCCCCGCCCTCTGTTTAGTGAGCTGGAAACTGACGGGCTGCCGAGAGAGAGAGAGAGAGAGAGAGAGAGAGAGAGAGAGAGAGAGAGAGAGAGAGAGAGAGAGAGAGGATCCGTTTCTCCCGTGTTATTATTCAAAGTGAATGTAAACTTTTGAATAATGTACTTCATCTATAGTAGTTTGTTGTTTGTTGTCTGAATTTTTTGATCTGTTACGATTATAACTGAAGCAATATAAAAATTACTCCCATTAACTGAGTTTAAACATCAGCGTATCCGGTCATAGTCCGGTGATGACCTGCCAACGGAAACTCTGCTACACAATTATTATTATTATTATTATTATTAATATTATTGAAACATGTCTAGTTTGTCCGGTAAAATAAATTCTGTCCGGACATTTGACGGCGAAAAAAAATCCTAGCGGAAACCCTGCCCTGACTTTGACTTACGTTGAAGGCCTTCAGTCTCTCGGGGTCGCTCCCCTCGGCGTCGTTGATCTTGTCGCTGTCGTCGTGTTCGTCGTGATCGTCGTCGTCTTCGTCGATCATCATCGCCCTACCGGAGGTCAGATCCTCGGCACTCATACTCACAGAGTCATAACTTCCTGAGCTGTAAGGCGGGGACTAGAGAGAGAGAACAGACAAGAGAGGAATCAGAGCTGAACAATATGAGGAACATACACGATAACGTTACTCCCAATGCTAAAGATATGTGATCAATGATCAGATATTAAAGGAGATTCAAGTCCACTCAGCAAGGATGTGATGAAGTTTTTGTCTTGGTCTCGACCTCTTAAAGTCTTGGTCTCAACCTCTTAAGGTCTTGACTTGGTCTCGACCTCTTAAAGTCTGGGTCTTGACTTGTTCTTGTCTTGGTCTCGACCTCTTAAAGTATTGGTCTTGACTTGGTCTTGGTCTTGTCTTGGTCTCGACCTCTTAAAGTCTTGGTCTCGACCTCTTAAAGTCTTGGTCTTTACTTGGTCTTGGTCTTGCCTTGGTCTCGACCACTTAATGTCTTGGTCTTGACTTGGTCTTGGTCTTGTCTTGGTCTCGGTCTTGTCTTGGTCTCGACCTCTTACAGTCTCGGTCTTGTCTTGGTCTTGTCTTGGTCTCGACCACTTCATGTCTTGGTCTTGACTTGGTCTTGGTCTTGTCTTGGTCTCGACCTCTTAAAGTCTTGGTCTTGTCTTGGTCTTGCTACTCTCTGGTCTTGGTAATGTCTTGGTCTCGGATAAGGTGGTCTCGACTACAACACTAGTTCTTTCACTAACCCTAACCCTAACTCTATCTACAAAGTCAATTATTGGCACTTATGGATCTTTCCATTGCATCTTCCCTAAAGAAATACACATACATTGTTGTCTGAACTGCTATTTCTTTGCAATCTGAAGACCAAACCTACATTAACCTTCAGAGAGTGAGACCTGGATATCATGCATAATCAAACGTAGCATCAACACAATGTGAGAAATCCTTAGAATTGACCAGATCACAATAACAACAACTCCTCACCTTGTTGTTGTTGTTGTACTCTGTTTTGACGGGGAACTTCCTGTTGCTTGTTGGCGACCCTCCTGCCGGAAGCAGTCTGTCGCTCAGGTTGACCGGCTGCTGGTCCTCAGAGGAGGAGGAGGGCGAGGAGGTGCTGAAGTCCAGAGGGGCATTCAGCCCGTTCTCCGTCACCTCCCCTCCATCTGGGGGGGGGTGCGGACCCTCTGGGGGGAGCAGCCCGGGGGCACTGCCGCTCTCAGAGGACTCATCGTCTGACGGGGGGGAAGAGGATTCAAGATTAAAGGCTTTATTGTCATTTAAACATAGCGACAGTGGAGTTATAATAATAATAATACTCTTTATTTGTATTGCACCTTTCAGACAATAAGTGCAGTTCAAGGTGCTTCACATAGACATTTCACAGAAAATGTATATCACACAGCATACAGTTACCAGTAAAAGACATAAAAACAAACTAAAAATAGCATAGAGTAGACATATAAAAAATACATTTAGATTAAAGGTACAACGATGAAATTGTGCAATAAAAGGAGGATAGTGCAAATTCAACACACAATCAGGTGACGGGTTAAAATGCATCGCAATGCATTGAGAAAGTGCAGCTGAGAGCAGGAGTTTGCTTCCTAAAAGGCTAAATGATCAATCAATGTTTATTTATATAGCCCAATATCAAAAATGTTACATTTGTCTCAGTGGTCTTCACAGTTTGTACAGAATATTAGTATGACATTACGACACCCTCTGTCCTTAGACCCTCTGTCCTTAGACCCTCTGTCCTTAGACCCTCACATCGTACAAGGAAAAACTTCCAAAGAAAACCCAGTTTTAAGGGAACATGGAGAAACCTCAGGGAGAGCAGCAGAGGAGGGATCCCTCTCCCAGGACGCACAGACGTGCAATAGATGCCGTGTGTAAATTGAAAAGATAATACATTTACAACATAGGTAACATAAATTATACAAATGTGTTTTGTGTTTTTCTTTAAATGTTATGTCAATGAAAATCTTAGGTCACAGGCTCCTCCTCCAACAATGCAACACAATACAACAGATAAAATAGGCCTAGTGCAAGTATTTGACAGCGTTAATGTGGGTGTGTTTACTGCAAGAAGCATCATATTTTCTGCAGGGGGGAGGGGGCTTTCTGCCTCGTGTATTGGGGTCAACTGTCAAAATCAGTAGAGCGATGCAGTGGTGAAGTATTATTGTAGACCCGCCCGGAAGTTAGCGTCACAACTGCTAACTGGACAAAAACCCACTGGGATTCTTCCATTGGGTTTTTGGGTTATGATGGCACCGAGTGGATTGTTGACATCCACCTGGATCCATCTTCTTCTACAGACACATGATTTTTACAAGCATTTGGTCTACCTATGTTGTAAATGTATTATCTTTTTAATTTACACACGACATCTATTGCACGTCTGTCCGTCCTGAGAGGGATCCTCCTCTGTTTCTCTCCCCGTGGTTTATAACATTTGTCACATTAACTGGGGGGTTTCTTTGGGGGTGCTTCCTTGTCCAATGTGAGGGTCTAAGGGCAGAGGATGTCAAATTCATATTCTGTACAAACTGTATAACAAGCCCCCTGAGCTAAATGTAAAATGTGTGATATTGGGCTATATAAATACACTTTGATTGATTGATTGATTTTGGATTATTGCAGATAATAATTTCTGTAGCGAACACACAATACTCACAGGTTTTGTTCAGCAGGATAATCTCCACATATTAACAACACTTCATGATTTGTGAAGTAACTGACCACAGCACGGAACAAAATGTTAAAATCTCTTCAGCTTGTTTTAATCACAGACCGTATTTCACTATCTCCAAGACTTTCCAGCATATATTTTAGCTTAGTTTTAAGGTTTTGTTATTGTTTGTTCCCTCCGTTAGTAAAGGGGAGATTCTGATCTCCTCTGACATATTTATTGGATTGTATGCCTTCTTAAATGCGTGCAAAATACATTATATTTGACATATATAATACAGCTTGACGGAGGGACTGTCGGGGAGGGGAACGTTCATTTCCTGCTTTTTAACCCAGTTTATATCCATGTGCTGAATCCTGCATATTCCCACCATATACTGTATCTGTTCCCCACCTTTAAACATCCCCCAGAAACATATATTCTCCATATCTGTGTCTTTTCTATCCTAATCGTTGAAGGCCTTTGTCCCACTTCTGTAAACCCCGACACAGAGGGGGGCACAATGGATTGGGGCTGTGTTGATTCCCCCCCCCACCTCCATGTAAGAGTGGATTTATTCTGGATTAGTCCACTAAGAACAGGGCAAGCTGTTCCTGTGTGACACTGATCTGCACCCTTCTCTCAAACTACAGTGGTACAGGAATGAGTCCTAAAACCCCAGAAATATGCACTTTGGGTTCCATCATCTGGAAGTCAATGGTTTTCTGAATGTGTTTTTTGTTGGACTGAAATAAGGTTTGAGGTGAACCGAAGTTGAAGAGATTTTAACATGTTGTTCAACGACATGAAATACGTCAGTAAATACCCCACTGTTGAATTTAAAAACGTTTCTGACAAGTGTCTAAATGAGATGACTAAACGGCATCACGGCCAACATTAGCCGCCTTTAGCTTTGCGGTGGTGACGTGAAGTCATGTGACCGTGCTGTAGTTCCTTTATAGCCCAACATTAGCCACCTTTAGCTTAGCGGTGGTGACGTGAAGTCATGTGACCGTGCTGTAGTTCCTTTATAGCCCAACATTAGCCGCCTATAGCTTAGCGGTGGTGACGTGAAATCATGTGACCGTGCTGTGGTTCTTTTATAGCCCAACATTAGTCACCTTTAGCTTAGCGGTGGTAACGTGAAGTCATGTGACCGTGCTGTAGTTCCTTTATAGCCCAACATTAGCCACCTTTAGCTTAGCGGTGGTGACGTGAAGTCATGTGACCGTGCTGTAGTTCCTTTATAGCCCAACATTAGCCGCCTATAGCTTAGCGGTGGTGACGTGAAATCATGTGACCGCGCTGTGGTTCTTTTATAGCCCAACATTAGTCACCTTTAGCTTAGCGGTGGTGACGTGAAGTCATGTGACCGTGCTGTAGTTCCTTTATAGCCCAACATTAGCCGCCTATAGCTTAGCGGTGGTGACGTGAAATCATGTGACCGCGCTGTGGTTCTTTTATAGCCCAACATTAGTCACCTTTAGCTTAGCGGTGGTGACGTGAAGTCATGTGACCGTGCTGTAGTTCCTTTATAGCCCAACATTAGCCACCTTTAGCTTAGCGGTGGTGACGTGAAGTCATGTGACCGTGCTGTAGTTCCTTTATAGCCCAACATTAGCCGCCTATAGCTTAGCGGTGGTGACGTGAAATCATGTGACGTGCTGTAGTTCCTTTATAGCCCAACATTAGCCTCCTTTAGCTTAGCGGTGGTGACGTAAAGTCATGTGACCTGACTTCCAATTGAAAAATCCTGTTGGCTTTTTGTCAAGGGGAACCTTGCAATGCTTACTTCCGGGTAGGCCTACACAAATATGTCATCACGACCCCCTCTATTTAGATGTAAATAAAACAGTTTGTCTTACCGTCCTCTTCTTTAACGGTGGACGTTTGGTTGCTGACTCTCTCTCCGTTAGTCGGGCTTGGTTCAGGCACTGCCGGCGGTTCAGAGGTGATCCATGTGGACTCAACGCCGTTCATCATGTCCTCGCTGCTCACAGAACTGTCATCCTGACGGGAGGAGAAGGGAGAAACTGTGAGAGGATGTGCAGGAAGAGGGAGGTCTCTTCACGCTTTCACATCAAACAACAGAGTTTTTCTTTTATCCCGTAGAGATAAAATGAAGAAGGAACATTGTGTATCTTTGCATCTCATGGTCACACTGTTTTTCAAAGTTCAAGCAACTAGTTTAAAACCCTATTATGTACATTTGTATATATTTAACAGGCACCAAGTTTATACAAATGTGTCGGACTAATCACTGGTGTCCCTCAGGGCTCCATCATGGGTCCCCTCCTCTTTTCTCCATACACCAAATAATTCACTCATGACTTTTACGATCACAGCTAACCCAGATAACCCTCAACAAAAACAGGCTCCAACACATTGTACGTGATAGGCTAAGGGGGCGGGACATCTCTAAGCTAGCCAGCTAACCAAACAGAGCAGACTGGGCTCTGGTTTCAGACAGAGGGTGGAAAGAGGTGCTGCAGCACAGACAGTATGAGAAAAATAAAGAGCTTTTTGAACATTAAAGCATGTAGACATGTAGAGACACTACAAACTGATATACACCTGAACATCAGCAGGAGAGGACTCTTTAAAGTAGAGACACTACATACTGATATACACCTGAACATCAGCAGGAGAGGACTCTTTAAAGTAGAGACACTACATACTGATATACACCTGAACATCAGCAGGAGAGGACTCTTTAAAGTAGAGACACTACATACTGATATACACCTGAACATCAGCAGGAGAGGACTCTTTAAAGTAGAGACACTACATACTGATATACACCTGAACATCAGCAGGAGAGGACTCTTTAAAGTAGAGACACTACATACTGATATACACCTGAACATCAGCAGGAGAGGACTCTTTAAAGTAGAGACACTACATACTGATATACACCTGAACATCAGCAGGAGAGGACTCTTCAAAGTAGAGACACTACATACTGATATACACCTGAACATCAGCATGAGAGGACTCTTTAAAGTAGAGACACTACATACTGATATACACCTGAACATCAGCAGGAGAGGACTCTTTAAAGTAGAGACACTACATACTGATATACACCTGCACATCAGCAGGAGAGGACTCTTTAAAGTAGAGACACTACATACTGATATACACCTGAACATCAGCAGGAGAGGACTCTTTAGAGTAGAGACACTACATACTGATATACACCTGAACATCAGCAGGAGAGGACTCTTTAAAGTAGAGACACTACATACTGAGATACACCTGAAACATCAGCAGGAGATGACTCTTTAAAGTAGAGACACTACATACTGATATACACCTGAACATCAGCAGGAGAGGACTCTTTAAAGTAGAGACACTACATACTGATATACACCTGAACATCAGCGGAGAGGACTCTTTAAAGTAGAGACACTACATACTGATATACACCTGAACATCAGCAGGAGAGGACTCTTTAAAGTAGAGACACTACATACTGATGTACACCTGCACATCAGCAGGAGAGGACTCTTTAAAGTAGAGACACTACATACTGATATACACCTGAACATCAGCAGGAGAGGACTCTTTAAAGTAGAGACACTACATACTGATATACACCTGAACATCAGCAGGAGAGGACTCTTTAAAGTAGAGACACTACATACTGATATACACCTGAACATCAGCAGGAGAGGACTCTTTAGAGTAGAGACACTACATACTGATATACACCTGCACATCAGCAGGAGAGGACTCTTTAAAGTAGAGACACTACATACTGATATACACCTGAACATCAGCAGGAGAGGACTCTTTAAAGTAGAGACACTACATACTGATATACACCTGAACATCAGCAGGAGAGGACTCTTTAAAGTAGAGACACTACATACTGATATACACCTGAACATCAGCAGGAGAGGACTCTTTAAAGTAGAGACACTACATACTGATATACACCTGAACATCAGCAGGAGATGACTCTTTAAAGTAGAGACACTACATACTGATATACACCTGAACATCAGCGGGAGAGGACTCTTTAAAGTAGAGACACTACATACTGATATACACCTGAACATCAGCAGGAGAGGACTCTTTAAAGTAGAGACACTACATACTGATATACACCTGAACATCAGCAGGAGAGGACTCTTTAAAGTAGAGACACTACATACTGATATACACCTGAGCATCAGCAGGAGAGGACTCTTTAAAGTAGAGACACTACATACTGATATACACCTGAACATCAGCAGGAGAGGACTCTTTAAAGTAGAGACACTACATACTGATGTACACCTGAGCATCAGCAGGATATTTCCTCCTTAAATCTTTAAGTGTGCTATTTTTAACTCTGTTACGTATAGACCCTTAAGATGTTTGTTGTAGCGTAACACAAATATGATTTAAACCGGGAGGATTAGCAGAGGAATAATCTCACAAACTATTCAAACGCTGAGCTTTTTGGCTCCAAACTACAGAAATGATATCCGCCAACAGTTTTCTTCCTGCTCACAGAAACACTGACTTCTCTCTCAGCTGGCAGGATAACTATATGAATATAATCTCGTTATCCGAGCACACAAACAGAACTGAAACTCTGGGGGAAATAGTTTAAATTGAGCAATTAAGAAAGAGTGGGAGACAAGGGGGAGGAGAGTCTTTAATTAGAGTTTCTAAGCATTAAGAAACGCAGCATTACTAATGTCTATGCTTCATTTAAATATATCATTCATAACGTCTCGGATTTACTTTTAAAACTGACCCACGAACCATAAAGTTGAAGCACTTTGCTGCTAGAATAGACTTGCTAAGCGTTACGATACCACATACATTCTTTTTCTAGAAGTTTTTGAAGAAACATCTCAACACATCTATCTCCTGTTTGAGTCGTATTTTAAGCGAATATGAGAAACACTTAGAAGGATTTGCTGCTTTTAGGTTCAAACCCCGCTGCAGTCATCATGTCGTTGTGTCCCTGGGACCCTTCGCCCCAGATTGCCCACAGTACTGAATGTATGTACATCGCTTTGGATACAGGCGTCTAACAAGTGACATGTAATGGAAAACAAATATCAGGCATGTTTGCACCACTTCATATCGTACTGTATCAATCACTTCTGCATCCAATGTGCACACAGTTTCATCCACAAACCCTCCTCTGATCAGTTTTGATCAACAAACCTTCTGCTGCTGCACTCCAACTAAACCCCCAAGTCTCCTGCAACACGTACAATAAACCCCTCGTGATGTTACATTACTCTCGTTGCACACAGATGAGACCGACATCCTTTTTAATTTGTACTCACCCACAGATCTCAGTCCGGGTCATTGTTCCGGATAATCCTAATTATGTGCCAGTGAGCTTCTACATCATCATCGCTCTGCCTTCACTTCACTGACGGGGGTTTCTGAGGGTTTCTGTGACAGCCACACGTGGGAGGGGTCTCTCACGCGACGTCATGATAATCCTGATTTAACTCAGCGCTCCTCCCCCATCAGCAGGGAGGAGACACTCAAGGTGAATAGGGTAAGAAAATAATATCACCACGAGACTTCTCCCCTTCATTACTGACATTAACACAAATATATTTTGTATTACACGTGTTCAATGTTGTTGTGTCATGTTGTTGACATTTTAGTCAGAGGGTTTAACAGAGAGGATGTCTTTCATAAAAACAGAAACATATGTCCATCAACAGTAATAAAGTGTGTGTACATGAGTGTGTGTGAATGGTGTAGAAAGCTCCAGAATATACAGAGGACTGAAAGTGGAGCATTTCGTATGTGTGAGATATTCCTGCCGAGAGGAGGAGAGGAGCCGGCCTTTAAACATCTGCAATGTAACATGAATATCCGTTTACACACCACAGGGGAATAGGGTACAATAATGCACTAATAGATATCACCGTGAAACTTCCCCACTTCATTACTGACATAAATACAACTACTTTGTGTATTACAAGTTTTCTGAAATGTTGTGTTTAAATATGCAACTTAGGCGTTACATTAGTAAATATGTCATAATGTCCAGACCTGATATGTGAACGTTGGTTCAAAGTAGTTGACATATTCGAGTCATAGGTCTTTACTTAGATGATTTTAGATATCTCTCTGTATCACACTGTAAATACTGCCACCTTTTCTGCATGTTTTTTAGGAATAAAGTGTGTGTGAATGAATGTGTGTGAATGTGTGTGTGAATGTGTGTGTGTGACTGGTGTAGAAAGCTCCAGAATATACGGAGGAATGAAAGTGGAGAATTTGGGGTGTGTGGGATATATGAGGAGAGGAAAGGGCCTTTACAGTTCTGTAATGTGATATGAATATCTGTGTACACACTACAGGTGAATAGAGTAAATACATATTACAGATATCACAAATCATAAAATACTGCCGTCAAAACTTGAATTTAGGACAAATTTAAGAAGATTCAACGTATTGTCATTAGTACTATAAACGGTGTCTCTGTTCCGGGGAGCCGTGTGGGGAACGGTGCCTTGCTCAGGGACACCTCGGTAGCACTTGGTCATTCCGGGACTTGAACTGGTGACCTTCCAGTTGTCCCTATGGACTTCGCCACCGCCGCCCGACGCAAACAAACTGATAGTTAGTAAAAACAAACGCCTAACTGTAAATTATGGATGTTTTCTTTCCAGTAGGATTAAAGAGGACATGTTAGAAAAGAGAAATGGCCCAAAAAATCAACAACAAACATTAAAAAATGTACCAATAATTTAAAAAAAGATTTGGATTCGATTCTCTCTGCACCAAGTGATTCTCCTCCGTGAGACAAAAAGTCAGGACTCAGAGAGACGAGGAGAGCTGGAGCTCTGATGGAGTCAGGACTCAGAGAGACGAGGAGAGCTGGAGCTCTGATGGAGTCAGGACTCAGAGACTCGAGGAGAGCTGGAGCTCTGATGGAGTCAGGACTCAGAGACACGAGGAGAGCTGGAGCTCTGATGGAGTCAGGACTCAGAGACTCGAGGAGAGCTGGAGCTCTGATGGAGTCAGGACTCAGAGAGACGAGGAGAGCTGGAGCTCTGATGGAGTCAGGACTCAGAGACGAGGAGAGCTGGAGCTCTGATGGAGTCAGGACTCAGAGACACGAGGAGAGCTGGAGCTCTGATGGAGTCAGGACTCAGAGACACGAGGAGAGCTGGAGCTCTGATGGAGTCAGGACTCAGAGACACGAGGAGAGCTGGAGCTCTGATGGAGTCAGGACTCAGAGAGACGAGGAGAGCTGGAGCTCTGATGGAGTCAGGACTCAGAGACGAGGAGAGCTGGAGCTCTGATGGAGTCAGGACTCAGAGACACGAGGAGAGCTGGAGCTCTGATGGAGTCAGGACTCAGAGACACGAGGAGAGCTGGAGCTCTGATGGAGTCAGGACTCAGAGACTCGAGGAGAGCTGGAGCTCTGATGGAGTCAGGACTCAGAGAGACGAGGAGAGCTGGAGCTCTGATGGAGTCAGGACTCAGAGAACGAGGAGAGCTGGAGCTCTGATGGAGTCAGGACTCAGAGACACGAGGAGAGCTGGAGCTCTGATGGAGTCAGGACTCAGAGACACGAGGAGAGCTGGAGCTCTGATGGAGTCAGGACTCAGAGACACGAGGAGAGCTGGAGCTCTGATGGAGTCAGGACTCAGAGACTCGAGGAGAGCTGGAGCTCTGATGGAGTCAGGACTCAGAGACTCGAGGAGAGCTGGAGCTCTGATGGAGTCAGGACTCAGAGACACGAGGAGAGCTGGAGCTCTGATGGAGTCAGGACTCAGAGACTCGAGGAGAGCTGGAGCTCTGATGGAGTCAGGACTCAGAGAGACGAGGAGAGCTGGAGCTCTGATGGAGTCAGGACTCAGAGACGAGGAGAGCTGGAGCTCTGATGGAGTCAGGACTCAGAGACACGAGGAGAGCTGGAGCTCTGATGGAGTCAGGACTCAGAGACACGAGGAGAGCTGGAGCTCTGATGGAGTCAGGACTCAGAGACTCGAGGAGAGCTGGAGCTCTGATGGAGTCAGGACTCAGAGACACGAGGAGAGCTGGAGCTCTGATGGAGTCAGGACTCAGAGACTCGAGGAGAGCTGGAGCTCTGATGGAGTCAGGACTCAGAGAGACGAGGAGAGCTGGAGCTCTGATGGAGTCAGGACTCAGAGACGAGGAGAGCTGGAGCTCTGATGGAGTCAGGACTCAGAGACACGAGGAGAGCTGGAGCTCTGATGGAGTCAGGACTCAGAGACACGAGGAGAGCTGGAGCTCTGATGGAGTCAGGACTCAGAGACACGAGGAGAGCTGGAGCTCTGATGGAGTCAGGACTCAGAGACTCGAGGAGAGCTGGAGCTCTGATGGAGTCAGGACTCAGAGACTCGAGGAGAGCTGGAGCTCTGATGGAGTCAGGACTCAGAAGACTCGAGGAGAGCTGGAGCTCTGATGGAGTCAGGACTCAGAGACACGAGGAGAGCTGGAGCTCTGATGGAGTCAGGACTCAGAGAGACGAGGAGAGCTGGAGCTCTGATGGAGTCAGGACTCAGAGAGACGAGGAGAGCTGGAGCTCTGATGGAGTCAGGACTCAGAGAGACGAGGAGAGCTGGAGCTCTGATGGAGTCAGGACTCAGAGACACGAGGAGAGCTGGAGCTCTGATGGAGTCAGGACTCAGAGACTCGAGGAGAGCTGGAGCTCTGATGGAGTCAGGACTCAGAGACTCGAGGAGAGCTGGAGCTCTGATGGAGTCAGGACTCAGAGACACGAGGAGAGCTGGAGCTCTGATGGAGTCAGGACTCAGAGAGACCGAGGAGAGCTGGAGCTCTGATGGAGTCAGGACTCAGAGAGAGACGAGGAGAGCTGGAGCTCTGATGGAGTCAGGACTCAGAGACTCGAGGAGAGCTGGAGCTCTGATGGAGTCAGGACTCAGAGACACGAGGAGAGCTGGAGCTCTGATGGAGTCAGGACTCAGAGACACGAGGAGAGCTGGAGCTCTGATGGAGTCAGGACTCAGAGAGACGAGGAGAGCTGGAGCTCTGATGGAGTCAGGACTCAGAGACTCGAGGAGAGCTGGAGCTCTGATGGAGTCAGGACTCAGAGACACGAGGAGAGCTGGAGCTCTGATGGAGTCAGGACTCAGAGACACGAGGAGAGCTGGAGCTCTGATGGAGTCAGGACTCAGAGAGACGAGGAGAGCTGGAGCTCTGATGGAGTCAGGACTCAGAGAGACGAGGAGAGCTGGAGCTCTGATGGAGTCAGGACTCAGAGAGACACGAGGAGAGCTGGAGCTCTGATGGAGTCAGGACTCAGAGACACGAGGAGAGCTGGAGCTCTGATGGAGTCAGGACTCAGAGACACGAGGAGAGCTGGAGCTCTGATGGAGTCAGGACTCAGAGACACGAGGAGAGCTGGAGCTCTGATGGAGTCAGGACTCAGAGACACGAGGAGAGCTGGAGCTCTGATGGAGTCAGGACTCAGAGACACGAGGAGAGCTGGAGCTCTGATGGAGTCAGGACTCAGAGACACGAGGAGAGCTGGAGCTCTGATGGAGTCAGGACTCAGAGACTCGAGGAGAGCTGGAGCTCTGATGGAGTCAGGACTCAGAGAGACACGAGGAGAGCTGGAGCTCTGATGGAGTCAGGACTCAGAGAGACGAGGAGAGCTGGAGCTCTGATGGAGTCAGGACTCAGAGACACGAGGAGAGCTGGAGCTCTGATGGAGTCAGGACTCAGAGAGACGAGGAGAGCTGGAGCTCTGATGGAGTCAGGACTCAGAGACACGAGGAGAGCTGGAGCTCTGATGGAGTCAGGACTCAGAGAGACTCTGAAGAGCCCTCCTGTAGCTCCAGGTTTTAGTTCAGAGTGTAACCAACATTCTTCAATTGATAGACTAAACAGCTGAGGACACTGGATCACAGTTGTTGTCTCTTACGGCTCGGGGTCATCTCCACCCCGAGAAGGATGTGTTCCAGGTGTCCCACAACAACAACAACAACTATCTCTGACCGAGGGTTGCCCGGTAACAAACTGGTGACAACAACAGCAGCTCGGGCAGCCCCTCCTTAAGGGAGGTAGCGGCTGCTCCGGGCTGAGCCTCTGAAGGCGGAGGACCTGCAGGGCAAAGGGTTCCCTGACCAACACAAATGTGAAGACTTGGTTAAAAAGCAGATGCTGTTTATCTGAGGAACCATCAGAGGCACTCACCCTCTCGGTGGGCGTCATGCACTGCAGCTTCATCTGCTTCAGGTAGGTGGCCGTGAGCGGCATGTTGTAGTCGATCAGGTCCGGGACCAGAGAGGTGGGCCTGTCGTTCTCTGAGGAGGAGAAACACACACTATAATCCCCGTCCCTCCATAGCACGGGGGGTCCCGCGGGGCTGGGACCCCCCGAAAGAATACATCTATGAAAAAAAAATTCAGGAATGTAATTTCGTGGAAACTGAGTCACTGGAACAAATGTTGTGACGATAACATAATAATGTAATTATTACCCCAAGCTTATTCTAGTGTTCTGTGTCTTGGGCCAAAGTAACCAAAACAATTTCAAATATATTGTAATAAAAGTCAGTGACACAAACTATGTTACGAACAAACAATCATGCAAATCTCCTTCTTCCTGCATTCAATGGCCTCTCACTAAAGGATGAACCGCTCCATAGCAGGACGGTCTGTCCGCACGATGACAACAGGGTCAGCTTGCTTATTACGACATCCCACACAAGACTTAAAGATATCAGTGATAACATCTCTAGTTTTCTCGCCTCACATGCATTAATGAGAAGTATAAGAAGCCATACAACAAACAATTAATAACAAATACAAAACAGACATAAAGAGACAATCGGTGGAAATCAACAAAAAGTTAAAGAAATACAGATATGTTCAGAAAAAAAGACAAAATACTGAATAAATGTGGTTTAATAATAAAAGATAGCTCTTAATTAGCTGATTTGAAATATCCCTGTCCATTTATTTAATTTGTTTTTTTAGGAAAAGGTCTTCATGAGTTTGCCTTTCCCTTCAATATAAATTATTTATATTAACCCTTGTGTTGCGTTCGGGTCTCCCGTGACCCGTTTCAAGTTCAAATGATATGATAACTACGCTCCAGTTTGTATGGGAACAAGGCTTCATGATGTCCTCCACAACACGACACAACTGGTTTCTACCATTTTCGCCAAGTCTGAAGTCCTCTTAAAAAAAAAGTATGTAATTATGTGTTGGGGAGACCCGGCTGAATTGTTGTGACACCCCTCCCCCCCTTCATCCGCTGTAACAATATTTGTTCGCAACATGCACCTGGTCCCCCCTCCCCCCCGCCCCTCCCCCCACGAGAACTCCACCTTTCTCAAAGCATATGTGCACTCACACTTGAACCTGAACATGCACGTGTGCAATGTGTGGTGTGATGTGTTTTGGGCCATAACATTACATGACAACAGGATTGTAGGGTTATGAATGCATAATAAGTTCGTTGTGATGTAGTTAAAACAATATTGGATGATATTTGAGTGTTGAGTTTTGAGTGCTTTGGACTGAGATCAATCATGGGTCAAAACCTCAAAACTGGCCCGCGAACACCATACCGTTACCACGGTAACAGCTTTCGAACACATCACAACGGTTAAGAAGCAAACGTTTCAATATGGTATCTTTTAGTACCTATTGAACTGTCCCCATACAGCATAATAATGTAAATAATATCCTGCGTTATATTGTGTCTAAAGCCCTTCAATTGTGTTTTATATATATGTTTAATCTTCACGGTCTACTGTATATTTTCTACTTTTGAATGCCGTCTTAATTCTAATTTGAGATGTTTAATGTGTATAATTGTTTATTTCTACTCTTCTGGGCCTTGTTATGTTTTGTTGTTCTTTATGCTGCTGCAACGCAAACATTTCCCAATTTGGGATCAATAAAATCTGATTTAATAATGTTATAATCCCGCTGCAGTCCCCTCAGCGAACACTAGAGGGACTCCGGGGTCAGGTCAGTGAATATACCGTCCTCTAAAAGGCTGCGTTACATCATGCAGGGGATGGATATCATATAAATCTATATATTTACACAAAATATGTTTTATTAATGAATGTTCAATATCAAAACACCTAAAAGCACACATCAGGTCATATAACGTGTTAACAGGACGTTATCGTATGTAGTAAACAAACAGAAAAGACGTTTCTAGGACTGCTATGATGAATTATTTATAGTACATGTTGGACTTTTATCCCTGTAGATATTCTCTTTACTGTGAACTTTACTACACAGCTGCCATACTGCAACTACTAGTTTAGTATTTATATTGTAATTTTTATATTTTAAATGTATGTTCTTGACTTGTTTTAAATATTTAATAATGGATTAATAATATAATAATATTAGGAGGGATGAAACCCTCTTTAATGGTCTCGCATTTCACACAGTGAAATGTGTGCTCTGCTTTTAACCCATCCTAGCACCAGGGTCTAGCACTAGGAGCAGTGGGCAGCTACTGCACAGCGCCCGGGGAGCAATGGGAGTGAGGGGGGAAGGGGGGTGTCCGGTGCCTTGCTCAAGGGCACCACGGCAGGGCAGGAGGTGAACTGGGACCTCTCCAAGTAGAAGTCCATACTCCATATTTAGGTCTGTTCGGGGACTTGAACCGGCGACCCTACGGCTCACAGTCCAAGCCCCGACTGACTGAGACACTGCCTCAATATGTAGAGAAAGGGAAGGCTGATGTATAATGGAGAATTATTGTTGTTGTTGTTGTTTGCATCTGGTAGAATATAACAATTCAACTCGGGGTGAACCAGGACTAAACAAACAAGTCAAGTCAAAGTCAAAAATAATTTTAATACGGAAATGTAACATATTGTACCATTAAGTCAATCTCCATAAATGTCAACAGATAATTCAGATTTCCACTCTTTTTTAATTCACGTAATAACCGACTTTATCAGCAGGAAGCAACCCTGTTTCTGAGACACAGTGAAAATATATAAAAGTACATAAATGAATACAAAAAAACAAGGTTAGTGTAGCATCCTTCCTAGCGTTGGTTCAATGAAATACTTTCTTTAGCCTGCATTATGCAAAATGCCATTAATATGCCCGATAAAAAAAGGACCATTCTTATATTGGTATTTACTGTTAATATGTTTGTTGGAAGCACTAACCGACATCTCCTAAATGTACTGATTCTGATTAAATGATTCTATAAAATCCTGCAATAATAACTGTGCAATATGGATGCTATATCTTCAGAACGGTTACAAGATGTGTATTTTGTGTAATTTTTTAAAAAATTGTTCATCTTTAATATTATTTGCATGCATGCTTCTTATGGCGCATTTCCACTGCAGAGCCTCGCACGGCTTAGTACGGTGTAGTTAGGCCTCGTTAGACCAGGCTCACTTTATGCTGCGTCTCCATTACAGTAGTAGCTGTGGCAGTAACTATAGTAACGCAGTGTAGGCGGAGCCGTGACGTCATCTTCAATGCGAACCACAAAACCAACATCAGCCGTTAGCCGTTAGCCCTCAGAGCTCACAGCTCCTCATATCTGTTCAGAAACTAGACAGAAGTTACACAAGTACAAACCACAGACTGCCTGTGTCATGGAGAATACAGTCGCTGGTTTATTTATGTCTGTAGGCCGTTACTGTGAGTGTGGGACGGTCGGAGCATATACTAGCGTTAGCTTAGCCAGGCTACATTTAGAAAACACACATTTTAAAAGGGTGTTCGCCTGCCGTCTGTCTGCAGACTTGTCAAAGCATTAATTCATGGTTCTTACTAACCGGTATCAGTGTGTTGTTACTTCGGCATCATTTAGAAACGTGTATTACAATTAAATCACGGTCAAATATGTTCATCTTGTTGTAGTTGTAGCCCCCTTGCCAGCGATTCTCTCTCTAGTTTAGCATACTCAGCCCGGTTGTTGGCCCGGAAAGAAACTGGATTTTGGAGAGCCAGAAAAAAGGCCCTGAGCCGGAACTAGCCCTCGTGGAAAAGCAAACAAAAGAACCTTGCTACGTGCTGTAGTGGAAAAGCTAAGAAATTAGTTAACATGAAGCTCTTTTCTGCGGTAACAATGTACATTTCCCCTCTGTGGGACTAATACAGGTATTATGATGCTGATTCTGATCAAATTCTTCTATAAAAACCTGCAACAATAACGCCTAACTGTTGCACTAAAGCAGTGGTTCTCAAACTTTTTCTGTCAGGCCCCCCCTTTGGAGAAAAAAAAAGTCGGGGCCCCCCCCCAAAACAAATAGTCAGGCTCAGTGGCGGCGCCAAAGATTTATTTTGGGGGTGCTGTGGGGTAGCTTGACGTTTCATAGAGGGTGCTCAAACATTTAGGGTTTCCCATTAATGTACCGGGCGCTACAGTGGAATGTTCTCCCCACGCACACATACACAGTGTGACTGTTACAATGAAGGCTCGATAATCAGCTCACGGCATATAGGTGTAAGCAGTGGTAAAGTGCTATTTATATAGGTGGTGTGTGGATCTCACATAGGGGGGTCCGGGGGCATGCTCCCCCGGGAAGACTTATAAATATTGAAGTTGAATGCATCAATCTGGTGCACGTTGAGAGCAACATGAAGAGATCTATGGATACCTCTCTCAACACCCATTTGAAACAGAACTGGAAACAGATTTACTTTTTCTTTATGGATATTTTACAAATCAACCTTTTAAACTTTATACATTTTTTACTGTCATATAGTATTTCATAGCTGTTTTTCATTTATTCTCTTATTTTTGTATAACTATAATGATCATATAAACGTGTGCCTCGGAAATAATTGTTTACATTAATGGTGACGTTTGAGACCCACTGAGATAACGCTGAGAGAGTCCTTTAGCTCACGGAGTCTCTCAGTCTGACAGGAGAGGGCTCTCCTCCACCTTGTTGTTGATAAAGCTCCTTATATTCGTTAGCGTAGCTCGCTAGCACCAGAAGCTAACAACAACGATCTCCGGTACCGGTGCGCTCTCTCTCGCTCGTGCACACAAAATGGCTCGTTCCGCACACACACATAGTCGAGCTTTAATGAAACACAGAAACCCAGACGTAATAGTACTGCATTATATTATTTTCGAATCAATAATTTTTTTATTATGATATATATATTTTTTTTTCATTATGATTTATTTATTTATTTTTCATTATAACCATTTTT
The DNA here is from genome assembly GCA_036324585.1 of Champsocephalus esox. NCBI lineage: Eukaryota > Metazoa > Chordata > Actinopteri > Perciformes > Channichthyidae > Champsocephalus > Champsocephalus esox. Next base: position 42,453,194 of record CM070476.1, on the reverse strand, counting down.
CGTCCTGGTCTCTCGCACCCCCCCTGGCATGCCTCTGCGCCCCCCAGGGGTGGCGCGCCCCCCACTTTGAGAACCACTGCACTAAAGGGTTGATTGGTCTCCAACATCCCAGCATGCAACACCGCAGTAATGAACCCTTTCCCATGTCAGAGTGTCAAAGGATCCAAGCGTTATCCTCTCCTAAAGGTTGGTCTATAAAAAAGCCCGTCTGTTAATGATGTCTGCAGAATTAGCGAGCGGCGGTACCTTTGAACTCGGCCGTGCTGGGGTTGATGTGCATCCTCTTCTGACACTCTCCACAGCTCATTAGGAAGCGAGTCACCGCCTCTCGGGGCAGGAAGGCGTACGTCTCCGCGATCTGAGCACAGGAGAGGGGCAGGGGGGGGGGTGGGGACACAAGAAGCAGAAAGTCAGAAAGAATAGCAGCAACACAACGTTTAATTTGTGCACGGGTGAGAGAGTGGGGTTAGTGGTTTGTGATATCTGGAAGAAATGAATTGTGTTTTCAGAGAAGCGTCACACTGTGCGGTTATTGACCTCTTTAAAGGTCACCTACTATGTAAAACCACTTCTTCATGTCTCTTCTACATCAACATGTGTCCCCTCTTCTTCATGTCTCTTCTACATCAACATGTGTCCCCTCTTCTTCATGTCTCCTCTACATCAACATGTGTCCCCTCTTCTTCAGGTCTCTTCTACATCAACATGTGTCCCCTCTTCTTCATGTCTCTTCTGCATCAACATGTGTCCCCTCTTCTCCATGTCTCTTCTACATCAACAAATGTGGGTTCAACATGTGAGAAGTAGAAAGTACAGGTATTTGTGTTCAACATGTGAGAAGTAGAAAGTACAGGTATTTGAGTTCAACATGTAAGAAGTAGAAAGTACAGGTATTTGAGTTCAACATGTGAGAAGTAGAAAGTACAGGTATTTGTGTTCAACATGTGAGAAGTAGAAAGTACAGGTATTTGAGTTCAACATGTGAGAAGTAGAAAGTACAGGTATTTGTGTTCAACATGTGAGAAGTAGAAAGTACAGGTATTTGTGTTCAACATGTAAGAAGTAGAAAGTACAGGTATTTGAGTTCAACATGTAAGAAGTAGAAAGTACAGGTATTTGAGTTCAACATGTAAGAAGTAGAAAGTACAGGTATTGAGTTCAACATGTGAGAAGTAGAAAGTACAGGTATTTGGGTTCAACATGTAAGAAGTAGAAAGTACAGGTATTTGAGTTCAACATATGAGAAGTAGAAAGTACAGGTATTTGAGTTCAACATGTAAGAAGTAGAAAGTACAGTTCAACATGTAAGAAGTAGAAAGTACAGGTATTTGAGTTCAACATGTGAGAAGTAGAAAGTACAGGTATTTGTGTTCAACATGTGAGAAGTAGAAAGTACAGGTATTTGAGTTCAACATGTAAGAAGTAGAAAGTACAGGTATTTGAGTTCAACATGTAAGAAGTAGAAAGTACAGGTATTTGAGTTCAACATGTAAGAAGTAGAAAGTACAGGTATTTGAGTTCAACATGTAAGAAGTACAAAGTCGTCAGAAAAATAAGTAGTGGAGTAAAGTACTGAAAAATGTACTTAGGTACAGTAACAAAGTATTTGTACTCCTCTACTTCCCACCTCCCTCTCTCAGGTGAAATCTCCACCTCTTTGCCTCTCTGTTTCTGCCATGCCACCCTCCCCTCCTCACCCTCACCCCTCCTCTGGCGTTTCCCTGTAAAATGCCGACCTTCACGTGACCATGGAGCCACAGCAGGGTGCCACCGACCCCCCCCACCCACCCTTAAGCCATCCGAGAGGAAGAAGGCCACCCAGAGCAGCGTTGGGCTCCCAGAAGGCCACAGTGACAGCTCCATATTATGCCCTGCCCCACTGAAGCTGCTCCTCAAAAGGGTTCACGCTATGAGACGTGACAGGACCTCTACAGGGCGGGAGGAATATCTGTCTCCCATCCTGAGGGGTGAGGGGTCCTGCTAACATCCCCCAACTCTGCGCTACAGCTGCACACAAAGACCCTCATGCTGCAGGATGCCACACCTCCGATTGTTACCCCACATCAGAATCATATTTATTACCAAGAAGGTTTCTTTTTTCTTCTAGTATTTTATTATAAATGTTGCATTGTTGGAGGAGCTCCGGTCAGAAGAAGTTCATTGCCATGTCTACACTGTATCTTTGTGCATATGACAATAAAACCTTTGCGTTTGAAAGGTTTACACATAAGGGATTTTCTTTGGTGTGAAAGGTGCATTCAAGGACACAGAAAAAAGTGGGTTTTAAACACGCTCCGTGTATCCATCACTTCCTGGTCTTCTCTAAAGGAGAGGGACCAATGGAAACGTTGTCATGTTGCCGTTGGTCACCATGGAAACATTCATTAGCTAACAATGACATTATTGTTCTATTGATATAATGGGAGGTCAGGTACTCTTTAAAGCAGCTGCTCGTTATGGGTACTTTTTACTGAAGGACACTTCAAAGCCTCTTTACTTTGACTTGAGTAAAGACGTTCAGTCAGTACTTCTACTTTCACCAGAGTATTTTTAAACACGAGTATCTGTCCTTCTCCTTGAGTAAAGGAAGTGTGTACTTTGCCATCTCCGGTTCTTATTACGTGGTTGGGTTTACTCACAGCTTTGTACGTCTTCTTCTGCCCGGCGTGTTTTGGGGCTCGTCCAGGATCAGCGCCCATCTCCACGTGCATCGCATAGATGATGTCGAAGAAGTCCTCCACCACGGCTACACGTTTCAGGGAGGAGTTGTCCTGGGCTGAATTCCCATCTGAGCACTGAAACACAGACGGAGAGAGATTACTTTAATGTCCCGGCTGACTCAAAGATATCAGGGTCACCCGTTTGTTCTAAAGTCTTAATTTATGGTTTGTGTGAAGAGAGGAAAGTCGCACGAGGTGAACTTTGCGGAATGACTTTGCACCATTTGTGAGCTACGTCCTCTAAAAGGGATTGTAATAGATTGAAAAATGCTTTTGTCAGAGTTAAAGGAAGAAATCCGACACTGGGAGAATCTCAGCTAGATTTATTTATTAAGATCATTTTCAAACATTTTCAAAAAGGCATATTTCAGAAACAAACATTTAAACAAACACTTTAAAATCACGTATACATTGACTTTTTGTTTAATTATTTTATGTCTTAAATAACTATGTTGCATTGTTGGAGGAGCTCGGGACCATTTTTACACTGTAGCTTATATATGACAACATTAAAACCTTTGAATCTAAAACATTTCAGAAAACACAAATACATATCGAAAAACAATGTCAACAAAAGATAAAAACGACATTTCGGAAAACAACAAAATATATCATAATATTTTACAAATGTGCCTGTAGAAAACGGGATAGCAAGTAGTCAGTTTAGCTTCGGTTGCTATGCCAACATCACCCGTTTGATACCAGAGAAACTTTCATAACAGCGTTGTGATGCCAAACAGCGTCAATTCAGACTGACACACATTCACTTAGGCTAAGGGGAGATGGGGATATGCATCAGCTGCTTGTGTGAGTCGGACAGTGAACACTTCAGAGCGGCCGCTGCAGTGCGAGCTAACCGGGAGCTAACGGGAGAATACACTCCCGTGGAAGAGCAGCCAGCACGGCAGCGGTCGGTACATGCTGCAGAAACACATGAATACACAATGCACCACGGCACTCTGGAGCAAAGCATCAGGTTGGAGAAGTCGTTATTTAATTTATTCTGGCTTTGTGTGATTAAAAGCAACACGATCATCGACCCGACGCTGTTGTTGTTGTTGTTGTGAGCGCCGTTGGGGAGAAAATCAGCGATGTAAACGGTGACGTCATGACGCAGCAGCGGCAGCACCAGTCGGGCTCTGGGCGGTGTGAACAGAGCGGGAGCAGAAAAGGAAACCGTAGCGGAACCAGAAAAGCTCCAGCTCGGGGGTAGAAAGGGAAAAGCGCTGGTGTGAAAGCCGCAAGAGAGACGAGGAGAGCTGGAGCTCTGATGGACTCAGAGAGAATTCACAAGACATGTCACGGGCCACGAGTTGAGAGGGAGCCTTCGTCCCTGAACAGCGAGCTACCTCATGGCGGCTTGTGCTCGCTCACAGACTGGCAACGACAATGCGCCCAAGCTGCTCCTCCTTAAGAGAGATAGCAGCAACACCCAAGGCCGTAGACCTAGGCCGCGGGGAAGGAGACAGTGAGAGGAGAACATGATGAACTGGGTCGAAGGTTGAATATCTAAGCAGATAATTCCCTAACACTGTATACACTAACAAGCCAGGGAAAGAGGAAGGTCTCAGAAAGGCAATTTCCATGCCAGGAAGTGTTGGCCAGACGGGTGAAACTTGCAGACGTGGTAATTACAAACCAATGTTGTCTCTTCGACCTTCAAAGAATTGATTCCTAAATACTGCTGCTGGTTTATAAAGCATTTGAATGGTTTAGGCCCAACATACATCTCTGACCTCCTGCTGAATGATGAACCATCCAGATCCCTCAGGTCTTCAGGTCCTCAGGTCCCTCAGGTCTTCAGGTCTTCAGGTCCTCAGGTCTTCAGGTCTTCAGGTCCTCAGGTCTTCAGGTCCTCAGGTCTTCAGGTCTTCAGGTCCTCAGGTCCTCAGGTCTTCAGGTCTTCAGGTCCTCAGGTCTTCAGGTCCTCAGGTCTTCAGGTCTTCAGGTCCTCAGGTCTTCAGGTCTTTAGGTCCTCAGGTCTTCAGGTCCTCAGGTCCTCAGGTCTTCAGGTCCTCAGGTCCTCAGGTCCTCAGGTCTTCAGGTATTCAGGTCTTCAGGTCCTCAGGTCCTCAGGTCTTCAGGTCCTCAGGTCCTCAGGTCTTCAGGTCTTCAGGTCTTCAGGTCCTCAGGTCTTCAGGTCCTCAGGTCTTCAGGTCCTCAGGTCCTCAGGTCTTCAGGTCCTCAGGTCCTCAGGTCCTCAGGTCGGCTTTCAGAGTCAGAACTGAACCTGGAGCAGTTCAGTTATCATGCTCCAAACATCTGGAACAAGCTCCCAGGAACCTGCAGGTCCGCTGCAACTCCGACTACTTTCAAATCCAGGCGGGAGACTTTTCTTGTTGCCGCTGCATTAATTGAACGATTCACATCTCGCTCTGTAACTTTCATTCATGCATTTCTGCTTTTAATGTTTCTTTTATTATCTTTGCTTTTTAAATGCCGTTTTCTTAATGTCTGTCATTGTTGGAAAGCACTTTGAATTACCTTTAAAGGTGCTGGATAAATAAACGTGCCTTGCCTTCCGTCTGTCCTGAGCAAGTGAGAATTAGAGGCTAGATGTGAATTCAAACCGCGGGGAAATCAAACCAGAGAAGGAAGTTATATAAATGACGATACATTTACGACAACAATCCTATCCAGCGCTGGTTTTTGGCGTCTGAGATGTTTTAAAAATAACCGCAGGACGCTGCAGCACCTCTGGCTCCATCCTGCCTCCGTAAAGAGCTGACCCTGTCGCCATAGAAACTGCTTTCTGATTTCTCCCGGGCAGGTGGGCTGGGCAAAGGGTCATATGACACGCCGTGGAAGTGGTATATCGCCAGGACAACGGCCTCCATCCTCCGCACCACGAGGGGCTTCTTCCACTCTGCTCCCTGCCTCCATCTTTCCCCGTAACGCTCGTTTACTAAACGCTTTCCACAGATTTCTGCAGAGCTCCGGCACAAGATTCAAGGCTTTTCTTTTCAGCAGCTACAGTGACGTTGTGACCATGGAAAGATGAGGTCACAGGCTGCTCCAACAGTGCAACACAATTACACGGATACAGCAGTGCAGGACAGTCGATATACAAGTCGTTGGAATATTGATATAAGTTGCAAACAGACGTTATGGAGGTTCTTTCAAAGCTGCGGGTGCTTAACGGTCTTAAGGCCCGTGGTACTGATGTTGAAAAGGGCAGCAACTAAAGTATGTATTCACTGTTGATTATGTTCTCGATTGGTCCTTAGAAAATGTCAGAAAGATATCTAGCATTGAGTCAAAAACTCAAAGAAATACAGCAAAAGAGCTCAAAACTCACCTCCTTCAAAGGTCTCCTATCACGCTATGCTTAGCCATATATTATAAAAACATGTCTTTCAAGTGTTTCGCTCAAAATCCCAAACATGCATTTCAGACATCTCTCATATCCCTCTATTTCAACCCCGTGTAGAGAAATGCTGATTTTGGGTCCTTGGGGAGGAGGCGGAGCTAATGCCTGCTCAGAATTCTGGAGATAAAGTTAAATTCGGCTGTGATGAAACGCCATCCTGTTTAAACCACGTCAAGGATTATCTCATGCTTTTTCTCTCTCAGGTTTATCACAAGGTGAGTTCCTTTTTTTATGTCCGGCTTTTTAAACACGTGCTCTCCAGTTCAGGTTAGCTCTGAGTGTTAGCGATGCTAATGGAAACAAAGACGAGATTACGTCCAAAACATGTCATGCATTGTTTCCGATGGCAACTCTCTGTGGGTCCACCATCCGAAATTACGTCATATCGGCAGAAAATCTGTATCCGCTCGTTGTAGCCCCGTTTTTTTAAAGATGTGGGTACGGAGGAATAGAGAAAGGGTTTTATTTTCTGACGCTGCGTGAGTTCCCCGACGCACCGGGGACACATGATGTATAACAGACATCACAACGTGCATTTTGCATCATAGGTCCCCTTTAAGGTTAGTTTTTACATGTGTGTGTGTTTTTATATGTTTCTAGTTATTGTGCTTTTTTATTATTTGACTCCCATTGTGTTATTCTATATCAGTGCTTCTCAAAGTGTGGTCCGCGGACCACTGTTAGTCCGTGAGCGCCCCCTAGTGGTCCGTGAGTATATTGGTAAAATTTCACATTTGAAATAAATACATTTATTTAAGTTTTCCGCACTCTCGCGGGAATATCTCCGCAATGGAAAGAGCTTACGTTTCACTTTCGATTGCATGAAATAGCCCAGGGCAACACCTTCGTCACACATGTTGCCACTTGTTTGTAGCATTTTCAGGCGATTTGTAAAAAAACGATGTGTTTTTGGATATTTGTGGAGTTAGGTGGTCCGCGAGTGTTTTTTTATTGGTTAAGTGGTCCTTGGTATGAACAGGTTTGAGAAACACTAATAAATAATAATAATAATAATAATAATAATAATAATAATAATAATAATAATAATAATAATAATAATACATTGCATTTCAAAGCGCTTTTTCAGGTGCTCAAAGACGCTTTACCGTGGTGATAAAGCATGATAAAATAACATTTAAAAGTTATTAGAACAGCAACACAGCATAATTCACAGATTAAAAGCCAGTCTGAAGAGGTGTGCTTTGGTCAGTGTGTCGGTGCAGTCTCTGATGTGTTGTGGGAGGGAGTTCCAGAGGGCGGGGGCAGCGATGGAGAAGGCTCTGTCCCCCCAGGTTCTGTGCTATACGGTATGCATTCCCTGTACAGCACGTTGGTCACCTGAGGTTGTGCCATCTAAATAAATAAAGATTGAGATCGCGATGGTAAAGTGGAGCGAAGAATCCAGATCACATTCAAGGAGCACTTCTTATTCATCGAGCGCAGCGTTTCTCAACATCAATCTGCTCTCCAGAACTTTCATATATTTGTTTTGCTGATGCCAGGAGCTAATGCAAGTCAGATGTAGATGATGACTGTATATGAATATAAAGGACGGATAATACAAACAACCCTCCCTGTGAAGCGTGGATCCGCCACGTCTCTGCCTCTGCTTATTTCATTTCTATATTTATTCTCAATGTCTTTCTTTCCATAACTATTTTTACTTTAGCTAAACATGTTTTTATAAATAAATGATTGTATTACTATTTCTACGTGGTTTTACTAATATTGGCCTTCTTTTGTTTTTAAATCCGTTGTCTTATCATGTGTTATTTGTCTAAATTGGGTACATGCCAGTAAATTATAACATTTTAAGAATTCCAATTGAAAGTAAAATGTCCCAATAGGATGAGAAAACGCATCGGAGACGTTAATTCAATATGTCTCCAGCTCTTCTGCAGATTGGGTTTCAGGCGGGGAGATGGTTCTGTTTGAGTGAGACGAGGGTCCGGTCCAAAAAGGTATCCCCCCCTCCAGCATTCAGGACTCTCACTTTCCTCCCTCTCTCTCCTCTCTTTGACATGTCTGCACACTTCCTAGGATCTGACATTTCATTTTTGGCAGTTTTTTTTTCCCGTCCTAAATCCCAACTGCTTCCTCCATGTCTTCGGTTCAGGTTATTTATATGTACCCGTTTGCAGGTAAAAGACACGGATCCTTTATGAGGGCGACTGGTTGTGGGTTCGATCCCAGCCCGTGCAGTCAACGTGTCGAAGTGTCCTTGGGCGAGACACTTAACCCTGAGTTGCTCCCGATGGCCAACGGTGTGTGGATGTTAGGTCCTACAGTAAGTTACACTGCTCTGTGTGAATGGCATGATGTACGTAAAGCGCTTTGAGGGGTCTTACAGACTGGATAAAGCGCTGTATAAGTACAGTCCATGTACCATTATGACAGACTCCAAAACAACACAGACAACAGACACATCTCGAACAAAGTGCCTCCTCCTGAATCACATCTAAACATCACTATCACAAACATGAGCAACCCAGAAAGTTAATGCATACATAAATTCACTTTGGGACAACTATTTCAACCTCTGAGAGCAGAGGGGGGAGAAGTACTCAGATGTTGTACTTGAGCAGAAGTACTCAGATCTTGTACTTGAGCAGAAGTAGAAGTACTCAAATATTGTACTTGAGTAAAAGTAGAAGTACTCAGGTCTTGTTTTTGAGTAAAAGTACTGAGATATTGTACTTGAGTAAAAGTACTCAGATCTTATACTTGAGTAAAAGTAGAAGTACTCAAATATTGTACTTGAGTAAAAGTAGAAGTACTCCGGTCTTGTTCTTGAGTAAAAGTAGAAGTACTCAGATCTTGTACTTGAGTAAAAGTAGAAGTACTCGGTCTTGTATTTGAGTAAAAGTAGAAGTACTCAGATCTTGTTCTTGAGTAAAAGTACTCAGATCTTATACTTGAGTAAAAGTAGAAGTACTCAAATATTGTACTTGAGTAAAAGTAGAAGTACTCCGGTCTTGTATTTGAGTAAAAGTAGAAGTACTCAGGTCTTGTATTTGAGTAAAAGTAGAAGTACTCAGATCTTGTACTTGAGTAAAAGTAGAAGTACTCAGATCTTGTACTTGAATACAAGTAGAAGTACTCAGATCTTGTACTTGAGTGAAAGTAGAAGTACCAGAGTGTAGGAATACTCTGTTTCAGTAGAAGTCCTGCATTCAAAATGTTCCTCAAGTGAAAGTAGAAAGTATTCTCATCAGAATATAGTAAAGACAGTGAAAGTAGTCGTTGTGCAGATTGGTCCATTTCAGAATAATATATATATATGTTTTATAATGATTGATCATGAAAGTGTTCTCAGAGCAAAGTAACTAAAGGTATTACATGTTGACCTCTGAACTGTAGTGGAGTAGAAGACTCTCAAGATTACACGTAAGTACAGTAACTTAGTAGTTGCTTTCCACCTCCGCTGCGAGACGTTGCACTTTATGACCCGACCCGAGTTCCTGCTCCTGGAGGACCTGACATCAGAGGGAACCGAAGCACCTCATGTTTGTCTGAATGTTAAAACAGGACAGTCTCCTTCATCCCGCCACCTCTCCTCGCTGTCCCATCTCTCTCCCCTTCCTCTCGTGCTCTCCCAAGTGCGAGGTAATGATCGTTTCCATGGCAACTAAAACCAGCTCACAGAGCGGGTTTGTTTTAATCCGGCGCCCCTCTCCCTTTCTCTCCTCCCATCCTCCCTCTCTCCCCCCCTGTCAGCACGGTCTAAATGTAATGATAATAAATTAAATAATGGCGACCCTGCACCTCATCATCACAGCTGTAATCTATCGCTGGTGGAGTCACCATCATCATCCTCTTCTTCATCCCAGTGACATCATCACAATGGTGTCAGGTCCATTCACACTGGATTTAGATAATCTCACCCACTGTGGGGGAGAGGAGCACCCACTCCGCTGAAACACACCCCAACAAAAACATCCAGCGCACGGGATATTCTGCAGGAACACAATCCGAAAACACACACGTGCAAAACAACATATATAACATATTCTATTGACACGTAAATAGACTTTCTGCACTACTTTTTACTTTGTATTTTATTATATATGTTGCATTGTTGGAGGTCCGAATAGTGTCATTGCCATTTCTACACTGTAGCTTTGTGCGGAGGACAATAAAACCTTTGAATGTTGAACAAAATTAAGCTAATTCTGTTCAGGTGTCATGGAAGGTAAGATCAGATCCGTTATTGGGACATGTTTGCGTTGCAGCAGCAGAACAAGACATGGTATTGTACAATACAAAATAAAAGACTAGAAATAAACATTCCAAAATGTAAATATCTCAATAGAAATAAAATAGCATTAAAAAGTTAAAATATGTGTTGAATTACAAATGTATGTATATATACCCGTATATAAGACCAATACTTGTTTGGTGTGGATGGGTCGATCACCAGAAGCCCGATGATATGAAATGCGAGCCAGTTTTAAACATTTTGGAATATACGGAGCATTACGACAACACTCTGTAATATCTAGCATTTTCTTTTGGTTCCCGGATGTCCTGATCTTTGTTTTGAGCAACTCTCCAAACCCAGTGACGTCATGTGTTTACAATATAAGTAGTTTATATAATACAAAAACTGATATTTGACATCACCACACAAATAATCGATTGAGTCCATAAGCAATCCAATGAGAATTCACGGTTAAGAGTGCCAACATTACATTACATGTCCCTTGTTAGACATGCGACTAACTGTGGACCATCCCACAGCGTCTCAGGGACATGCTGACTGCAGTGGGGTTCGAACCTGTGACCGCCTGACCCCAACACCAACGCACTAACCCACACGCCTTCCATTAGAGAGAAAGAAAGAGTTCAGAAACCTCTGTCTGTGGGACTCAAACTGAAATCCTCAGACTAATTCGAGGAACAGCAAGTCTACGTGACCGCCGCCTTGCCAACCACTCCGGACCGTGTGCAAGGAAAAGAAAACCCTACTCTTATCCTATTTTCAGTAAGCGAGAACGTTTCGGACACTAACACTATTTTGTTGAGTGTGTCATGTATGGAGGAAAAAAACGGCTTAATGTCAGTTTGTGACGTAGATTGTGTTCCCTACTTAAAGGTGGGGTAAGTTTGAGAAACCGGCTCGAGATACACTTGTTGTTATATTCCATGGAATGCTCTTAGCATCCCGACAGCAACGAATATCTGAAGTGCTTTGACAATACATACAAATATATCACCTGTGGAAGCCGTGGTGCTGTGAAAAGCACGACCAATCCGTTTAGCCGCCCTGTCTGTCAGCCTTCCATCTCGTGCACGCACAAATGTATCTCGTGCCGTCATTGGGCGTGCCGTCATTGGGCGTGCATTGCGCGTCCGTGTGTGTTGGAGGAGGTGCTCTGTAAGGAAGTCTGAAGGAAGGGGCGGACTCTTTTCGGCTGTGTACTTTCAAATGTTAGTGCACTCGAGCCGGTTTCTGAAACTTACCTACCCCACTGTCACTACCCGATCCGTCCCCCTGCTCGATCTGCACTGCGCATGTGCGAGATGGTCCGCCATATTGGACAACTCCGGACGGCAACCCAAGTAGGACACTTGACACAGTGGCTTTTGGCAAAGCTCAAAAGGAAAACTCGAGAGAGATGAGTTATTGTTATTACAACGTGACTTCACTATTATTTAACAACCCTTTTTATTGGCTTCTTTCATTTGGGGTTAAGTACACCGTCAGAATAAGAGAGGAATGGATTTAGCTTCTGTTCGACAGCTATATGCCATACATGTTTGCACACATTCACAGTAAATATGTATTCAGTATGATCGCTGTCCATCTTGGGTTGCCGTCCGGAGTTGTCCAATATGGCGGACCATTTCGCACATGCGCAGTACCGATCGGGCAGGGGGACGGATCGGGTAGTGACACCCACCTTTAAGTTTAAATAAGTCAACGTAGACTTTGTATATCACACGGGACACGACCATTGTTCTCCTTGGTGAAAAGTCCCGTGTTCTTTTGCTCCAAACCTTACACATTGACCTTCTGCTCACAAGTCCCTGTTCTTCAACGTAACACACAAAGCATGGATGGCTCCAGATCCAGAAAACAACGCAAACTGAACACTTTGAGAAAATTGTGACATTTTAGAACAACATGGCACCTTTGGCGTTATTGATCATACATCGTGCAGAGGGCGAGATATCGTACAACACGATCATTATTGTATGTTAATAAGATGCTTAAAAAAGTCAGCATTTTTGGTTTCACACGGGACACGAACAACGGACTCCTGAATTAATTAATTGTTCTTTTTAAGTTCTACTTCAGAGATATGTAGGTTCTCAAGAAATGATGTTAATTCTTCATTAATGAAATGGGTTGTCTCTTAATTAAGAACCATTTTTGACCAACGAGGCTCAGTGTGAACTCGATTTGTTAGCAGACAAATGATTTGGTAGTAGTTGGGATTGTGTGTTAACGTTGATTCTACGAAGACCAGGTTGCTACCTGAAGCCTTTCTCTATCTCTCTGCTTCTAGGAGCCGTTTAATTTCCAAACACAAGTCAACGGGGAGTTAAACATTCACCGTGTGTTTCTCGGTGTGTGTTTAGCGCAGCACATGTCCGCCGGGCAGCGCCTCGCAGCATCTAAGAGGAGAACAGCTGTTGAGCAGCGCTGGAGATATTTGCTCTCATCAGCAGCAGCCAGGGTTTTATTTTTTCATATAAATAACGGGAGCAAAAAGGAGACATGTCAGCATCCCTAATCGCCCGACAACACCGTAAAACTTCTTCTTCTTCTTCTTCTTCTTCTTCTTCTTCTTCTTCTGCTCTTTATAATCCCGTAGGACACGATCAGCCCCCATCCTCTGCCCGTCCCGCACACAACTGCTCTGTTGCTAGGAGACTGGAGGGGTGAGACGGCTGCCCCCACCATGGCCCCCACCCCCGCTGGCAGTCACACACACGCACACACACACACACACAGGTCAGGAGGGGGGGGGCGGTTCACGGGAAGCAGCTGGGTCACAAAGACGGAAGACATCACATCCACCGAGGGGAGAAATGTACCCGTCTTCAACTTTTATAGTTGACACATAAACGTGAAGATTGTGTTTTATTCTGACACGCAGAACGCCACTTGAAAGCTACGGGTGGCACAGCAGAACCAAAAGCCATTACCGGGTTTTAGGAATTATATGTTGCTGTTGTGGGAAGGGAAGTCACGCTGCCAATACCAGTGACATTCCTTAAGAGCATGGTAAAAAACAAAAAAAGGAACGATAAATCCTTTATACTGGTTTAACAGCTCATAATTCCCTCTCTAACATCTATTTTTAATGATGTGAAAACTGTGTTTATTTAAGTTTCTCTCTGACAAGTATGATTTACAAAGACTCTAAATGTAAGGATAACGTTATAATCGGCCAAAGTGCATCATAGTGCATAATTCTATGGAACCTCCGTTGACCAGCTGCTAATAGCTATCAGCTAACTTTAACTAGCATGGATTTTTTGTTCACCAAGTGCAACATAGTGCAAATCTATATAACCTCTTCTCATTGGCTGCTAACAGCTAACTGCTAACAGCTAACATGAACAAACATGGATGTTTTATTAATCAAGTGCAGTGCAAATCTACCGAATCTTCTTCAGCTGATAAGAGCTAACTGCCAACAGCTAATGTTTACTAGCATGGAACAGAGTGCATCATATAGTGCACATCTATAGAACCTCTTCTCATTGGCTGCTAACAGCTAACTGCTAACAGCTTGAGCTAATATGAACAAACATGGATTTTTTTATTAACCAATTGTATCATAGTGCAATTCTATATAACTCGACTGTGTCTAACTGCTAACAGGCTAACGTTAATTAGCATGGATTTTTTTTGTTCAGCAATTGCATCATATACCTCATTCACACCAACGGTGTTTCGGGGCCGGTTCGGAGCTGGAGCTTGAAAAGCACCGGGTTTTCCTGTTCACACCGCAGCGGAGCAGCCTCTTAGCTCCGGAATCCGGTTCGTTTTAAGCACCAAAAAAGTGTCCGGCCAGAGCAAAAGCACGTCACACTTACGTCGAGGCGGGGGCAGGGGCGGGATCAACTCCTGAACAACAACAAGAAGCCCGCGTTTTATCCAGCTTGTACACAACGATGGAGAAACTTAACAAGCAGCAGTGGTCCACTGAAGAGACCAGCTGGGAATCTGGTCTTCCGAAGAGGTGCAGAGGAAGCTGGAGCACAATCGGCCATTGTTGTTGTTGTCGGTGTCAGCTGTGAGGGGTTTCCGCGCGGGTTGGCTTTATGAAGCAGGCACGCAAACGGTTACGCAAACGATGGCGCAATGACGCAGCACCAGTCGGACTCTGGGCGGTGTGAAAAGAGCCGGAGCTAAACCGAAGCACCGGTTCTGAACCTGAATAGCTCTAGCACGGAGCTTGAACCGGAGTTGCGTTGGTGTGAATGAGTATAGTGCAACTCTATGGAACCGTTTAGCTGCAGCTGATAACTGCTAACAAGCTAATGTTAACTAGCATGGAATAAGTGCACGTAGTATCCACCGCTAGTTTTCTGTAAATTAAATAAAATGAGACAGTGCAGACTGACAAAACAAATTCTAACCAACCAGTCCGCAACATCTTCAAATTGTTGTACATTATGGGACGTTTGGCATCAATGCTACATCGTACAGAGGGCCAAATTGGATGACTGATACTAAATGTCTGGTATCGTTACCTCACTTCAAGGGGAGGACCGGAAAGCCCTGCCTCACAATAAGTAGCTTAAGTTGCAGCAGCAGTGATGTCAGAGGGACTGTCCTTATTTGTGTGTGTGTGTGTGTGTGTGTGTGTGTGTGTGTGTGTGTGTGTGTGTGCGTGTGTGTGTGCGTGTGTGTGAGAGTAAAGATGGCTGTGTCAACAGTACTCATGACTCAGATTATCTCACGGCAGATGTGACAACAGGTCATCTTTTAAAGCCCCATCTCCCCTCTGTAAATCTATCACACTGCTAATGGACACAGCAATGACACAACCCTTGTTTCATTCTTCTGTGTGTCAGGGTGTGTGTGTGTCAGGGTGTGTGTGTGTGTGGCATTAAAACTATGGGACAAAAGAGACCATTACCTCCATATTGCCCCAAATGTCTGCTTCTGTTTCTTTTCTTTCACCATCCTCCTCGATTCATGACGCCCTGTCATTAAATCCACATTATGTGCTCTTGTCCCACATCCATATCTTTGTGTGTGTGTGTTTCTCCCCCCGCCTGCTCCCATGATGAACATTATTTGATAGAGTGTGTGACATCCCCGATATCCCAGCGAGACGCAGACGGTCCCACCGGCCGGCTGCTGACGTTTCGGTCCCAAAGCGGTTTGAAAATGACGGCTCAGAGTCCATTATCAGACCGTCCCAGTTCGTTAAACGCCGGCCCGGCAAAGGTATTAAAAATGACGGTGGGAAGATTATTGCCGTCTTAAAGACTCCCTGTGTGTGTGTGTGTGTGTGTGTGTGTGCGTGTGTGCGTGTGCGTGTGTGTGTGTGTGTGTGTGTGTGAGGAGCAGGACTATCTCCCACACAGAGGGGAGGCCCCCGGGCCAGTTAAAAATGGTGTTAATTTCTCGTCCTATGGGAAAGCAAAGAGCGGCCTCTCCATGGCAACAGAGAGGGTGCTGAAGGGAGGAAACAGAGCAGCGACCCCCTCTTTGTACAGCACACACACTGACACACACACACACACTGACACATGCAACGAGCAGCAGCGTTTCATCAGCGTGTACAGTAACCGGCACATAACGTCTGCAGTCTGACAGGAAAATAATCTGCAACTGTTTTTGATTGATTGTTAAAGTCGTTTTTCAAACCGAAAATGCCGTTTCCAGCTTCCCAAATATGGAGATTTCCTGCTTCTCTGATTTCACATTAAAGTGAATATCTTGGGGTTTAGGACAGACAGAATAAGATCTCTAAAGGCATCACCCTGGACCCTTTACCATTTTCTGACAATTTACAGGCCAATGTGATTCTCGAGCCAATCGTTGATGTCGTTTCCTTGTCTCAGGTTCTCTGAATGTCTCTGTCTTACCGACAAAGAACAAAGCTCATCCAAGTCACCCACAGCTTACAGTCAGAGGTTCATTCTGTCTCACTTTAAAGACTATAGTTGAAGAATGGTATCTATTAGTTGTTTGAGAAGATCCAACAGGTTCGATAATCAGACCTTTGGTGAAGTATTTTGTGATGGAAACATTTCTTCAAAAGCTGTTTTCAGCCTCAAATATCGAGATTTTCCATTTGACGCTAAATCGTTTGATCTAGAAAACAATCTGTAGTTGCAGCCTTTTTTTACAAAGACAGGCCCGTAAAAGTCAAACGGCGCCTCACGTGCAGAGGCCAATCCTTGCTAATCGAGAGCTACAACAATTTTACAAGTAATGTATAACATGTCTTTAAATGCTGTTTTCAGCCCCTCTATGGAGATTTCCTGATATATATATATATATAGGGATATATATATATATATTAGGGCTGTCAGTCGATTCAAATATTTAATCGCGATTAATCGCATGATTGTCCATAGTTAATCGCAAATTAATCGCACATTTTTTATCTGTTCTAAATGTACCTTAGAGGAATATTTTTCAAGTTTTTAATACTCTTATCAACATATGAGTGGACAAATATGCTTTATGCTGATGTTTATTATCATTTGAACAATGACAAATATTCTCATGAATATTCAACACAACAACCTGGAACCTCTCTCGTACAATACAAATGGTGTGTGTGTGTGTGTGTGTGTGTGTGTGTGTGTGATCGTTGGAGCTATGTGCAACTCAAGGCATATGCTCGAACGGGAGCTGCCTGGACGCTGTGATCATGTTGCTGCAATCATGAGTGTGCTGACTTCTCCTACAACGTCCCGCTGTCTGCTTCCTGCATCAAGTGCTCGGCGCAGTTGTGTGGATAGAGCGCTCCTCTGTTTTCATTTAAACAGCTCCTTATATCCGTTAGCGCAGCTAGCTAGCACCAGATGCTAACAACAACGCACGTAAGGTCTCTCTCTCGCTCGCTCGGGCCACACAGACACACACCCTCCCGGTCCTCCCGATGGCCAGTCGGTGCCTGCCGGTGAGCGTGGAAGTGTGGTCTGCCACAAGCGGGCGGCAGGAGCGGGGCTGTCAGCATCAGCTTGTAGATGGTATTTTAAACTCGATGCTCTGAAGCTACG